>CM046369.1:5676071-5958458 GCA_025413025.1 Ficus hispida | reverse complement strand
CTTTCTTATTACAAATCGATTCTTATTACAAATCAAAATAAGATAATTCTTATATCTAAATTCTTAAAATAATGTGAAAAACAAATCAAGATCTATGTTACATAATTTTTTTCAAACACATTTTAAATTGTTACACTCTTTCCACTATCATAGTTCAATTCCGATTTACACTTCCACTAAACACATATTTCAATTTTAACCAAGAAAACTCAATTACTCCAATTACAATCATTGTTCCATACGGGCCTTACAAATAGGATTCAATTTCATTGGTCTGATTTGTGAGTATGACACTTTTGTGTCGTATAATACGGCCACATTTTTAACATGGACAGTCAATAAAAAAACAATATAATTAAAAGAACCTTCACCACCGATAGAGAAAAAGTGCCTTCTCTGCAGTAAAAATTCCCCAACACATAATAAAGTTTTCCATAACACATGAGCAAAATGGCCAGTGGAAAGAAAGGAAAATGATAGTAAAGAAAACCTATACAGTAATGAGGTTCAAAAGTACAAATCTAAAGCTGTAAATCAATAAAAAGGGAAAACAAAAATATACAAGTGTAAAAATATATAGATTTGTGGAATTCAGAGGCTCTTCTAATAAGCATCCTTATTGCAGATCTTTATACACTCATCACACAGTATTGGTCTTTAGGTTTCTATAATGTTGAAGGAGAACTTGGATAGAAGCTGTGGAACACCTGATATCACGGATCCATATGTCTAACGAAAAAAAGAGAAAAAAAAAAACAAATAATCAAAAGTTGAAAAAAAAAAAAAAAAAAAACCTGGACCGACCCGAATCCTTAAATTGGGTGTCATGGACATGACACTTATGACTTCCAACAATGAAAGAAAACTGGGTAGATCATCTCTTTGTAACATAAGTAAATTACCTTGTGATTTTCGTGAACCTGGCATATTGGGACGGCGAGCAATTTTAGGTTCTTTGGCACGATGAACTTTCGACTTTCCGGCAACTTCACGAGGTAAAGTTTCGTGCATTCCTAGAAAAAAGAGAAGCATAAAAACTTGCATTGTAGAAGTTGTGCTAATTACAACTTGGAGAAAGCCTTTTCTAGCAAGAGCAAAGTACCTTTGGCTTTTTAACATTAGGTGACAGGTAGGGATAGAGCAATGTTTCGAAATCGGGCCTCCACCACATTCCAAGACATTCTCCTACCTAAAAAAGCAATGAAATTCTCTTCACACTTGTATTCAAATTGTAAACAACAACAACAAAATTCCTTACCTCCCAATCCATCCCATCACGATTTTCATTTGCCGAAAGTTTTCTTGACAACTTGCGTTTCAATCCATCGATTTCTGGAATGTCAAAGATTCTTATAGTTTAACAAGTCCTTAAAACAAGTCTTCTTCCGAGTTTAACGGCATTTTAACACTCTAGCTAACCGAAAGGAAGAGTGTCCTGGTGATTTACCTGGTTCCCCGGGTCTTAATCGACCGCCAGGAAGCTTAAAGATGGAGTTTCTTACTTGCAACATCAGCAAATGAGGATGTTTAAACAGCTCGACCTGACTTGCCAACAATCAAACCCTTTTCTTTTCAGAAACTCCGCACCAAATCTGTTTTAGTATATGACAACTAGTACACAAAAGTCATACTTTTTTTTTTTTTTAAAGCTTATCTTTTTATTTTCTTTTTAGTAAAAGGGAAACAAAACATCCAAACATCTAACTAAGCTAGCAATATTAGTTCTCCCTCTCTCTCTCTCTCTTTTTTTCCCCCTTTCTTTCTCAAAATGGCATATTCTATTTGAGCCAATTGAAAACACAGTATTTACGGCTAGTAGAGATTCCACTCTTTTGTTCCTCTATAATTCTATCATTTATATCCCTCTAATAATATCTTAATTATCAATTAAAAATACCAATTTAATTACAATATTACATCACATCACATCGATTAAAAAACTATATTATTTAAATACATGTCAATAAATAATATTATTAAGGAAACATATGAACTGAAAAACGGTTGGACGAAATGTGAATTTTTCCCTTTATAAAACGTATAAGGTATAGTAATCGACTTTAATCAACAACACTACTATTTTGTGGTTAAATTCTTCAAAAAACTAAAATCGTAGCCCACCAAAAATGTCAAATTCGGTAATCTTCCACTATCTACCACACTCAATATTCAACACTATATCAACACAAAATAAACATAACAGAAAAAAAAAAAAAAAAAAAAAAAAAAAAAAGAAGAAGGTAGAAAGAAAAACAAACCAGAATAACAGCTTCCACACAAGTCCTCAACCCATGGGCAGAGTAGCTACAGGGGAAAGAACAATCACAAAAACGAACATTAAAACCAAAATTAAAATTAAATTAAAAAAAAAAGGTGACAAAAAAAAAAGAAAACCCAGATGAGAAATGAACCGTACGTACTTGGATTTCAAGCGGAGAAGACGATCGGCCAAGGTCTCGTCCTTGGAAAGAATCGCCTCCTTTGATCCAAAGTAGTAGCTACTCAGCGGATATATGTCCAAAACCAGACTCCTCTGATTCTGATTCTGATTCTCTTCACTTCTGCTATAATCACGACCGTTGGTTCCGTTTACCTCCAATTCGACCGTTGCATCACCCATCTTTCGGAAATAAGACAAGCTCTCAGAAATATATTTTTGCACAGAAATTGACAGAAAAATGAGGAAACAAAATAAGAAGAAGAGAGTATTTATACTATGTAAACGTGGCTACTCATTGGAGGTGCTGAGTCACCACCCCGAGTTTGGTCGGTCCGGAAGTCCAGACGAGTCTCGAACGTGGCGTTTCCAGAGAGACCGCTTAGATAAATATTTAAAGGTAAAAAAGGTTGGCTATGGAGGGGACATGGACGGGACGTTATTGGGCTTCAGAGTTGGGCTCGCTGGTGGAGGTACGTATTTATGGGCCTAACGTTGTAGCTCTACGTGGGCCAACCTTGAAGTTAACCCACAAACTGACGAGGACGAGAATCCACCCATAATAGGATGTTCCTAAAAAAAAAAAAGAGAGACAAAAAACAAAAAACAAAACCAAAAACCAAAAAAAAAAAACAAAAACAAAAAACAAAAAAACAAAAAGAAAAAAGAAAGAAAGAAACCCATATGAGGATAAAGAATGGGAGACTTCGTACGATTACATGTTGTAGGAATAAACCAATGCTGATACCGTGATTTTCTCACTTTCTTTTTCTTTTTTTTCTTTTTTTCTCTTATAGAAAAAGAGGATTATTGGTGTTATTTTATCCTTAGTGTCCATCTTTTATAAATTTTTTTTTTTTTTAAATCTCATGGCATAAAACAAGGGTTGATACCAAGGTGAGATGAACTTTTTTTTTTAATATTAAAAAAAGAGAGTTATTGAGTCATCACGCATTGCATTTCTCTCATTATCCATAAAAGTGAAAAGAGTTTGATCTAATTTTATATAAAACGTCTTAGATCAAATACTACGTAATATATTGGCTAGACAAGATCTTTTATATTGGGTTATAACATATCTATTTTAGGGATATCTAAAGAGAAAAAGAGTAAAAGATATTCTTATCGCTACACCAATCTATTAGTTACGATAAGCCTCCTATTTATTTGGATGGATGTTAACGTATTAGGGTATGTTTTACGAAATACCTTTTTAGGGAATACTAGCACTCGCAAGTACATAAACAACTTTAGAGGGGTAGAGTAAGCCAAAAAAAAAAACTTTAGATGGGTAGATTTTGAATAAGAATGAAGTTTAATGGCCCTTTTTTGATGCATTCAATCCCCTCGTACTTAGACAACACTTCAAGTATGAAGGCAGCATGAAACACCGTGTCTTAATTGATTTATAGTCGTCTTTTCAATGTTTAAGACATAGAGTTAAGATTTTAAGTTTATTTAAAACTTAACCTTTTAATAATGTGGAGACGAAATGGTTTTCTTCGTAATTAATTTTCAGCTTAAAAGAAGGGTAATATTAAAATATGAAACGTGGTTTATTACAACATAGATTAAACTTTACTAAATATAACACTACAAGTGCGAATTATGTGATTTTTCCATACGTTAGTAATCAAAATAACCTAATCAATCTTTTAATACTTAGTAGCAATACTCATACATATAGACTTACTAGATGACAAAGCATAATATAATGTGGAATTTAAAGTTTCCAATCCGATCAGTTACTTCAAAGCATGAAATGTTTATATACTTGATTTTTTTTTTTTTTTTTAGAAACTCCAATTTTTTTTTTTAAAAGAACTAATATAAAATAGAATAAAGGAAAATTTGAAGCTTCCTAAGAAAATATATCTTGCAATCTACGTGAAGTAAATAAAGTGTAAAGTCAGCTGCCTTGCTTTAAAACGATAAAAGTAAAACAAGAAACCCCAAAAGGGCACATCACGTTTGGTTGATTAATCAAAAAGCCAGCTCTGGTTTGGCCTTTTTCCATTAACTACAAGTTTTTAACTCTTTGGAATATCATTTCCCCTCAAAATAAGACCACATTTCATCTTTTGTTTCTACCCTTGAATTGCGGCAATCTCAACCAAGTCGATATTTGACTTTTTTGAGTAGGAGAGATTTAAGAAAGAAAACAAAGGAAAAAATCAACCCCCCAATAGCCTAGCACCCTATGTGAACTAAACTTCTGGGAATGTTAAGAGTTTAGGTGTTAATTTTTTATTTAGTGCTTTTTAAATGAAAGTAGTTCATGAATAGCATCGATTTTGATTATTTTATTTTATATCACTATTCAGATTATTCGAATAATTACAATCATTAACACAAGTTGCTATGGTACATATTATAATGGTAACTAGTAATTACACCAATTACTTGTGGTAATTACTAATATGATACTAATAATTAAAAAAAAAACCAGTGATATGTATGAAATAATTTGGTTTTTAATCCTATAAGAAAAACCCTTGGAGTTACGGGGTACTCTTTTTTTATTATTATTATTTTTTTTTTTTGGGCTGAAATCTGCAAGAAAAATGTTAGCTATAAATATTGATCAATATGATCAAAA
The DNA here is from genome assembly GCA_025413025.1 of Ficus hispida. Lineage (NCBI taxonomy): Eukaryota > Viridiplantae > Streptophyta > Magnoliopsida > Rosales > Moraceae > Ficus > Ficus hispida. Next base: position 5,953,422 of record CM046369.1, on the reverse strand, counting down.
AATGGGGGGTGTGGTGGGATATTTAAGTTAATACCTTTTGTTATTGTTATTTATTTATTATGTTTAATTTGTGATGGTGGGTTGCGCCTAACTTCAATCTTAACTACCACTGTCTGCTAGACTTATAATTAATATTCCCTTTGTTTGTTTTATAAGACACGCCTAATTTGTTTCTTTAATTAGCTTGTTGTCCATCAATAAGAGGTTAAACACTCGACGTTATCTTTTGCTAGTTAAGAACAAAAAGTAGTGAGGAAAAGGCTATAAATATCTTTTTGGCTAGTTAGGACTTAGTTTAAGTAACGACTCCTTTTGTTTCTGAACTTAAAAGCGAAAGAGATTTAAATTTTAAACCTTATAATGAAATTAGGTGTAAAATTACTGTTAAGTTAATATATACAATCATAAATAAAGACTTAGTTGATGATTAACTAAAGAAAAATAAATAATAAAAAAAAGCTTGTAATATATAAAATAAACTTCATAGAGTTGTCTATATCAAGTGGGGATACATGCAATTAAAATGGGATTCCTCCAAGAAGGAAATGAATTATCAATGAAGAGACCCAATTGGTGAAAAAAGCACTATACTAAAATAAAATATATTTCAAAGACTTATTGATGCAGTTTGTCGTGAGCATGATAAACTCACGGGTCAATTTTGGGGCCAAATAATTGTAGAAAAGTTTTAATATAACAAAAGGAAATTTTTTGGGTTTGGTTTAGCTAAAGAAAGGTTTTTTTTTTTTTGTTTTTTGGAAAAATATAATTATAAGAAAAGGAGAAAAAAAGCCAAAACCCATAAATAAAGGGAAAAAATTAAAGAAAAAAGAGAGTTACAATTTGGATCAGGTTTCAATATTAAAAAGGAGTTGATTTATGCATCTACCTAATTTTTCTTCTTGAAGATCCTTTATGATCTGCCAATAAATTATACATGTGTTACTTTTTTTGTGTAAAATATATATATATATATTAAAAACATGAAAAATGGTCCCATAAATCATTGCATTTGCCGACTTTGCCGTCAATGCAGAATAAATAAATAAGAAGCATAACTTCTTAAACAAAAAAGGAGAGGAATAAAATATGCAGGAAAAATAAAATAAATTACAATAAAATGGAGTTACTTGTCAACCGTGGTGGGATTAGCCAATAGAAAACCATAAGTTTGCAGAAAAATGAGGGTCAAAGAAAGGCTATAGTTGTCTTTTTGGACAAACTTTATTAATGAAAAATAAAACAACATATATATACATATTATTTATAAGAGAGAGAAAAAGAGAAGTGGTTGAAAGGTACATAAATATTTTCTTATTATTCACATATTTATGGCTAGAAAATAAAAAAGGAGTCAATTTTCTTCAGATTTCACTTGTTTAATGTTGAAGGTGAGCCTGGCTTCCATTGTAAATCACCTCTTAATAACAAAAGATTCCTCTTTTTAGTTTCTTCCGCATCTATTTTCTCTGATCTGTTTGAGAAACAAGAAAATTTCGGACAGAATTTTCCCTCTCAGTTGCAAATCAAAGGCAAGTTCTTCCCTTTCGTTTCTAATTCATATTTAACAAAGCAAGTTTATTGTAATATCCCTTTTCTCCGCTTTCAAGTATTTTTAAAACATATGATTTTTTTTAAATAAAGATAAGTATATTTATACACATAAATATATATATTTTTTATTTTTGGTTTCTCTTTATCTTAATTTAATTGTTCTCTGGTGTTTACATGTTTATGAATTATTGTTCAGTAGTTAGAGGATAGAGCTGAAATTTCCAGGTAGATGTTTTTAGTAATTATAATTCGGTAGTTGAGGGGTTTTTTTTTTTTTTTTTTTTTTTTTTTTTTTTGGGGTTTGAATTTTTGAAGTCGGTTAGGATAGATGAAAGAGTTTGAGAACAAAAAAGTTAATTTATGAACGTTCAGAACATTTGCAAGATGGGAAAATGTTGTCAGAAATCCAAGTTAGGTTGGGTAGGAGAACATTCAGTTGCTTGCTGAGGCTTTTTTTCCTGCAAATTTCCTTTTTTTTTTTTTTTTTTTTTTTTTCCGCCTCTTTATATTGTTCTCTGATTTCTCCAGCAACTAGATAAACCTGAATGGTTTTGTGATATTACGAGTTCAAGTGATTTTCAGTGTGGATTAGACATGAAATACGTTTTAATTTTGCGGAACAGGTAACCGAGGCAAGGTAGACAGAAGCGAGAACCGTGACCCGCCGCAGCTATCTGCTTCGGAACAGATGGATCAAAGTAAAACCTTTTTGTTTTCTAATTTAGAATAATCATGTTCATCAAACATAGTAGTTTCGTGTTGTCTAAATATTGGAACATTGGAGCAACACATTCTAGTGCATAAAAAAAATAGTTCATGAACAAAACGGCGTCTCGTAAGTTCATTAACTTCCCAACTCTCAAACAAAGATTTATTGGTGTAACAGGCCTTAATGTTGAGGAGGCAGAGGGATTGAGAAACGGGGTTGAGTTGGTGACATCCGTCGCTGATAAGCATCTTGATCTCTTGAGGCCATCAGCTCGAAATTATTCGATGTTTAAAGGTAGTGAACCCGTTCGGACACACTAGAACAATGCAACGGACCTTTTCATTTATCTAGGACCTTCATAATCTTTGCACTACAAAACATGCTTCTAAGTGATTGTTTCATGACAAATTCTATCCGTAAATTGCTTTTTACACACAGATATCTTTTCTATGTATATTGACATTGGATTTTCCCGAGTGCTCAATCAGTGTTATTTCCCGCTTTACACGCTACACTAATCAGAAACTTAGAATTATAATTTTTTCGCCCTCACTTTATGTCGACATCTTTTTGCCTGTTCTGTTCATTCGCTTGGTTTTAACATCTAAACTATCCAAGGATATTTCGATATATTATTCAGTGGTGAATGTTATCTAAATCTGATGACTTTGTAAACTCCTCTATTCAATTAGCAAACAAGTTCTTCAAACTTGGTCTGTTTTATCGAGTGTTATCCAGACAAGTGAGAGGTATTATGGTGATGGTAGGGCAAGCAACAGACGCTGCAGACCGGGACAGGGGCAAATATACTCTCATCAGAGACGTAGAGGACTTCCAGAGCGGGATTTATGACAAACCCCTCCCTTGCTTTGGCTGCGGGATTGGATGGTTTTCGTGAGTATCTCTCGTTTCCTTTAGTTTTTCCTGCATCCTGTTTCCCTTTTCTCTCATGCTCCCTTCTTCGATGGCAGTTTTCTATTGGGCTTTGTATTCCCCCTCATGTGGTTTTATGGAACGTTCCTGTACTTCGGTAATCATTACCGCAAGGATCCTCGGGAGCGAGCAGGACTAGCAGCCTCTGCAATTGCGGTAACTCTTCCGATTGATCACTTTCCGTGATTATTCCATGATTTAGAACTCTAATTGATAAAATTCATCACACGGTTGCAGGCACTAGCTTGTTCTGTGGCATTGTTGATCATCGCCCTTATTCTGATGTTCTAGCTATTTATCAAATCCGATCCCGTTTTCGCTTCCAAACGCCATTTTTTTCCAACATCAAGAAAGCAGAGGTATATCGGAACTTGGAGGAAAAGAAGCGGATAAGAGGAGAAAATGTAAAGCCAAGATAGCTTCCAAGAAGTGAGATGTGCATACAAAATGCTTCAGTGATGGAAAACCATACCAACTTTTCCTCCTCTTTTTTCTTATATAAATTTATTATATGGCAGATATATAAATATATATATATATTTTACGCAATAGAATTTCTCTTGGTTAATGTTGTCATCTTACGTGTAACTTAAATAATATTACGTGTAACTTAAATAATATTTCGAGGTCGTTCTGATAAATATCTGAAATATTTTTACATCGGAGTGATGGCAATTATTAACTCCTTTCCTTTTTTTTTTTTTAATTGATTGTGATGGCATTGGTGATCCATTCTTGTGAATATCTGGTGGGTTTTTTTTTTTTTTTTTTCTCCTCGCACTATCATATCAAAAGCCAAATTAAACACCTCTTACACTGACCACAAAATTACAGCAGCTTCAGATTGTTTTGGTTCATCCATTTGACAACATTTGTGGCATTTTACTCGGATTGGTCATTCAAATAAATGTTTAATAACATAACATTTGGAATGTCATTCAAATAGTGTCATAATCACTTTTTAAATTGGACTACACTTGAGTACATATTTAATAAGAATTTAGATTCTCTTTAATCAACAACTATTTCTCTCTTTGCATTCAAAGAGAAAAGATGAACAAAACCATCCATATCCTATTAAAATCTTGTCATGGACATAGTGATTTAATAAGATTTACAAAGATTATTTTCAATATCTATTCAAACGCATTCAAATACTCTCTTTTAATTTATTTTTTTTATTTTTTTTTATATTGCGCGCATTCAAACACCATTTCAAATGACAGCTCAAATAATTCTATTCAAATGTTACCATTCAAATGGCTCTACCAAATAGACCCGTAAGCTTTAATGGCTCTTCCACTAGAAGATTGTCTTTCTCATTTAAAAAAAAGGTCAAAATTTCTCTCAACACTTATAGAGAACAAGTGATGAAGAGATAAATTGTCCACATGAACTCCACCAAGTCCCTAAACAGCCAACTCTTCTGCCAATAAGAAGAGGACCAGCTCAATTTGATTCTCTTAAACCTAGTGATTAAAGGAGCAGAGAAACTATTTGTCTCCAAAGAATGCTAGGTATCTGTTCAAGAAGTGTATCTAATCTTTGGAAACCAGACGAACATACTTGTTCTCGACGTTAAATCTGGAGCTTGAATTGATCTGCAATGCAACAGCAGTAAACATAACAAAAATTTAGTTTCTCGAAAAAGTTCAGTTGGCATCTTTGATCATTAACAAAAGATAATTATACGCTAAACCAAGAAAGCACAGGATTGGCAAACCTTGTGCTCAATGGTACTTCTGAATTGATCTTCTTCACCTGTTATGCCAGATTCCTTGAGAGCCTTGAGAACAAGTTTTCTCAGTTTCTTCATCTTTAAAACCCCCTCAGGACTCTAAACCAATATACCAAACCCAAAAAAAAATAAATAAAGGCTGGAACGGCTTACGTCAATGGATACTCAGTTGCAAACCATAAAGTAATACAATATATTTTTTTCCCCTTCAAGCACGCCTCATTGCAACTAAAGTAAAATCATGGACATGAATGATATAGGAATAGGATACATACAGTTTTCAAGGCTGATGTGATCAACTTCTTCCAATTTATCTTCTTGGTTTCTTCATCAGCATGGTCGGATTTTGACACCTTATCTTGCTTCACCTGATTATCTTTTTCTCCCGCTCCAGTCTTTCCACCCTGAATAACTTCGCCATTGGCTAGCACATCCCATGAACTGTCCTTGGTCTTTTTCCTCAAACTATCATCATCCAATTTCTCAAGTTTCCTCTTTTTCTTAGATGATATATTTCCATTACTTTCTTCATGTTCGTTTTGCCCAGACTCGACTTTAGAAACATCCTGCTTTTTAGGTTCATTCCCATCTTTCTTGTCGAGCAATTCAGCTTTCGGAGGGTTTTCAGATGGAAGCTTTGCGTCTGGGGCAGATACTTCAGTCTGCTTTGGTTGTTGCTTTGCAGCGTGGATAGCTCGGGCTTTGGCTTTGTGCTTCTTTCCTTCTGCATGGAGAAGGAGAGTCTGCCTACTAGTAGCCTTGGTATTGCAAAGACTGAAAATGCACAGATATAACATCAAAAACATTGGCATCCCAATTGTGAATCACGAACAATTAAGGATCGGCCAGATACTACAACACAACTGTTGTAATGGAGATTGTAGGTACCAAGATCACAAGATCAATATAAACTAATTCTTCTCCACTCTTTCATGTTGCTTTCCTACATCAGATAATATCTTTCATTCATAACTAAAAAATTCATAAGACCCACAGAGTTCACAACTATGGCAAACCAGAATAAAAAGCAGCTAAACTTACCGACAAAACCACGGAGGGCGTTCAGACAAACCAACAGTTATATCAAAATCCTGTTGCTGCTTAGCATCCTTGTTGGACTTGGCACTTGCACCATTCGAAACCTTCCCTTGGCCCTTGGGACCATATTTTTCCTTAGAAAAAAAAAAGTATCAATTAAAGAAAATCATTCTACGACCAAAGAATGCTGTTAGCCAATCAAAGGCAGTTTGCCTTCTACGACCTAAGCTTACGACTGAAGTGAACAACCAGTAGCAAGAGTTTCACGTAACAAAAGGAAAACCCTTCCTCTACCCAATACTAAGAAACAAATATCGGTCCAATGCATACAAGATAAAAGTTAAAATCAATATATCTAAAAGCTTATAATTGCTGAGGTTGCGAGTATAACATAGTGGTAATTCCCTGCCTGACCCCATTACAAGGTGTAGAGTTCAAATCCCCCCACCCCCAAATCCAAATACTGCAAAGTGATAAGATACACAAGACGATTGAAAAAGCCTTTTTTTTTTTTTTTTAACTTGAAAAAAGGGCTGTGTCCTCACGCTCCCACCCAACACCACTTCCAAAATCTATAAGGCAGAGGACTAGTCCACGCTCTGGTTAACAATCTTCTCTGAGGTCCATATGAGTCAAACACACAACCTCATTATTTTAGAGCAGAATGTGGTGTCGCAAGGAATCGAACCTCAGATGGTGCTGTGGAGCGATCATCTCTAACTGTTATGCCACCACCACCGATTGTAAATGAAAAACTTCCTTCCAAGTGTTCGACTATGAAATAAGAAAATTGAGCACAAGAGACTAGAGGAGTACTAGATTGTTTCTACCCCGCTAAGTATTAGCTCAGCGGTGGGAAAGGAGAGGTTTGGGTACGAGCTCTTGTGTTCAAGACCTAGAGTGTTTTCATTTCTCTTTAACAAGAGTAGTCATTGGCCCAGAACCGTATAAAAAACGTAATACTGGATAGTATCAGTTTGTTAATCACAATTAGAACCAATAATCAGACAACTTACCATCTCGGTAATGCATTGCGTGTGACCCTGAACGCTTTCTTGCTTGAATATCTCTCCACAATCAATACACGACAACTGCAATATTCATCCGAAGCAAAATAGCAACTCAACAACACAGACAGCATAAATAAACCTAGAAAAATCTTCTGTTGGTGGCCGAGAAAAAGGAGAAAAACATAAAATTCCGAAAGTAACAAACTTTAAGTTGAGTCTTCTCAGAAAGAAAAAAGGTTCAGCATTTGAATTTTTATATGCCAACATTTTCAAGGAAACCAAACAGTGTGAGAAAATTACCCTGCTAGCGGAGCAAATTTTGAAGTGATTGGGCAATTTTGGTTTCTTCAGATTGTCTCCACAATCCTCGCACTGAAACCACACCATTTCTCTGTTTTCGGAGAAGATTAGTCCAGAAATGAGGAAAGATAAGAGGGGCTCTGCTAGTCCAACGAAGTGGTGGTTTGGGAATTTTGGGGGTTTAACGACTAGGGTTTTGTCTCTCCCCCTGTAACCAGCTTTTATAGCAAAATGATCCTTTTTAACTTTTTTTTTTTTTTTTTTTTTTTTGAAATTGTATTTAAGTCATTATAAATAAATTAGTTACATAGCATGCACAAAACGGATAGGAATAAACAAGCATGACAAATAACATGCATGAAATAGATAAGGTATAAGAAAAATAGTGTCCATGACAGTATTGGAACCGTCACGTGACGACTATTGAATATGGATGAAAGAGTATATATGTTATTTTAAATGTAGGTATTAAGGTATAATTGTACACTTATTCATAATTTAGAAGATAGTTATCTTTTTAAGGATTAATAAATGATGAAATATTGGTTACAAGTATAGTCTATAGTAATTTTTATTTGACTATATCATGAAATAAAAGTTTAAATCATTATCTTCAAGTTTAAAAATGATTAAAATATCAAATCAATAGAAGTGAATCAACGATTTATTGGTCTATTAATGTAATTTTAATCGTTTGATTAATTTTTGAATCGTCTTTGATTTATGAGCAGTTTTATTCATGCATTACAATTTTAAGAATTAATAGTTAATCTAATGATTAAACCACTATTCTTAATACCCGCTAATAATAAGAAAGGATAGTAGCATTGAAAAAATTCAATACATTAACATCAATTGAAATAAAACCTAAAATACATAGTTAAGAGAAGCCATTTATAATAAACTATTTTCTTTTCATGAATTAAATATAAATAAAGTTGGACACAAGACAGACAAAAACGTAGCTGTTAAACCCCAAAATCCCCAATTCACCTCCTTTGCTCTGACGGTTTTCCTCATTTCTTGACTTGTTATCTTCTGCGGAACGGAGGACTGTGGAGATTATCTGAGAAAAACCAAAATTCCTCAATCACCTCAAAATTTGCTCCGCTAGCAATGTAATTCTTCTCACACTGTTTGGTTTCCCTGAAAATGTTGGCTTTTGAAAATTCACATAGTAAAGCTTTGTCCTTTCCGGCGGGAAGAATTACTTTTAACTTTTGTTGCTTTTGGGATCTTACATTTTCCTCCCATTTCTTGGCAATCAAACAGAAGGTTTTTCTATCTTTTTTCCCTAATTTTATGTTTTCTGTCTGGTTTATTTTGTCATTTTGCTTCCAGTGCATTGCTAAGATTGTACGTTGCCTAATTAGCGATTCTAATCGTGAGTAACAAACTGAAATGTACCACATTTTCTTCTTTAGTAGTCGAACCCTAGATGGCACTTGCAAATGACTATTTCCTTTGCCACAAGTGGTGGTGGCATAGTGGCAAGATCATCCAGCCTAGGTTTCATTTACACATCCGGACTTTGTCCCCTAAAATAGTGAGATTATGTGATTAATGTCGAGACTATAAATGATCTTCTTTCGTTCTACCCGTCCGTACTCTTTGTAGATTTCATAAATAACTTTGGGTTGGGTAGGAATGTTAAGTTGCCAATACATCCCAAAAACATAAGAGAAAGTTAGTCAATATTAGTTTTTATATTTTAACACTCTCCCTCACGCGAATATCAGAATTTTGGAAAATATGCGGACAAGTATAAAATTGAAATTTCAACACAAATAAAAAGCGTGAAACATATTAAAAAGCTAACACATAACACACAATGATAATAGAGAGATTAAATAGTACAATTGTAGGGGGTTCGAAAAAATGACCATTTCATTTGTCCCACATATCCTATCACTTAGCATCCTTTTTTTTAACTCCTCGTTGGGTAGTTATAAGCTTGGGGATATATTGATGTTCTCTTATACTCATTCAGATAGAGAGTGGATTTTCCTTTAATTTCTTGCCGAGGCTTTTAGTTGCTTGTTGCCTCGTTCACTGCGTTTGCAAGCTTAGTATTAAACTATTTTGATTGGCTAACAGCATTGCTTGATCATTTTGCCGGGATTCGTTCTGGTCTTTATGAACCACGGTGTTCTTTACTGAAACCTGCTGTTGTCGATCTTAATTATTTGGGAAATTCGCCGTTTTTTTTTTTTGTGTGGTTTATGGTCTGAATTTGGGGTTAAGTTTTTATTTTTATTTTTATTGCTAATTGATTCTATTGTTTGTTTTGAATTATTCACTAATGGCGATAATGATAACTATGATTATGAGGTTCAGACTAGGAAAAACAATTTTGTGGCTTTTCTGATCTTAATGTTTTGTTTTTGTTTATGCTTCTTTCTGTGAGAAAGAACACAAAAGGACAACTCAGCTTTGTAGTTGTTAATGGTTTTGTTATAGTGATTTATGTTTAGTAGTCCATAGGCAATGAAGGGGATTGGAAAATGTGGGGTTTGAATCTCAATCCTGGTTCACAAATCACGCATGTCTTAAATGGAAACAGACGTGTTCATGACAAAATTGCAAGTGAACAGTGTCAAGTTTTAATATTTGAGTGGTGAATGTTGTCCTCGGGGATTGTAATTGAATTATCACTGAGTACTGTCATTAAAATAATCCTTAGTTTGTCTAGAAAATTCAATCACAGGAATAAAAAAATATATTATAAAACAGTAACAACAAAGGCAATTTTGGAAAATTATTTTGAGAATAAATCAATATGAGAAGAGTCTAAAGGGTTGAGTTTATTAGTGTTGTCCCGTGAATCTTAATTAGTTTTGTGTTCTTGCAGATTAATCCCAATGTAGAAAGTTTCTCTTTCGAGGTATTGAACCAAAGAAGGAAGCGAAGTTAAATAGGATGCTTGTGAACATTCTAGCCACTGGCAATGTTCCATCTGAGTTTGATTTAAAAAAAAAAAAAAAAAAAAAAAAAAAAAGATAATGACACTTTATTTGAGCAAGTTGATAGCAATGCTGAGTTAAATGAACTTCTCCAAAGGAAAGTGGATTGTTTTGAAATTAATTATTAAAAAAAACTTAATTTTTTAAGAAACTTAAATACAACAAATGTTTCTTTTAAAAAAATCCCTCTGTGTGACTTTAAGTATATTCAAAATCTGTTCCTAAATTCATTACCCTACTTTTAGTGAGAAAAAGTGGAACTAATTTAACAATTTATATTCAAAATATTTTTCTCGAATTAGGATTGTGACAGTTATGCTTTTAGAAAATAAAAATAAAATATACATAATGTGGATATGAATTATTATAACCCTACTTTATTTTGGAATTATCATTACCCTACTTTTTAGTGAGAAAAAAGAGCAACCAATTTAACAATTTATATTCAATAGATTTTTCTCAAATCAGGATTAAAACAGGTATGTTTTTCTTAGGATAAAAATAAATATATGTATATATATTCAAGTTTTCATATATATTTCGATCCTTTAAAACTTTTATAATACTTTAGCCTTACGATTTACGAACAATATAAAATTGCTTTTGAAAAACAGTTTAAAATATAGTTATTAAACACTCCACTGTTTTGTGTCATAATTATTTTCTCCTTCTCAGCACAACTTACAATAATTATTTCTTAATCTACCACGTTACCTAATTGATCCTACATGTAGTAAAAAATGTACCACAAAAAAGGCATGGATTATTTCTTTAATTAAAAAAAGCATGTTTTTTTTTTTGGAGGGGGATGGACATAATGGGAATCGAGCAACCCTATCCAAGTAGCTTTTTAGACAATTCAACTAGAAATTATTAACTAATAATCTCATTTAATCAGGAAACATCGAAAAAGAAATCCAACCAATTAGCGATAGGCACGTGGACTAGACAATAAAAGATAAAATTAAATTCTCTTCTTCTTTCTTTTTTTTTTTTTTTTTTTTTTTTAGAGGCATTTCATGATTATCTCTCCCATTAGACAAAAATAACGTCCATTTTGACAAAAGAAGATTTGACATTACATTAGGGAAAATCATGAAAATGAAAGCTGTGAATAAAGAAATACAACAAACGACAGCACCACGCTAGCTTAGCCATTGGAGAAGCTTGGAGGACACTTCCACTTTGTGGTGAGTGGCTCAACATGCGTCCCTTCCTCCAACCACCAGTCCCTTTACTCCAAGTTATTATTTATATTATTGTTTAATTTCTTTCAAATTTTTTGCTAACAATAAAATTAACTTCAACACGTTAATTTTATGATATGTACAGAAAAAAAAATTATAGATGAAGTATAATTTAAACCGTCAAATCAAATTATAGTAAAGCAAAAATCAGCAATTGCGAATTATATTACACTAATAAAGTTTCTTTTTCTAATTGTTTTTTCATATATTCTTTTATAAATTTCTGTTTATATTAGTATTCCCTACCCTCCTTTAAAGTTTCAATGATAAAAGCGAAAAAAGTTCAACCTTAATACTTTCCCACGAGCGTCATGTGCGAATCACAACGCAAATCCATCAATCCAATCAAGGAAAATAATAATAATAAAAAAGGTGTAAGGGGGCATTTGAAACATCCATTGAAATCTAATTTTTTTCATTTTTTTTAATTGTTTGTTTCGCTGTTTAATTTTAAATTCACATCTTTTTTTTCTTTCTTTTTTATTTAAAAAAAAACATAGTTTAAAAAGTATAAAGTTTTCTTATTTTAAATTAAAATTAAATGATTCTTGTATCTAAATACTTCAATACTACAAATAAAAAACGTAACAAGATCTTTATTATTTTTTTTTAGAACACATTTAAGGTTTTTATGTTATTTAAATATTACTAATCATTATCAATTTACATTTAACTAAACAAACATTTTAAACATCCACTTATTTCCAATTAAATAAACTCAAAAACTCTAATTCTAATTGCTGTTCCAACGATCTTAAAAAAATTTTCAAAATCAAAATGAAAAATATCTATTTTTGAAGAAATACAAAATAAAAGCTAATTTTGTAGTTGAGTCCTTTTTAAATACCCTATCGGTAGAATCCATTTTTTAAACCATTAAAATAAAATCAAATGATTGAAATGTATTTGCATATGATAATTATAATGTACTTTATTTCATACTACTATATAACAAAAAAAAAAAATTAAAATAAAATATATCTATTTTTGAAGAAATACAAAATAAAAGCTAATTTTGTAGTTGAGTCCTTTTTAAATACCCTATCGGTAGAATCCATTTTTTAAACCATTAAAATAAAATCAAATGATTGAAATGTTATTTGCATATGATAATTATAATGTACTTTATTTCATACTACTATATAACAAAAAAATTAAAATATATATATATAAAAAGAAATTAAAAAAAAACCTTGTTTATGGGCACGAACGTGGGGTGCGGGGGTGGTGCTCATCATTGGTTTTTAGCCGGTGAGCGAGCAGATCTGGCACAAGTGAGGGACGGATCTGGCACCGGGGTCGGGGATGGGCTCGTCACCAGTTTTTGGGTGGGCTAGCTCGTCGTAGATCTGGCGATCGAAGAAAGGGGGCCAGTGGAAGAAGACCGTATGGGTCCCAGGGTGGGCGATTTGCCATTGCCAGACTAGGGGGCCAGTGTCACAGGTTAGGTTAGTGCGGCGATGGAGGGGGGGTGATTCACCGTTGTCGATCATAGTTCGCAAGTGTGGTTTGGGTTGTTTCACATGTCAGGTCTGAGTGGGTGGGTGCGTGTGTAGGGGGGGCGTTTCGCCACGAAATAGCGAGAGGTCACTGGAACGAGAGAGATTTCTCAGGTAGGACCGTTTTGTGTGTGTGTGTGGAGGGGGGGGGGTGTCGGGGGCAGGGGTGGTTTTCCAATTGAAGGTTATTTAATTTCTTTTTTTTTTTTGCTTTGAAATTTTTTTTAAATTTCTTAAATTATAATACTATAAGATAAGGTGCATCGTAAATTTTATAAATAAACATCTCAACCGTAAAAATATATATAATAATCTATAAAATGAACTCTATCGATAAAATATATAAACGGAATTTTACCACAAATTTTCTTCAAAATAAATTAAAAAAAAAAGTAAATAAAGAAATAAAAGCTATGCAAAAAGTTGCCTGCAATTCTTGGGTTCTATTTTCTTACTCTTTCAAGGTGTGGCGTATGGTACGGTCATGTGTGGGACAGGAACAAGATAAGCACTAAACTTCAAATTATCACTTTTCTTTTCTATTATTATTATTTTTTTTTTCATTACACAGAAGCACTTTTTGGTGCACCCTCTTTGTTATGATTTTAGATGACTGACAATCGTCACGCTTTAACACCCTTTTTTTTTTTTTTTTTTAATTTTTTCCATTTTCCCTTTTCCAAAAATATTCCGTCAACAATTTTTTTATGCATTATAAATGATGGATTAAGAAAAGAAATTTAAGAATTTGAAATTTGGGCTCCTCCTTATTGGTGAAAAAGCTCCTTTTAAGGATTTGAAAGCAGCATCTAAAGAATTACAACTATACAAGTAAGAAATTTTTCATCTTTTTTTTTTTTTTTTACCATCCACACTTATTAAAACATACGTTACACTAAAGTAATAATATTTTTTTTATCAATGCACGTGCAAAAGCAAATCACACATAGGTTCTGTTTGGTGTTACAATTTGAGTTGAAATTTTTAAGTTTGAGTTAGTTGACTTTTTAAAAACTAGTTATAATTTTTATTGACTTTTCAGAATAAGATAAAAACTAAGATGAAAAATTTAAATTTAAGATGGTTTATCAAACGGAGGCATAATAAGTAAATAGATTGATCATAAAAATCTTAAGAAATAACCATGGTTTTTGACATGATCTATGCAATAGTGCATTGATGGGGATTCCGACCCCAACGTTGCGGGCCATTACAAGTAAAATAATAGTACTCTTTGACATCTTTGACACCATTTTTTTATTTTTATTTTTTTACACATTTATGTGATTGTCACCAACTTCTTTTCAATCATCCTAAGTAGTAAATTAGTAATGTCCCCAAATCATTCATATGAGTCCAAGATTATGGTAATAAGGTGTTTAGTATTAAATCTCAAGCTCACGTGAATATTTGTACTATGTCAAATAAATATTTTTATAACATCATTGTGATCACTCATCATTACTTTTTATCTATAGCGTCTTTATGTGGAAAATTGATGGCAAACTGTACCCTTTTAAACTCGTTTTAAAATTTAAGGTATAAAATGCTGACATCATGTAATCAAAATTTAAAATTAAAAAAAATTTGTCATGCATATTTTATTTTATGTACACTATAATTCCCTACTTCTGGTGATAATTTAACAAGGCACTTGTATCCCTAATTCTGTCCCTTCATAATATCCTGATAGAAAATAAAAAATAACTATGCACAAAAAAACATTAAAAAAAAGTTATGAATAAAGAGTTGATCTTTAAGTTTTTATTTTTTTTTGGATAAAGTATCTTTAAGAACTACATTTACATCAGATTTTATCCTTTTTTTTTTTTTTGCATACATATCGTAATGATTTGATTTTTTTTTTACCAATCTAACATGTAAACTATCATTAAGATATCATATTGTAAAAATATATTTCTTTTTTCTTGAACTATTGTAAAAATTCTTAATAATAAGGCAAAATTTATGATTAGAACCTTACTTTTACACTATTAGTAGGTAAATTTTTAATTGTCGGATTATATTTTTAACAGTTTAATCTGCAAGTTCAACATTAAAAATTTTACTATGACACGAAAAACTGCTTTCAGTTATTATCAGATTGTTGAAATTTTAATTTAATACTTCAAATAATAGTACATATAAATAAATAAAAATACAATTCTTATTGTAAAGTTTAGAACAGTAATATGTGAGTGTTCGTATAAAAAAATTTAAAATAATCTTATATTATTTTTATCATATCAACATATAAATTATAAATAAGATATCTTATTGTAGAATCTCTCAGGGCTTATTGGGGAGGTATTAGAGACGAAGTTTTGAGATATTTTCAATTGGAGATGAGATGGGTTTTGAAAATATGTATTGGTTAAAAAAATTATTTGAAGTGAAAAAATGTAAAATCTTAAAAATATGTTCATAAAAAAAATATCCAATATAGATATTATTTCGTTTCTCTCAAAACTATATTCAATTAAAAAAAGTATCTTATTTAAATTTAAAATAGTAAAGTTATAGATTTTTAAAATTTAATGGGGTGTTTGGTGTAGTGGTTTGAGTTGAGATTTTTAAGTTTGAATAGTAAATTTTTTTGAATTTTCAGAAAAGATAAAAAACTTTTTGGGAAAAAGGTAAAAACTTTTTAAGAAAAAAATAAAAAAAAAGTTTGAGTTGAATGGGTTGAGTGGTTGAAACAAACAAACCATAAGTTTACGATAGGTATTCAGATATTTAAATAATGAAAAAGAATTTTAAATTAAGGAAAATTTTTTTTTTTTTTTTTTTTGGAAACATAATTTGGAAAACCTCCCGACCACCCAATAAATTATAAATATTGAATAGTGATTAGTATAACAGACGAGGGAAAGTTAGGTGCTTTTTAAAAAACAAATTTTTTTTGATTTATACCTTATTATTTTGACAAAGTGTGCAAATAGTGGCATGTTTTTGGTGTTTTGTATTGTTGTAAAGGACGAGATAACAATGATTGCACCCACGCTCCAATCATTCAAATTCAAGGCAAAAGCAGAAGGTTAATTGGTGGCTTAGGAGGAGTACGATTACCCAAGTACGTTCTCCTGTCGTTTGGAATTACACGTGTTTCCGTTCTCCACACGATCTCTTTTCTACATGTCAGAAACCTTCATTTGTTTTGCCAAACCTATTAAAAATTAAGAAAAATAATAAAAACATCTATTTTAATTTTAATTTTTAAATATTAATTTACGTAGATATATGTTATCATATTTTATTGATGAACGTTCAAAGTATTATTATATCAATTGATCATATTTATTAATAAAAATATAATATATGAGTTGGTATTTAAAAAATTGATATCAGAATTGGTGTCACTAGTATTATTCTAAAATTAAAGGAATTTTCACTTTATCCAAAAGAATTACTTATTTTTTTAATTGTTGAATTAAAGAATCTACAGCAGTCTAATCCAAAAATATCAATATTAAAAATTTAAATTATTCTCATATGTACATCTTCATTTCCACTTTATTTCTTGATATTTAAAAACTCTCACTTTGCTTCATGAACTATAAAAAATTTTATCTCATTTTATCATTTCTATCAGAATTTGAGTTAAAAAAATGTTAAGTGTAGTCATATGGTGTTTTTTTTTTTCCAGTTGTTTTAATAGAAATCGTAATAAAATGAACTTATAGTAAAACTAATTCTCTAATTTTTCTATCTGAATTTGATTGAAATTCTGATAAAACAGATAAAATAAGATTAAATTTAAAGTTAAGGTGATAAAGGGATAATTTTGAAAGTTCTAATGGGGACAAAAAATTATGGATATAGATGAAAATAATCCTAAAAATTCGTAAAATTATTTTAATGACTAAAACAATAGTTCTACTCAACATTAAAAATAGGAAGTCATACGGTAAAAGACTCCTATTAAATTGTATGCCTATAAGCTTCATTCATCGAATCTGTTCGCAGATCAAGCTAGTTGCAAAAATCTCCCTCGTGGTTTTGGACAAAAAAGGACTGATACGTGAAGATATTAAAAGGGATTTCATTTTTTGTCGTTGTGTTATTGTATTTTAGCAAAATCTTTGGCAACATTTTATTGCTCAGTATTTTGGGAGAAATCTTTGTTGGCTATTCAATCAAGCAATCTATTTTTTAAGTAACATAAGGTTTTATTGGAAATATTCAAATGCACACACACACACACACATATATATATATATATGCGTCCGAATTGATACAGCCATATATAGGAGATCAAATGTAGTACGATTGTTCGGTTCCACCGATTATGTAATGGTAATAAGGTGATAAGAAGCTTGCCACTTAGAAAATAATAAAATAAAGAAAAAGTTGACTTATATAAGGCTTATCACATTTGTGCAAAAGGAGGACACTTTTACTATTTATAAACTATAATTTATTTTCATTTTTATTTTGCATGTAATTGGGAAGAAATTTGATGGAGCATATAAAATAAGGGGAGAGGCTGTGGTAGAGCCTCTCCCAGAGACCCTATCGGTAGAGCTCTTTTTTTAACCGTTCGATTTTAATCGAACTGTTGATATTTCATTGTTATCATAGACCTTACCTCATATAAACTTTCTCACCCCAAGTCTTCTCCGCCACCGGCAACCTGTCCACCGCCGGTGACCGATACCGATGACCCACCCCGACACCGGCGACTCACCTCGACGCCAACTACCCACCTCCGGTATTTTTTTCGGCCGCCGGCAACCAATTTCTCTCTCTTCTCTTCTCTCTCTTCCCCTCTCTCTCTCTTCCCCGCCCCGGCTACCCCGAGTCCCCCCTCCTCCGCCGGCCCCCAGCCCGGTGAGGCCCCCACCTCCGGCACCCCCCTCCCCCGGCCTCCCCCCACCCCCCGCCCCTCGCCCATTGGGCGAAATCGCGATTTTGCAATTTCAGCAATCGAGATTTCGAAACCGCGATTTCGCGAATGGGCGAGAGGCGGGGGTGGAGGGAGGGCGGGGGAGGGGGTGCCGGAGGTGGGGGCCTCACCGGGCTGGGGGCCGGCCTAGGAGGGGGGGACTGGGGGCAGCCGGGGTGGGGAAGAGAGAGAAGAGAAGAGAGAGAAATTGGGTCGCTGACGGCCGGAAAAAATATCGGAGGTGGGTCGTCGGCGTCGGTCGCCGGCGGTGGACAGGTCGCCGGCGGCGGAGAAGACTTGGGGTGGAAAAGTTTATATGAGATAAGATCTATGATAACAATGAAATATCAACCGTTCGATTAAAATCGAACGGTTAAAAAAAGAGCTCTACTGATAGGGTCTCTGAGAGAGGCTCTACCATAGCCTCTCCCTAAAATAAGTACAAAAAAAGGAGGGGGGGGGGGAAGATGAGAAGGGGATTTTTATGTTGATATTTGAAAAACCCTCAATATTGTTATTTTCCAATATTGTATCAAACAAGCTGTCAGCATGCTTTTCTTGTTCGCATGTTTGAATCCTAGAAATCAATATTTATTATTCCACCATACATTAACCAAAACAGAATCATAATACAATATGTTATATACATAGTTCAATGATAATTGAACACCTAACTTTATATATTTAGCACTTCATAATCCAGCTTAATATACTTTTTAGAAACAAAAAGTGTTTCGTTATTATATATTTTTTCCAGTATTGACTATATCTGTTTTACATAAGAAATTTTCTTTTTCTTAAAAAAAGTGTAAAATTCAAATCTCTTACGAATATTGATCCATCCTCGAATCCTACCAAACAAAATGGAATAAATCTTAGGGGAAAAAAAAAATAACATTAATGGGTGGGTTACAACATTTGGTGAGTAGTAACAACCAAAAATATTATAACTCAAATAATAAATTCCCTTTGGCTAAGAAGACTAATTATTTTAATTAAAACACGTAACTGTGCATTATTATTTCAGTTCAGACAACACAGTATCTCTGTCCCTCTTTCTCCAAAGAGTTTGAAGTCAACAACTTCACCAAAAGCTCTTTCCCCCACCCCAAAAAAAAAAAAAAAAAAAAAAAAAAACTCTTCACCAAAAGCTTTATACTCTCTCCCCTCCCAAGCAAAAATACCACAAAAAAAAAAAAAAAAATAGAAATAAACAAATCTCTTCCACCACCACCACCACCCTTCTGGACGCAACCCTCAAGTTCCTCCGGTATGCCTCCTCATCACCGTTCATCGCCTCCGGTTCTCACCCCTCCGATTCTGATCATCCTCTTGCCGATCGTAACCTTCCTTTTCCTCCTGTTCGCTCTTCCTCCGTTTCTTACATTTACCTCCCACATATTCCGTCCCATTGCAGTGAAGAAGAGCTGGGACTTGCTCAATATCTTCCTCGTCTTCTTCGCCATTCTCTGCGGCGTCTTCGCCAGGCGAAACGACGACGAATCGCCCAACAACGACGTCGATTCGGATGTCGTTCCGGACGTGAGTAGAGTCGGAGGTGGTGGCGAAGAGTCGGAGACGGTTAATCCGCAGCGATGGTTTGGGTACTCCGACGATAGGAGAAGTGATGGGATCTTCGATTCCGTCGGTAGGACGCCGGAGAACGGTGGCCTCCGGCGACTGAGGAGGAGCAGTAGCTCGTATCCGGATCTGAGGCAAGAATCGCTTTGGGAGACTAGAGATGAGCAGAGGTTTCAGTTCCGGTTTTTCGACGATTTTGATATCAACAAGTACCGCGCGACGGCGTCGCTTGATCATCAGCCGCGCGAAGCCAGAGCGCGTCGAAGAGAAGGAGATGATGGAGAAGCTAAGGAGATTCCGGTTGATACTTTCGTCGTTCGTCCTACGCCGCCGCCGAAGTCGCCTTCGCCGTCGCCGGCAACTCCGCCTCCGCCACCTCCACCACCGCCGGCTCAGCGTCAGAAACCAAGGAGAACGTACCGAACTGTTGGCGAGCGGAAAGAGAAGGTGGAGAAGCAAGATGATCAACACAATGACGTTGATCATTTCGAGAAAGTGCGTTCTCCGCCACCGACGCCGCCGCCTCCTCCACCGCGACCGCCTCCGTCGCCGGGGAGGATTCGTCCGGAGCAGAAGAAGCTCGAGCGGAGAAAGAGCAACGTGAAGAAAGAGATAGCCATGGCTTTTACCTCACTGTACAATCAGAGAAAGCGGAAGAAGAAGCAGAGGATCGGGAGCAGCGGTGATCACGATTCCCCTACGAGCTCTCCGCCTGAACAAACTAGATTTCCACCACCTTCACCACCTCCGCCACCGCCGCCACTACCTCCGCCGCCTTCTTCGGTCTTCCACAACCTGTTCAAGAAAGGAAGCAAAATCAAACGGATTCATACGGTGCCTCCGCCACCTCCGCCTCCGCCGCCACCGCCGATCTCATCCTCATCACCTCCACCATCATCGCGATTATCCAAGCACAATAACCGATCAATGCCTCCTCCGGCGCCTCCAACACCTACGCCAATCTCATCGTCATCCTCATCACGACCGTCTAAGCACAAGAACCGATCAACTCCTCCGCCGGCGCCTCCCACACCTCCACCAATATCATCATCTACGTCGAAGCACAAGAATCGATCAACGACTCCGCCAGCGCCGCCAACTCCTCCGCCGCCCCCTGCACCAGAGCGTTCGCGTCGGGCATCAACTCCGACCTCCGGCGGCCGACCGCCATTGCCGGCGAGGTCCGTCAACTACTTCGAGGAGAACGTGAACAGCGGCAGCCAGAGTCCGCTGATCCCGATGCCTCCGCCTCCGCCGCCTCCGCCGTTCAAAATGACGGGATTCAACTTCGTCATTCGGGGGGACTATGTTCGCCCAGGGAGCGCTCAGAGCTCTCGGTGCAGCTCTCCGGAGCGGGACGATGGTTATAGGTCGTCAACCACGGTAGGATCGGAGACGGGCAATGTGATGGACGGTGGAGATGGGGTCGTAGCTGGGGCCGTGACCTGCCCCAGCCCAGATGTTAACATCAAGGCTGACACCTTCATCGCCAGGCTGTATGATGGGTGGCGGCTAGAGAAGATCAACTCACTGCGGGAAAAACAGAGGATATGACCTCTGTAGGCCCAGGCCCAATCACAATGTTGGGCTCAGGCCCAAATTTGCCATTCCCTCGAAGGCAAAAACATAAAACAGTTAAAATTGAGAAAAAACTAAATTTAACATACGTTTGATATAGTAGATACATAAATACATATATGTATTGATAAGGGAATTAGTGCAAAAGAATGAGGCTCTGATTGTGGGGGTTTTTTTTTTTTTTATGTTCATCTCTCGGGGCACTTTCTTGCACTAAAGATAATGTGAGTATGGAGTTTTGGGATTTGCAGTGCTGTTTGAAGGTTTGAGTGTGCAGAGATAGCGTGATAGGTTACGTACTATATATATATATATATATATATAGGTTAAATGGGCTCTAATTGTGTAACCTTTTTTTTTTTTTTTTAATCAGTTCACTTGTTAGAGCTTGTTGGTGTATTAATTTCAGATTTCAATTCATTTCTTATTTTTTGACCAATTTTTTTTTTAATTACAATTGTCTTTTGCTGGAAAAGGTTTGAATGGCTTGATACTACAATGGTCACCAAATTATGTTTGTAGGTATGATTTTTACAATGTTGGTCATGGGCTCCAATTATGTGTGTTTATTGTTTAAGATTCATTTTTCATTGTCCGACGTACAGAGGCAGAAATAATAATTTCTGTTATTAAGACATCACCTATCCTCTTTTTATTCATTAATATATATATATATATATATATTTGTCATTTTTTTGGTCTGGCTTGAAGTTGGGTTTAAGATAAACACAAGAGTGAAGAAACACATTAGATTTTTGTAATAAAAAGCTGTACCTATGGAGTATAGGACATAAATTGCGGCGAAACTAAGTTTACATATAACTATGTTAGGGACCATTATGGGAGCTTAAATAGCTTGTGTGTCAAATCCGTTGAAAAAGTAACCACAAGGGCACAAGTCAGTGTTGTAGTTGGTTAAGACATCATTCTCATTGATGGAAAGCTATATCAAAGCTAAACGGAAGACTACAATTAATCCCAAATTGACACGAGAAGTTGGTCATAAGAGAGAAGGAACTCCAATCACTAAATGCAGAGTTAATTTCCAGCCTAATTGCTCTAGCCTCTAGCTCCCTATCCCCCCCCCCAAAAAAAAAAAAAAAAAAACATGAGACTATTTCATACAATATAGTATAATAATTAATGTAATAACGAATTGCTGATTAGGAGAGAGAGAGAGGGGGAAAAAACTTTTCATATCATCAATAGGTTACAAATATTTATAATAAATAACAGACTTCAAAATATTTAAAGTAATTAAAAGTGAAGAAATCACATCTTTATCTAATTTTATTATCTGAAATGATATATAATCTATTATATTTTGATACATTATTAATAAAATGAAAATACAAAAAGTCAGTTATAAAACATTTAAAATTTTTTAAAATGATGTGATATAATGTTATTTGTTAAATATCATTTAAGACATAAAAAATTAAATAGAAATAGCCTGACGGTAATATCACACATGACTCCATTTAAAGATGTAAAGTTCAAATCACCCATCATTAAATTCCAAAAAAAAAAAAAAAGAGTAAATGATTTATTTTACTTTTTTAAACATGATTTTACCTTTGATATCTACCTAATAAAATCTTTATTTAAGTGATAACTTTATTAAATATTTTAAAGTTTTACTACACCTTGACGCATTGGCTTTGGTTCTCTATCAGTTGGGCCTCAATTCCTAATCCCATTGACCAAAACCCAAAATAAAACCCTCCCGAAAACGACGGCGAAAGAGGCCAGAAAGAAAAAAGCAGCGCGGTAGCAATGAAACTGGCGGGGCTGAAATCCATCGAGAATGCCCACGACGAGTCGGTGTGGACGGCGACGTGGGTTCCGGCGACGGAGAGCCGATCCGCCCTCCTCCTGACCGGCTCTCTCGACGAGACCGTCAAGCTCTGGAAGCCCGACGACCTCATCCTACACCACACCAACTCCGGCCACTGCCTCGGCGTCGTCTCCGTCGCCGCCCACCCCTCCGGCCACTTTGCCGCTTCCGCCTCCCTCGACAGCTTCGTCAGAGTCTTCGACGTCGACACCAACAACACCATCTCCACCCTCGAGGCCCCTCCCTCCGAGGTCTGGCAAATGTGCTTCGATCCCAAGGTAAATTTTCTTTCGATTTCGCTTCCCAATTTTCTGAAATTAGGTTTTTCTGTTCTTCTGTTTCTCGTAAAAATATTTTTGTCAAAGATTTGGTCTTGATGATTTAGGATTTCCTTATATAATTTGTCTTCTCACTTAGGTTTGATCAACTTGTTGCTACTAACTTTATTGTAAGACCCCTAAAGTTTTTTTCTCTTTCTTTATATATATATATATTTTTTCCAACAACGTGAAAATAGTGAGTTTAGAAATAATGTGTATGGTAAGTGTCCCAAGAAAAAAAATATACATATAGCAATCCTAAACTAAGCTCTATGTCTTATTTTGATTGTTTTTTGTTCACTTATGATAAGGAAAATATATGTGGTACTTCTGATAAAGTTTAGGTTCAAATTGCATGAGTTCCAACCTGCGTACCAAACGGTATCTATAGGTAAATTCAGGTTTCCGGGTTGTATTGAATATCACATCTGTAGTGATCAATGTGGATATCTTCCGTTTTGTTGTTGGGATGTCACTTCTAGGATATGAATGGATTCCAATATTTCATGTTGGATTGAAATTTTCACAGAAAAAATGAAAACAAAATGAATAAGACTAGGTTTTTGCATTGAGAAAATGTTGTTACTGAAGTATAATTATCTCTCTTCTACCAGGGTACCATCCTAGCAGTTGCTGGCGGGGGTAGTGCGTCGGTCAAGCTTTGGGATACCGCTACATGGACTTTGGTTGCCACCCTGTCGATTCCTCGCCCGGAAGCACCAAAGCCCTCTGATAAGAACAGCAGCAAGAAGTTTGTCCTGTCAGTTGCTTGGAGTCCCGATGGGAAAAGAGTTGCTTGTGGCTCAATGGATGGAACCATTTCTGTCTTTGACGTAGGCCGTGCCAAGTTCCTTCATCACCTAGAAGGGCATTTCATGCCTGTGCGGACACTCGCATATTCTCCAACTGACCCCCGTCTGCTCTTTTCAGCCTCGGATGATGCCCATGTTCATATGTACGATGCTGAGGGGAAAACGCTTATTGGTGCAATGTCAGGCCACGCTAGCTGGGTGCTGAGCCTGGATGTTAGCCCCGATGGAGCTGCTATTGCTACAGGCTCGAGCGACAGAACAGTGCGGCTCTGGGATATTGGCATGAGGGCTGCTGTACAAACGATGACCAACCACACAGACCAAGTGTGGGGAGTGGCGTTTGGACCGGCAGGAGGACCGGGTCGACTTGCTAGCGTGTCCGATGACACGAGCATATCCCTCTATGACTACTCTTAATGCAAGTGGCTCTGTGAAACTGACCATCCCCTGAAGATCTGTGGTGTTGCTAAATTATTCCACAAGAAATTGTTGTCACATATTAATTTTGAAGTCGCCTTCTGATATTACTTCTTGATTGTAATTTATGTCTAGACAGAGGTTACCTGGAATGGATCTTAAAGTTGTCATTGAGTCAGTGTGAAAGTTTGCAAATGACCATGCTAGTGTTTTTTAACAGCTAACTATGATGATAATCTTGTAGGCTATACAAATGCTTAAAATATTTTTTGCATACTAAAATGCGCATTCAGATATTAAACCCCAAGTTTTGATCTTTTATTTATTTTAAATCAGCATCTTGATTTTCCCGAGAAATTGCACGGACATATTTGCAACATTGCACAAGTATATGTCCGTGCAGCCATTGTTCCATTTAACCAAGTAATTTTCGATAGTTAATTGAAATGGAAAAGGGCTAGGTGGTTTCAGGTCAAAAGAACTGTCTAATTCTCCAACATCTGTTGGATTGCTGCCGTGAAGAAAATGACTGTAATTTTACCAAAACTCAGTGATGGATGCCTGAACTTCAATAGTGGTAAAACTGGTTTTGGCCCTACAGCCATTGAGTCAAAAAACAAACATTGAAAGGTAGCCGTGATATTGAGCGCCAGTGCCTCACCCACTAATAGAAAGTGGATTTCTGGATCACATACTAATAGAAGGTGGATTTCGAACCCACATATGAAGCCCACCTTCTATCAGTAGTGGCGCCTTGACCAGTGCAAATAAAAGATCCCATGGTCCCGATTGAGGAAGCAGCTCCATTTGGCCCCACAAATTATAATCATGGGATTCCCAGGTCACAGAAGCAACTGATAAACATGCATCTAAGCTCAACATTAATATGTCTCTTCCATTTGACCTAATTGCCTAGTTCTATCAATTGTTCTTTCAGCTTTGACTTGAAATTTCGGTACTGTCAAGCACGAGTCAGAGACTTCTCCAAAGTAACTATCAAAAACTCTCTTCTCGTTCGAGGAATTAACCCACCAAAATGTGCTCAATTTTGGTCCTTTCAAACAAGACCTTTCAAGTGTTTTCTGTCGAAATACCTGCTGTCATATAAAAGACCTACAAAACCAAATAGGACTCCATTTGTTTCGTATCAAAACCTTTTTTCGTTTTATCATTATTTTAAAGGTTTGCATGCCAAAGGAAAGCTCTGTGAGCTGCCATAATCATTATGTGTTAGAAAACAATAAATATATATATACATATATATAAAACTGGTCTCGCACCATGCATAGTAAATCGCAAAAATCATTTCTCTCTTGCATCATTCCCACGTTCCACCAAGACGCAACTTTTCTTCAAAACATGATATGACACCACCATTAGAATCTTCAAGCATATTCATGAAATGACAGTTGACACCACACCACACCACACCACACCGCCATATCTATACATATATATATATATATATATATTTATATATGAATCATCTCATTTCAAACCACACCCCCATGAAATTTGGAAGTGCCCAGTGAATGTGCAACTCTTACAAAAGGGCAAAGCTACAAAATAATATTGGCCAGGCAGTCTTGAAATAACCAAATATGATGAAGCAATATGTACAATACAAACAAAGACAACCCTTTTCCTCTTCTTTATTTCTGCCTTTCAATTTTCTGCTAAAGTCACAATCTTTATTTCACAAGCAAAGCATGAAGCTAGTATCCGCCAAATGAACTTAAAAAGACAAAAGATACAAGGTTTCATGACAAGTCTTACATATATCTCTACTAACCGAGATAAAACAAAATGATCTGCTACAAGAAGTTAGACAAAAGAACCTAAAAACAGAACACAACAAAAAGGTACAAAAATTTGCCAAAATACCTTACTGTTCTTTTCCCTTATGCTTTGGACTTGGGAGCCTTATTCAAAAAGTCCTTGAGAACGTCCATGACCGCCCCGAAATTCGCCCTCACTTCGACTGGTGGATTAGCAAACCGGCATTCGATCTCCGGGATTGCCTTCGAGTGATAATCGATCTTCGATTGTGTAAACTTCAACCCATGAGCCGTGCTAACTACCACTGTCCGATCGCTTGGACCAATCACCCCGCTTTTCCGAAGCTTAATCAGAGCCGTCAATGCAACCCCAGTGTGCGGGCAAATGAACATCCCTGTCGAATCGGCTTGCGCCATTGCATCCATCAACTCCTCCTCAGTTGCCTCCTCAACAATCCCATCACATTGCTTGAGGGCATACACGGCTCTCTCAATGGAAACAGGGTCTCCAATCTGTATAGCTGAGGCGAAAGTCGAATTTGCCTTCACCGGATTGAATTCCTTCCAGCCGGACTTGTAATACAGATAAAGCGGGTTCGCATTCGCCGCCTGAGCGCAAACTAGCCTAGGAATCTTATCAACAAGGCCTAATTCTTGGCACATTTTGAATCCTTTGTAAAAGGCATAAATGTTGCCGAGGTTACCGCCGGGAACGATCACCCAATTGGGCACTTCCCAGTCGAATTGCTGGAGAATCTCGATCGCCGCAGTCTTCTGCCCTTCGAGCCGCAAGCTGTTGAGCGAATTCGCCAGGTAAATCGGCAGCTCGGCGGTGATTTCCCTGATCAGCTTCATACAGCCGTCGAAATCGGTGTCGATGCTGAGCACGAACGCCCCATTGGCGATAGGCTGCACCAATTGCGCCATCGAAATCTTGTTCGCGGGGAGGAACACGATGGAGGGGATTCCGGCGGAGGCGCAGTACGCGATAGAGCGGCCGAGGTGTCTCCGGTCGAAGCGCAGCCGACTCCGACGACGGGGCGATTCAATTTCCGGAGGCGATTCACTTGGCTGACCAACACCGTCATTCCTAAATCCTTGAAACTCCCGGTGTGGCTGATCCCGCAGTGCTTGACCCAGAGATCGTTCATGCCCAGAAACTGTTTGCCGAAACGCTCGGCCCAGAAGAGGTTGGAGTTTCCCTCGAAGGCGCTGACGATGTCATCGTCGTCAATCTCCGGTAGGACCCACTCCTTCTTGCTCCAGACGCCGGAGCCATACGGCCACGTGGTCTTCCCCACGCGCGAGTCGAAGAGGCGTCGCCAGTACGCGCCGTCGAACTTCGCCAGCGCCTCCATGTCGTGCTGCACGTCCAGCAGCCCCCCGGAGCGGCTGCGGTACACGATCTCGTCCAGCGAGTACGACTCAGCCGAGTCGAAACCCGCGTTGAATGGCACGTACTTCGCCGAGAACCCCTTGTCCGACGGTCGGTGCCGCCGCGCCTCGTCCCTTATGTTCTCCTCCGCCGCTCGCCGCACCCTCGTAGCCGCCGCCGCCGGGTGATGATGACGATGATGATGATGAGGAGGAGGAGGAGGAGGAGGAGGAGGAGGAGAGTTGTTGTTGCTGGCGGTGGAAGTGCAGGTGACAATGGAAGAAGGGCGGCGTTTGGGTACGGGGTTACGGTAGAAGGGATAGGTATTGGAGGAGAAAGAGGCCTGGAAGAGAGAAGAGGAAGCCATTAAAGCTCTGGGTGGTTTTTTCTTAGGACGACAGACAGAGGGACTTTTGGAGACGGCGCTTTTATGTTGAATTGGGTTGTTTTTTTTTGGGGGTGAAGTGATTGAAGGGGGAGAAAATGGGGGATGGAGAGTTTGGTTTTTTTTTTTTTTTCTTTTTTTGGGTTTGTTGTTCTTTTTTCTGTGGATTAGGGTGGGTCTACTACTCTACTATTCTTTTCCTTCTTGTTGCACAAAAGATGATTGGTGGGACCTTTATTATGTTACTAGTTCTATTGGGACTATATTCAATTTCGCATCTTTTCCTCACTTGGTGCCATTTTCTAGGGATTTATTTCCCTTCGTTTGTTTACGAGCACATTTTATATCATTTTGTTTAGGTTGGTCATTTAAATAAGTGTTTGATAACATAATAATATTTAATGTCATTCAAATAGTGTGAAAATGTTCATTTGATCATTTAGGAAGCAAAATGAAAAATTAACCACCTTAAATTTGTATCCATTTGAGTATATATTTAACAATAATATTTGGATTCTCTTTAATTAAAAACTTTTTTTCTCTTCAATTTAAGTTTCTTTTTCTATACATTCGGAGCAAAAGATAAACAACTCTATCCATATCCTATTCATGGATGTTAAGCTTTTATAAGATTTGTTAAATTATTTTCGATATCTTTCAAAACACAAATTCAATTACTCTATTCAAATGTTTTTTGGGTATTGCAAACATCCAAACACCATTTTAAATGACATTTCATGTATTTTTGTTCAAATGTTTTTTTTTATCCAAAATTTATATGGCTTTACCAAATGGGCCCCTTATGTGGATGGGTGTCCTCTAAGATGGGGTGACAATTATTTTGAGCTATTTTTCGAGTATTGAGAAGTATTTGCATTGACTCGGAGTTAGTTTAAGGCAAATGTGTTATCTCTCAATCACACTAAAGGATTGTTTAGACTTGAGGTTAGAGTTAAGAGTTTTGAAGTGAATGTTTGAAATGCTGTTTAATTGGGATGTAAAGTGAAAACAGAAATACTTTAGAATATCAGTAATATTTAGCATCACACTAATAGAAAGTGAGTCTCATTGGTGGACCTCATGTTGTGGACTCACCATCTATTAGTAAGTGATATTAAAAATCACAGATATTCCCTAGTATTGTTCAACTGAAAACGAATGTAATATTGAACTAGTGTAAAAACATGAAGTGTATTCAAATCTTAATGCGTAACACGATCTTACTTTATTCTGTTGTCGTTGAATGTGTTTAGCAAAAATATATCATCTTATTTCGACTTAAAATAAGAATTTTAAAGTTTAGGTTTAGAGAAATAGAAGAGAGAGTGAAAAAAGATGTGAATTGTAATTGGATAGGAGTTTTTTGAAAGTAAGAGCTCCAAACAGGACCCAAGAGTTAATAAATATTGAATAAGTAGTCTGAAGAGAGTCTCAAGCACTTTTATACGAGACTCAAACTTGAATTTAGAGTACTTGTGAATAAACTTAATGTTATTAGATTACCTCTACCATTTTATGACAACTCTTCTCAAGCATTTTTTTAAAATTATTCTCAAGCATTTTATACGGGACTTCTTGAAATCTCTTATCTAACAAACTATTTGTGGATAAACCTAATATCATTAGACTATGATGTGAAAGTTTTCGAATAGATAGATTTCATCGGTTTAATTCAGACAGAGAACGGAATTGAAAGTTTTAAATCCACCTAAACATAACCTATAAAGAGAAAAATAAAAGAGAGAGAACTCTCTACAAATCTTCAATACTAATATCCAAAATCTGCCCACCTTTCTTACAGTAAGAAGATCATATGCGGTACAAAAAAAATGAAACTTTAGAAATTATTATCATCACCACAAAACGACTTAGCGCACAACTAAAACAAACGACAACAACAAAGTTAGACAATAAACAATAATGACCAGGCTTAAACGACAAGAAGTGTGGGACCAAAAGTCAACATGACAGCTCACACATCAGACTCTCTCTTTCATTTTATAGCAACGACTCTGTTAATATTTGTTATAAAATAAGCACATTCCACAACAAAATTCAGACACGTAGCTGAACATCAATTTAATTGTCCTGATAGAAAAGGAGAATTGTATGTCCGTTATTTAATAATCGTGGAAAGTTATCACGATTGTTAAAAATATTAGTAAAAAGTTACTACAACTGAACATCAATTTAACAGTCGTATGTAGAAAGAAAAATTTCCTTTTCAAAAAATAAGGTTCGTATCACGTTTTTGTCATACCTCATACAATTGTTTTAAAAAATGATAACATTATCTCTATTGTGTAATCCATATTTTATAATAGCGTGTGATCCTCGATTTTAGGCATCCGAGTAGCTATATTACTACCCCACACGAGCACTCCATGCAATCGCGAGCTATTTGTTCACTGATTCATGCCATTACATCATTGTTCGTCCATCCTCGTAATTCCATTTAACTTGTTTGAGATACCTTTGAGTAAGACATTGATCGGTGCCGGTAAGGAAGAGATAGAAAAACAACGAAGTATTATTAGGGTCTAAAATTTACGATGAGATGATTTCTTCTTGAAATTTGGTTAGCTATGATTTTTTTTTTTTTTTCGGAATGTTAAACAAAGGGAAAATGTGTGACTTAGTTTTTAGGAATGATTAATTAGTAGTTTTAGTTGTTGTCCTAAATTGGAGTCTTTATGTTTTTAAAATTAAGCCTTGATTGGTTCTCTATCTTCAACTCAAAAATTTAAACTCAGTTTTTATCTTTTTTTAAAGGGTGAGTCTGTGAAGAGACCATTATATGGTCTCTACCAGTAAAGCCCTTTTTTAAGCTGCTGAGATTTAATCGAACGGTTGAAACATTGATGTATACGATACTTATCATACACCTTACCTCATATAATCCTTCTCACCAAAAGTCTTCTCTGTCGCCAGTGATCTTTCCACCGCGGTGATGGACGTCGGCGACTCACTCCCGACACCGGCAACCCACCTCCGGCCCCCAGCCCCGGTCACTGGCTGCCGGCAACCCCATTTTCTCTCTCTTCCCCTTTCTCTCTCTCTCTTCCCCTTTCTCTCTCTTATCCTCTCTCCCCAGTGACCCACCCCGATGCCGGGCTACCCACCTCTGCCCCCAGCCCTAGTCGCTCGGCCACCAGCTGTTGGTGAATTTCTCTCTCTTCCCCTTTCTCTCTCTTCTCATCTCTCCCGCCGCCCCCCACCCCTGGCCCCCAGTCAGCCACCCTAGGCCCCCTCCCCTGGCCTCCGCCCACCCCCACCCCCTTGGCACCCCCTCCCCCCAACGACCCCCCGGCCCCTCTTTCTCTTCTCCTTTCTCTCTCTTTTCCTCTCTTCTCTCTTTCTCTTCGTGGGGTTGACCCACCTCCGGCCACCCGGCGCGACTCGCGGTCGCTGTCACGCAGAGAGAGAGAAAGTGAAGAGAGGAAAAGAGATAGAAAGGGGAAGAGAAAGAAGGGACCGGGGGGTCGTCGGGGAGGGTGTCGGGGGGCGGGGGGTGGGGGAGGCCGGGGGAGGGGGGCGCACCAGGGGGCTGGCTGGGGGCCAGGGTTGGGGGGCGGCAGGAGAGAGGAGAAGAGAGAGAGAGGGGAAGAGAGTGAGAATAGAAGAGAGAGAAAGAGGAAGAGAAAGAAATTCACCGGCGGACAGCGACCGGCCAGGCGGGGCTGGGGGGCCAGAGGTGGATCCCTGGCGTCGGGATGGGTTACCGGGGAGAGAGGAGAAGAGAGAGAAAGGGGAAGAGAGAGAAAAGAGAAGAGAGAGAAAGGGGAAGAGAGAGAAAAGATAAAAGAGATAAAATGGGGTCGCCGACATCCGGGGCTGGAGGTGGGTCGCCGGCGTTTGGGATGAGTCACCGGCATCCGTCGCCAACGACGGAAAGATCGTCGGCGACAGAACAGACTTTGGGGTGGGAATGATTATGTGAGATAAGGTGTATGATAAGTTTCGTACACTATCAATATTTCAACCGTTCGATTAAATCTCAACGGCCTAAAAAATGACTTCACCGCAACAGACCATACAATGGTCTCTACCACAGACTCATCATTTTCTAAAAAGTCAACAAAAGGTTTAGTTAGTTTTTTGAACAGTCAATTAACTACAATTTAAAAATTTCAACTTAAATCATCAAACCAAATAAGAACTAATTGATGTTTACTTTTTCTTTTTTTATATTATTTTAGGATAATTTGGTCATAGAGACAAAATTTAAGTGCCAAGGGTTTTTTAGGGTTGCTTTATTTGCGAATAAGTTTTTCCAAACTAGTGTGACAAAATGTTTATAAATCAATGCGTGAACATACTAATTATTCTTAAAATTTTAATCACTTTACTTAAGTTACAAGATCTAATTGGCATTGACGTAAACTATAGAGTCAAAAGGTTTTTGTTAACAAAATATAAGGTGTGACTAGAGTTTTCTCATGATTTAGTAGATTTTATCATGCAAAATTAGAAGTAGAAAATGTGAATCATAGAGGACAAAAGGGTAGCTGATTTATAGAGTTGACCTCAGTCAGTTTTCTTAAAAAACCTTCAAAAGTATTTTAGCATATGAAATTTTAACACGTCTGCACTATTTTTATTTTTATTTTCTTTCTGATAAATGTATCTGCACTATAATTAGAGATGCTTAAAATGAAAGCAAGATAAGTGCAATGAAAATAAGCATCTTGTTTGGCATCCTGTTTTAGACTCAATTTTTTAATATTTTTTTACAATATTTTTTTTAAATATTTGAATTTATTATTTAAATTGTGAATTTAAACTTATATTAATCTAAATGACCCTTATCATGCAGCACAAGTGTTTACGTGTTCAAGTTTGGAGATTTTCTATTTTGGCTAAATATTCAAGCTTAGAGATTATTTAACATTTTTTTTCTGAAATATTCCACAAGTTCTTTTTTTTTTTTTTTTTTTTGGAATATATTCCACAAGATAATTTACTAGTTAGTGCTTCTAACAAGGTTTTATGTTGACCTGTTTAAAAACAGGTAGCAGATTTGGGTAGCCAGTGGTCCAGATTAACCAAAAAAAAAAAAAAAGATGGGCCGCCAACATTATTTATAGGATAAAGAGGCAACTACCATTTTTACACATACCAGGTTTTAAAAATATTTAAAATAAATAATAGTAATGAATTTATTAGATAAATGATTTATCTATTTCTTAAATATAGCATTTACAATTAGTAAATTTATTATTTGCCTACTTTACTTTAATTAGTTTCTTTAAAATGCTATTTACTATAATTTTTAAT
This sequence comes from Ficus hispida, assembly GCA_025413025.1. Classification (NCBI taxonomy): domain Eukaryota; kingdom Viridiplantae; phylum Streptophyta; class Magnoliopsida; order Rosales; family Moraceae; genus Ficus; species Ficus hispida. The sequence continues at coordinate 5,920,186 of CM046369.1, read as the reverse complement.
TCTTTAATTGTTTTTATTAAAAGAACATTTAATTATTTGTGCAATATAAACATATATACTGCAATTTGAAAGAAAAGGGAAGCCAAAAAGAGAAATTACACCATATGACAAGTTTTTTAGAGTTGAATTGAAATATGACAATTGTTTTGAAATAGTGTAAGAATAGCAAAATTTTAAATCTTCTTTATATTTGTGGTTTCTTTTACTTTAGTCGACCTTTTATGTTGGTAAAATTTTATCGGGTTGTGTTAATTGTTTTTAAATTCACATCTAAGATTCTAAGAACATAACATTTGCAAAACAGAAACTAGCAAATGATGTTGATATCATCATAATTATATTAATCACAATGGTATACTGATAACTATATGTATCATAATAATTCCTATCGTCACATTTAGTATTACAATGATTCCACGATTATACGATGACATTAATGATCATAAAATAATAGTTATATGAATCACCACGAATTATATCATAACAATTACATGAATTACGAAGATATCATAATTATAAGAATCATAATGATGTAATCATTTAATACGAATCATACTGTTATTATTGTATTACAAGAATAAAATTGTGGTTTAGATTCTTTAATTAAGTAATGGGGTTTGTTTGTTTTTATCTCATTCATATTGATAGCCCCGGTTCAATTCAAGTTGCTGCGAAAAGAATTTGTCGAAGGGATAGAATGAGCTTTTTCTAATAGAAAGTTGCTAGCTAGGTGAATCTCATAATATAAATAACAATAATATTGTTGGATCACATAATAGAATCATTGAGATATAAATTGCAATGATACAAGTGCTTACAATGGTATAATTTGTAATGACAAATTACAACGTCTCTATTTATATATTGTTATTAAATTCAGTTTTTTTTTTTTTTATTTCAGAGTTAAACTAAAACGATGCAATTTTACGAGGAAAAAAAAAAGGCTTAAAGTTAAGTAAAATAAGCTAAGGATGACATAATCCTTCAATTTCGTAAGAAAATAAATATTTGACTTAATAATCAATAATTAAAAAAAAAAAGAAGAGCACTTTTGGGAGTTGGAAAAGAACACAATGAATAAGTGATAAGATTTCGCTTTCATTTGGAATACCTTATCATTATGGCGAAAGTAGCTACACTACTGATTTTAATTACCATTTCTTATACATATATAACACACACAAATAATAATTAAAAAAAAAAACACACAAAAATTCGCTAGTGTAAAAGACCTAAAAAAAAAGATAATATAGTGATTTACAAATTAATCTCGTTACCTGATTTTAGCATGAATAAGATTTTTTTTTTTGGCTAAGAGAAAAAAAAAAAAAGGAAGAAGAAGAGTTCCAAACATAATAATAAGAAAAATAAAGTATATTTATCATTTTATGCTATATATATTTTTAATTGTTAAAAAATTGTATACCGTGTGTTTGGATGTGCTTGTAGGTGGGTGAGCATGCGATCCAATTCAATGTTCTTTACTACAACCAATCCAATTCAAGGAACTAACTCCCAATCCAACATTGGAATTTATTTCTAAATATTATGTTCAATTCTATCTAATTTATGAAACAATTTGACTTGTTTAAGAGATTAATTGTTAAAGTTAAAAACATGGATGGAAATTTGTCAAAAACATGAAAAGTTTTGAAGGGAAATTATGCTAAAACTAATAATAGTAAAGAAAAAAAAAATCAGTAGTTTCTAGACTAGGCAAATTATTGAGAAATTAATAATTTTACGAGATCAAGAGGAAAAAAAGAAAATAAATAAAATGACTTCGAATACATTCTAAGCTACTGTTTTTTTTTTTTTTTGGATAGTAAGTTCGTGTTTCTATGATTTGCCTTAATCCAGAGTTATATACTATAATTAATGATCATTATCGTCTTTGAACTTATCACATATCACATGTTAATTTCATCACGCACTGATTACAACTCAATCTTATAAATTAATCTCATTAAAAAACCGATGGTGATCTAACTATTATTTATATACCTATTAATCATATATACCATCTCAACATTTTTCAACTGAGTCTGATGATCATGAAACTTTAATAAGCTCTCATTTGACATCCTAAGTTAAACCTAATTTTTATAATGTTTTTTAATAAAAATTCAAATTTATTATTTTAATTATGAGTTTGAGTTTAAAATCTTAATGGAATCTATTTTGATTCTTTTGATCCGAGTATTAGCGAAACTAAATACTAAATTTTTCTCCATTCTTTTTTTTCCTTTGTAATGAGTGACTAATTTAACATGAGATTCGCACGTATGAATTATATATTGCTTAAAAGATATAAGAATTTAATGAGAAAATACAAAAAAGAAAAGAAAAGAAAAGAAAAGGTATAGAACAACAAAATAAGAAAAAGAAAGAAAAAAAAAACTGAACTCCATATGAAACTTAAAAACTTTTTTGAAACTTCTTAATGAAATTTCAAAAAAATTTTAGACAAAATCCTTTCTAACCAAATTAATAAAAAAAATATACAAGAATTTAATGAGAAAATTTCAAAAAAAGAAAAGAAACGAAAAGAAAAAGTACAGAACGACACAACAATAAAAAGAAATAAAAAACCGAAACTCCAAATGGAATTTAAATTAAAAAAACCAAAACTTCCCATCGAAACTCCAAAAAAAATTAGTAGAAATTTTTTTTAATCAAGTTAAAAAATCATAAAGAAACTAAAAAATAAAAATAAAAACCACCATAAATTAAGAAGGAAAAAAAAAAACACATAATTGTAGAAAACCAAGAACCAATTTAGGAATAAGAGTTATTCCAATCAATAAACTAAAAATAATACATCAAGATAGGTTTATACAGACTAACTTGAAAAATATATAAAAGAGATAATTTACATTAACCATTAAAAAATAGGAAATCTAATAATAATATGAAATAAGTAATAATTAAATATAAAACTATATATTCTAACAATAACGACATAAGAAGAAAAAGAAAGATTATTTTTAACTAGATTAAAAGATCACATCGAAACTTCTTTATGAAACTTTAAAGAAATAACTCTAAAAAACATATAATCTTTCTTTTATTATTGATGATAGACATAAATTTATTATTGAATAGATTTATAAAGGATTATGTATATGTGTGTTATATATAATGAGGAACAAAAAAGATAAAAGAATAAAAAAAAAAAAGAGATAAACGAAGAAAAAAAGGATAAAAGCATAAAAGAGAAGTGAAGAAAAAAACAATGGGTTGATACATATATATCTTTCATATGTGTAAGATATGTAAAGATAGATGAAAAAGATAAAAGAAATAAATAAAAGATAAAAACATAAAAGAAAATTAATGAGAGAAGAAAAAGATAAAGATAAAAGAAAGAAAAATGATAAAAGCATAAAAAAAAATAATGGATTGACACATGAAAAAATAGAAGAGAGCATTCTGATTCTTTTATACATGTTAAGATTAAGGTTTTGTTTGGCTCTCCATTTAATTCAATTAAATTATATTTTTTATTTTTTTTAAATATTTTTAATTTTTTTTAAAAATCAATAAAAAATATTATTTAAATTAAAATTTCAACTCAACTCAAATTCAACTTTTTTTCAAACACACTGTAAGATAAGATAAAGATAAGATAAAAAAAAAAAAAATTAACGTGAAGTGTTGTCCTCAAAGGGAGGATTCCGTCATTTCGTTACAACACTTGTCCCTGTTCGTTCGTCAAGCCAAGTCAGTCTTCGAAAGTGCGCTCATGATCTTTGCTGTTTCGGTCCCCATGTCTTGTTTTTGCACGTTCCACATCCATGCCTTGCCACTCTGTAACTCCTCTTTCTATACGTACATATATATATATATATATATTATAACAATTATACATATGTTAACACTTGTTTTTTTTTTTTTTTTTTCAATAGTTTGTTTTTTATGTGCAATTTTTAACTGCAATTTTTTTCACTATAAGTTTATTTTTGTATATACAACTTAAAAAGGCTTTTATAATTGAAGTGTGGTTCAGTCTAGTTTAGATTGTTTTTGCAAATTTACAATCTAATCTCAAATTGTATTTGACGGTTCTTATATAAAATTGGATATGTGGTTTAAAAATTATCAGATTGATCTGGTTTGACAATTTGTTATTTTTCATGCAAAGCTGAAAGCCCTGCCTAACATGCTACCTTGCATGTGAGGGCTTACACTCATATATCATGTTGTTTTAAATAAGCTTGAGCTGTATACCAAACTATTTATAAGGTGGCAAAAAAAAAAAAAAAAAAAAAATCCTAACATCACTCGCATCTTTCAAAACAGAAAGAAAAACGATCTTGACACATTACGTCATTTGTATTAATTACACTGCTTGAAAACTTCGAAATCACAATTAATGCACATTATATTTTCTATCTATCTACGTCAATTTTTAGAGGTGTTTGGTGAATAAGTTGAGTTAAGTTTAAAAAGTATTATAAATTTGTTACTTTTCAAAAAAGAGAAAATTTAAGATGAAAAAGTACAATTTAGTGAAGTGAAACTTTTTACAAATCCCATTTAGTAACAGTTATTTAATTTAATATACATATATAGTGAAAAAGTTTTTTAAAAAAAGTTTTGGTATTTCCTTATGATTGATTACTCCATTTACATCATTACTCTATCAGCATAGTATGTGGTCGAAGACTTATTTTTAATTTACACATGATTTTATAAATATAAGGTTCGAATATCCATACTCTAAGTTAAAAAAAAATAATGATGTTTATTTTACCTCAACAAATTCAGATGTTATAATTTTTACTAATTTTTTTTTTTTTTTTTTTTTTTTTTTTTTTTTTAAAAATTATTTTTATTTTACTCAACAAATTCAGTTAAATTTTCAATAAGCCATCTCAATTAATTTTTAATCAAGAGGAAAAGTGAAATTTTTACAATGACATTGTTTTTAAATTATAATATTTGTATAATATTTAATAAATATTTATTTTATTTTAATGTGATTTATGATTAAATTTGACAACAACGTACATTATTGATGAGTATTTTTGATCGTGCCGCGAAGGATCTGAGTACGGAAAAAAGAAAAAGAAAAAGAAAAAGAAAAAACTCATTTCTTTCGGGCGAAATAAAAAAAAGAAAAGAAAAGAGAGAGAGGAGAATTTTGATACAAACTGACATACGTGTCAAATATGTGGTCCCACTCCCACATGTGATATTCAATCTTAAGTCGTGACTGCATGATTAACTAATAGTGAGGTGGGGTATACCATAATAGAGTCCGAGTGTTTGTACGGTATAAGTCTCTCTCTCTTACGTATACCCAGAAATATAGGTAAAAATATTTGGGTTTGTAAGTTTAAACTTACATTTATCAACTTAATTTTTATTTTTTCTGAAATTTTTTTTATTTTTTTTAAAATATCAATAAAAATTACTATTTAAATTTATAAATTTTAATTCAAATTCAAACACCAAATACCTTATTAGTCGTCATGAATTGGGGGCGGTTCTTCTATATTTTCGTTTTTTTATTATTTTTTGGTCGGAAGAGTGATTTTCAATTTTTTTTGGGCGGAGCCCTGGACATGTGGAATTACAATTTTACCCCTACAAATGAAGAAGTTGATTTTTTTTTTCATTTTTTTTTATTTTTTGGGTGTGTATATAAAATAAAAGTATGATGATTTGAGACTTTCTCCATAAAGGGTCCCATTAATTTAATAGATGCAAAAACGTATCTCAGGTATCCACGTCTGAATGACTTCTCCCAATAATAAACCTTTTGAATCCAAAAGTTTGATTTCTTGAGAAATAGTGTTTCCTTTCCTAAACAAATCTACAACTTTTGACCAAAAAAAAAAAAAAAAAAGAGAGAGGGAGAGAGAAAAATTATGAAAGGTTCTATAATTGTGGATCACTTAAAATCATATCAGATTAAATTATAGTAACTAACGTAAATTTAACGAAAAGACGACGGTAAAATATTAAAGTTGAGTTTTTTATATTCTATAATAAGATTATATAAGATCATCATAAAGGAAGAAAATATTGTGAATCATTATTGATTGTAGATTAGTCTATGATCCAATCCACGACACCTTTTAGGTAGCATATCCTATAATTACCATTACGAAGGTTTTTCGTTTAAAGACATATTGAAATTTGTAATCATATACTAATTTCTAGAATTGTCTTTTAAAAAATATATATCTCTATTTATTATCTCAATTATATTAGTGTCGTTTTTTTAACCTCTAATTAGATAAATATAAGAGATAAAACCTCGTTGTAGGAGGGTAAAATAAACATAAAAGGATGTTTCCGTAGTTTTCTCTATATTTTCCTTGTGGATAATATTTATTTAATAAAAAAAAAAGAAAAAGAAATTCAAAAGGAGTGCGAGGGTATTTACGTAAATAAGAGGAAGAGGATGCCCAAAGACAAAGAGAGATGGTTTAGTTTAGGCTTAGGGTGTTTACGATGTCGATTTTAGAGCCGAGAGCCACTGTTTGTGGAGGCCACGAATGTCCCGACCAGTCCTCCATGAGTAAAGCTTCCTCACTTCTGTAAAAATGAAAAATGAAAAATAAATTTTAAATAAATAAATAAATACACAAAATAAATGCAAAAAAAAAAAAAAAAACTTAAGAGAGAGAAAGACACAGAGCAGCAGCTTAGAGAGAGAAAGAGAGAATGACAAAGAGAAGCTCAAAACTTTTTCTTTTCTTTTCTTTTCCTTTCCTTTTCTTTTCTTTCCATTTCGTACTAATATAAATATAAAATAAAAAAAAAACTCTTCTCCATTTCACCTCATTTTTAAGAAACCAAAACCAAAACCCAAATCGCTCTGTTTTGCTTTGTTCTCTTCTTGTTATCGTCTTCTTCCAGCTAAAAATAAAGAAAAAAAAGAACTCTTTTTTTTTTTTTTTTCCGTTTTCTCTTTCTGTCTCTAGAAATTGCCGTTGAAATTCAAAAGCGGTTTTGGTCTCTTCTCTCCGATCTGACTCACCGAGTTCCTTTCCTCTTCGACTCGGGCCTTTTCTCGGATGAGTTAGAGGAGGAGATCGCCCGAGTTCAATCGCTATGGTAACTCGAACAAACAGTCTGATGCTTGTTTGATTTTTTTATTTTTTCCTTTTTTTTTTGTTTAAAGAATTTTGATCGGTTGATTTTTTGACTCGTTTGGTTGGCTGAGTTGAATCGGTTGCAGATGTGTTCTGGTTCAACTTTTATGGAATCACGATTTCTTGATTAACAAAAAAAAAAAAAAAAAAACTGTTGAAGTGCTTATAGGGATATTTGATTTTTCTTTAGCTCTGTGTGTGTGTGTGTGGTATGTTTATATACATATATGTAGCTTATAATTGTGTTGCAATTTCGTGCCTGTTTAATCAATCCCTACATTGTCAAATTATAGGTTTTGATGCCAAAAAATTACAAAAGATGAATTTTTTATTATTTATTTATTTATGTATATATATATATTTTTGTGAATAGGAGTGACTTCTGCTGAAGAGAATTAGACTAGAATGGTTTAATTGCCAATATCAATATTCTAATTGTTGTTTCTCATAGAAAAGTGAAAACCCAAAAAAAAAAAAAAAATTTATATATACGTATATATATTCTATACAATTTGGTGTATCAAAGTCAATTTTCATAATTAGTGAAGTTATGGGATTAGTCTAGGCTTAGATAAAAGGGGGTGATAGATGGTTTTGTTGTTTAACAAAGAGACGGGCATGTCTATTCTATCTATTTATTTGTGTTTTTAAACACCGTCGGGGCTCACAAATGGTGTATCTTTAAACACGAGACAAGGGGGAGTTGGCTGTTGCCCTAGTTTCGTAGTCAACTAGTCGGTCAAGGGCTAAAGTAGAGACGTAACACTCGGGCAATAGTGGGATTGATTCACTTGTTTCTTATGATCATTTCTGGATTCGAACTTTGTGAATGATATGTAAATCGTTCTTTTTGAAGGCTTAGCAAGCATTATGTGCTCCAAGTTGGGTTTCGTAATCTGTAGTGACTTTTGTTTTTTGCTAATGAAGAAGCTGATGTATTTCGTCATGAACGTTTAGACCAAAAGTAGTATGAAGTTCACATGGATTTACTTAGGCTTCATAACCTGTAGTGAGTTTTTAACCTTTTGTTGCATAATCCACGTGGAATAAAGGTCAACAAATTCCCGGTGCCTCTGACAAATTTTTCCTTAATTGATTGTAAATTGCCTGGAGGGGTATTTTTTGGTATAGTATGTATTTATTTCCAATTCTAATACACTTTTCTTTTCAGGCTGCGCCGGTTAATATTATAGTAGGTTCCCATGTATGGGTTGAAGATCCAGCTGCAGCGTGGATTGACGGAGAAGTTTTCCGAATCAATGGCCAACAAGTTCATGTTCATACAACTAATGGGGAGACGGTGAGTTCTACTAACCACAAATGGCACAATGTGATTTTGTCCATTTTATGGTAAACAATTAAATAGTCCATAAATACACCATATTAATTCGTTGTAGACTTCTAAAAATAAAATCATGCATTTCGATATTCGATTTTTCTTGTTGCTGAGCGAAGTTTTGAGAAAGTACCTACAATAAGCGACTTAGTTATGACTGACTTTAATCATTGGTGTATTACTCTCCTGAGTCCTGACTGGAAAATTTGTTGTAGGTTGTCGCAAATATGGCAAAAGTTTTCCCAAAGGATACTGAAGCTCCTCCTGGAGGTGTAGATGACATGACGAAGCTTTCGTATTTGCATGAACCCGGAGTTTTGCATAATTTGGCAGCAAGATATGAACTTAATGAAATTTATGTAGGATGCTTAGTATTTTCATTTTATATACTTAGGGCTGATGTAGATTTTGATCGAGACAGAGAGATATTAACTGTCTTATTTTACTACTATACTAATTTCTTGCCCAGACATACACTGGAAATATACTGATCGCTGTCAACCCATTTCAAAGATTACCTCATCTGTATGATACTCATATGATGGAACAGTATAAGGGAGCTGCATTTGGAGAATTAAGCCCTCATGTTTTTGCAGTTGCAGATGTTGCATACAGGTATTATCAAATATTCTACTATCATATATTGTTTAATCCTGTTCCTTTACCCATATTCTATTAAGGGTTTCTACACTACTTATAGGGCAATGATTAATGAAGGAAAGAGCAACTCCATTCTGGTCAGTGGAGAAAGTGGTGCTGGTAAGACAGAGACAACAAAGATGCTGATGCGGTATCTTGCATACCTTGGGGGTCGATCTGGGGTAGAAGGACGTACAGTTGAACAACAAGTTCTAGAAGTACGATAAAGCTATCTCTATTGGGTCAAATTTCTAGTTCCTCAAATTTTCTGATGTTATATTAGTAAAAGTTGATGCCATGCAACATATTTGTCTGAATGTTTTTCTTATTGATTGTTTACAGTCCAATCCAGTTCTTGAAGCCTTTGGCAATGCTAAAACTGTCAGGAACAACAATTCGAGGTAATAATTTATTTGTGTATAAGTTCGAACGTAGGTCCAAGACATGGACTGTGGTCAACTATTTTACCTGATTGGTCAACTTTTCCTATATTTATGTGTATTTGTGTATACTGGTGCAGTCGTTTTGGTAAATTTGTTGAGATCCAATTCGACAAGAATGGGAGGATATCTGGGGCAGCTGTGCGTACTTATTTGCTCGAGAGATCTCGTGTTTGCCAAATTTCAGATCCCGAAAGAAATTATCATTGCTTTTACCTTCTTTGTGCAGCACCGCCTGAGGTAAGATATAATGACTTCGATAATGTTATGCCCTCAAATTGTTGTATGCCAAATACTTAAATACATAGATACTGTAGATTCGTATGGTTACCAACTAGAATTAACTTACCTACCAAAACATCTAAAATTGGTCTTATCTTCATGTTTCAGGACAGAGAGAAATATAAGTTAGGAAACCCTAGAGAATTCCATTATTTAAATCAATCCAACTGTTATGAGCTGGATGGGGTTAATGATGCTCATGAATATCTTGCAACAAGAAGGGCTATGGATATAGTTGGAATCAGTGAGGAAGAGCAGGTCAGTCTTCTGCAAAATTCCAACGGCTTTAAAAGACGTTTAATGTTATGTAGCATCTTTGACAGAAATAGTTCTTTTCAGGAGGGGATTTTTAGAGTTGTGGCTGCAATTTTGCATATTGGAAATGTTGAATTTGCAAAAGGAGAGGAGATCGACTCTTCTGTCATTAAGGATGAGAAGTCAAGATTCCATCTTCACATGACAGCTGAACTGCTTAGGTATGCTGCATTTAGCCATCAGTATATTTATCTTATCTGTGTATATCATGCATTCTATTTCAAGTTATGCTTTGCTGCAGTGGCTTAGCGTGTTATGGTGCCTGAGGTTATCACAAACTCTTGATCCTGTTGCTGCAGTGGCTAGCAGGGATGCCTTGGCAAAAACTGTTTATTCACGCCTGTTTGATTGGTATCTGACTTCTTAATACCCCACCCTCCTTTCCATGAACTTTCGTGTTACATGAATTTCTATTTGATTGTTCTCCAGAAGAAATAAATAATATATATTCTCCATATCAACTGAAAGTCTGCAACTAAACAACAAATATGCTTTAAATTGTTACATTTTCAGTATTTTTAGTTCTGACAGTTTTTGATCATTGTATACAGGCTTGTGGACAAAATTAACAATTCGATTGGTCAAGATCCAAACTCAAAATCGTTAATTGGTGTCCTTGACATTTATGGGTTTGAGAGTTTTAAGTTCAATAGGTAAGTCAGTGAACTTGGACATTATTTGTAATTTTGTAGTGAGCAACATTGGTATTGCAGCTGACTACTTTCCCTGGGGTAATAGTTTTGAGCAGTTCTGTATCAATTTTACAAACGAGAAGCTGCAACAACATTTCAATCAGGTTGCTTTTTCCTTTCATGTTTTTCATTTTCATTTCATTTTCAATCTCTAAAATGAGTTTCTCCATATCTAAATTGTAATTATATGGTTGCAGCACGTCTTTAAAATGGAACAAGAGGAATATACTAAAGAAGAAATTAATTGGAGCTACATAGAGTTTGTTGATAACCAGGATGTGTTGGATCTGATTGAGAAGGTGAGATACAGTATCTTTGCATATTGATCTAGACATAATAACCGATGTTCACAGAACATTGCAGATAAATTTTACGGTTACAAAAGTTTTCATAGTATTCTGGAGCATATTTCGGATTACCGGACCTAATCTCTTCTATTTAAACAGAAACCTGGCGGAATTATTTCCCTTCTGGATGAAGCCTGGTATGCGTCTAGTAATTGAATCTACTCGATCATTTCTTCTAAATCTGCTGGAATTCAAATGATTAACTTTAAGAGGAACTTGACTATCATACCAACTTTATAGTTATTCATATGCTTAACATTCTTCAATTTGTTATGATATTTTTTAATACCAATCATAATACTTGCATGATTTGCGTTCTTTCCCTTAGCTGGACTGACTGTTTTTGCGTCTCTCTCTCTCTCTCTCCATACAGTATGTTTCCTAAGTCCACACATGAAACGTTTTCTCAGAAATTGTATCAGACGTTCAAAAACAACAAGCGGTTTATTAAACCAAAGCTATCTCGTACTAGTTTTACCATATCTCACTATGCTGGGGAGGTAAGTTGTTTTTCGGATATAATTTTAATGTTTAATCTGATTACAGTAATAGCATTTATGCTGAAAAAGTTAACTGCTTTGTAGGTGACGTATCAAGCTGATCAGTTCCTTGATAAAAACAAGGATTATGTGGTGGCAGAGCATCAAGATCTCTTGACTGCGTCAAAGTGTTCTTTTGTGGCAGGTCTTTTTCCACCACTTCCCGAGGAAACATCAAAGTCATCTAAATTTTCCTCCATAGGGTCGCGCTTTAAGGTACTACCGGTTGATATTATCTGCAAAATCTTTACATGTTTGGTTAAATTAGCCTTTTCGGAGGCTTTAGTTGAGTTATACATTGGAAAAGTTCGCTTTGGTTGTCTCACTGTAAGACACACAGAAATACCAATTTCTGTTCATCGGCGATTTGTTGACATTCCTGAATAGTATAATATGCGGTTGGAAAATTTCATATAGTTAAGATAATTTAAAAGCAGGAAAAAGTAATCTTGCTACTCAGTCACTAGTGTGAAAATAAGATCAAAACAACAGAGTTGCATATTTGACTTCTGAATTTGAGAGTTCTAGTGAATTCTGAAATAGAATCTGAATTTGAGAGTTTGCAGCAGCAATTCATTCATACTGGGATATGGGTAGGGGAAAAGGGTGATAGGTTTGGACAAGGAAAACAATTGGAATTGAAAGAAAATGGAAAATCTGGAATTAGAATCAAGGTATTTTACAAGACACTAGCAGATGTTCGAGAGATCTGCCACTCTCCCTAGAGCCTAAGCTCAACAATTTTTGCCAAAATCTCCTTAGTTCCCTTATACCCTTACAATCCTTTCTTATTTACAATTGGCAACAGAATTGTCACTAGCTAACTAACAGAATTGCTAACTCTCTAACTAACTCACACTTACTAACTACTTATCTTATAACCTCCTACTCAACTACACACATCACATAATCCCCTGCAACTTTCCTCACAAGAACTAGTGTGCGCCTTTTTAAGTCAACTCGGAACATTTGGACCTTCTTGCTTCTTTTTTCCTTTCCTCACATAAGTCACCCGAATTGGAGGTTTATCAAGGGGTTGTGATAAAAGGAAAGGACCCAGAACTTTGTGAATTTGCTGCCACAAGGATTGCTGTCAGTTATATGTTGTATCAAAACTTAGTGCAGACAGTTAGTTGACGTGGCATTGGTAGAGCTCTTCCTTGTTTTTTCGTTTTAGTCCATTCAAATATTCTGCATATGGTCTTAATTTTCAGTTTAGGAAAACTGAAAAATTAGGTTGACCTCCTAGGTGGATTATGGTTCTGCAGTATTAAGTGGCATCTGCTCGTTATGAATACGTTTGTGGTAGTCAGAGAAAGGAAAAGAATCACCAGAATCTGATCCAACACCTAGTTTTTCCCTTCTGGAGTAGTCATGTTTCTGCAATGTATTTGACTGGATGAAAAAGGGTAAAAGAGAAAGGAAAACAAAACTAAAAGAAAGAGTGATTTACTTTTCAGTAACATGCTCAAACTTATCAGTTATTACTTTACTCCCTTCCGAGAGAGAAATGGGGGGAGGTAGTGGACTTATTGTCTTGTTTGGAGGAGGTAAGGCTGTGTGAAGGCATTTCAGAATGATGGGTGTGGGAATTGGAGGGATCTTGTTTTCATATATATCCTTTTTCAAGTTCTTCAACAACCAGTCTTCGTCTCCTTTCAAATTTTGCCATTTTATATTGAAAGCCTCAGTTCCTACTAAAATTCAAGTGTTTAGTTGCCTACTTGTGCTTGGGGGCTTTGGAATGTGGATGCATAAGCTATCACCTGGTAGCTGTGGTTAAAGAGGAGCAAACGAATTTTTGAAGAAGTTGAGCAAGAAATTAGTGAACTATGGGAAAAGAATAAAATATTGGATGGTTTTGTGGGTTTTTCAACCCAAGGAGTTCGCTGATTTCTCCTTTTCTGAATTGTTGAGCGGATAGGATTTGATTTTGTAACGATTTCTTCCATTTTTTATTTGAGAATTTGGTTTGCAGATGTCTTTGTTGTATGGTTTTAGTTTTAGTTTTGATTGCTTTTGATTTAGGAGGACTCCTTGTACTCTATTTGTTGTACTTCTCTTGTTTTTAATGAATATTGTTGTTTCTTTATGTATTTAAAATGTGATAATTCTGCCTCTGTAGGGATGCGTTGTTTCTAGTCCCAAGTATGTTTTCTTGAAATATTCTATTTTTCGGAAAATGATTGAGATAACTTCTTAAAAATGCAGTTGCAACTTCAATCTTTGATGGAGACGTTGAGTTCAACAGAACCTCACTACATCAGGTGTGTGAAGCCAAATAATGTCCTGAAGCCCGCTATTTTTGAGAATTTCAACATTATTCAACAGTTGCGCTGTGGTGTGAGTATATTCTGGCCCAAAGCTTGCTTTGCGTGGCTTCATTAGTTTTGTGAACCCAATAGTAGCACTATCTTTTTCGATTCTTGTTCTTTGCTTATGTTTTAGGCATGCTGATGGTGTTCCGTGCTTGTCGTAGGGTGTTCTTGAGGCTATCAGGATCAGTTGCGCTGGATATCCCACTAGGCGAACATTTTACGAGTTTCTTCACCGCTTTGGGGTTCTTGCTCCAGAAGTCTTAGAGGGAAGGTAAGTTGGAATTTTTAGGTTTTAGTTCATAATCCAGGGATGTATGTTTTCATATGCTGCAGGGTCTGTGATTTTCCTGCAGTTTTAATCCGCTCCAAATTTAATTTGTACAGCTATGACGATAAGACTGCATGCCAAATGATTCTTGATAAAAGGGGACTGAAGGGTTATCAGGTGATTCAAATTACTATGAACTCGTGTGTTTTGGTCTTAAACATGCTTCTTAGCGACAGTAGTGGGTTGGTCCCATGGAGAATCCTTCCTAATCTTGTTTTCCTGAGAGGTATGATTGCGTATGTATTGACAAGTATGCAATGCCTTGGGGTAGGTGAGGACTTGATGAAAATATGGGCAGAGTGAATTCACGTCTTAGTAATTAGCATGTTTGAATAAAATGATTTCTTCACGAGACTTTAGTAGCTTACTGATCCGCAAAATATGTTTTCTGGTTACCTATGGTGGACGTCACCTTTGTTATATTCCACATGTGGGTGGATTTTTTTCTAACTGGTCCGTGGTATCTGAATATCATACTTTGTTCAAAATCATTTGACAGATAGGAAAGACAAAAGTCTTTCTTCGAGCTGGCCAGATGGCTGAGTTGGATGCTAGAAGATCAGAGGTGCTTGGAAATGCGGCTAGAATCATACAAAGGCAAATTCGGACCCATATTGCACGCAAGGAATTCATTGCATTACGTGGAGCTGCTATTCAGTTGCAATCTTACCTACGAGGTATCATCTTAAATGGATATTAGAACAGTGCTTTGTTAGTGCACATGATAAACCAATCCAAATGCTACCACTGCTGCAGTTTATCCCATATGGAACTTTTTTTAAGATATGAAAGCACTCCGTTGCACTAAACAGTTATATTGCTTTTGCTTCATAATTTGCTTGATTAATTGTAAATTTTTTTTGGAGGGGGAATGAGTTTATTGACACAATATGCTATGGTAATCTATGTTTCTGGACACATATATCCGATTTCCTTTGGCTAACACAGACAACTTAAGTTTCTCGTATGCTAGTTAATAGTTATATTGGAACTAGAACAACCTTTATGTCTATATTTTTTAATTTTCTACTTTGTGGTTTGTTGTACGCTTATTATGTTTCGATTTTCTATTTCCAATCAAAATCATAACCAGCGTCTCTGTTTCATTGCAACCAGGTACATTTGCTCGTGAACTTTATGAGCAATTGCGACGACAAGCAGCAGCTATTCAGATACAGAAGAATTTCCGACGACATGTTAACAGAACATCATACTCCATGGTATGCATTTCTGCAATCACATTGCAGACTGGATTAAGGGCAATGACAGCTCGCAATGAATTCAGATTCAGAAAACAAACGAAGGCTGCAATCCTTATCCAGGTTTGTTGTCCCACATCTACAGATATTTTTTAGATTCCAAAGTTGGAAAACATTAGACTCAGATAGATGTTGCGCTTCTCTTTTTCTTTTTCTTTTTTTCTTTTTTTTTTTTAATGTTTTTGTAGTTCTCCCTTTCAATTTTTCACTTAGGTAAAATTAAGTGCTTATTTTCGCGAAATCTGTCTTGTGGAACTACAAACTAATTGCTTCGTGTTTGTATTATTTACTTGCAGGCTCATGCACGTTGTCTCATTGCACATTCATATTACATGAGTCTTCGAAAATCTGCTATTGTTACTCAATGTGGTTGGAGGCGAAGAGTTGCTCGGAGAGAGCTGAGAAAGCTTAAAATGGTTTGTTCCCATTTATTTGTATGTCTGTTTCTGTAGCAAGATCTGTATTTTCCCTATTGTTATTCTGATGCAAATATTTCCAGGCTGCAAGAGAAACTGGGGCCCTTAAAGAAGCGAAAGACAAACTTGAAAAGCGTGTGGAAGAACTCACTTGGCGATTGCAACTTGAGAAGCGATTACGAGTACATAGATTATCTAGTCTGCTATGGTCTTGGATGGGAATTACAACATGATGACGACCGATATAAATCTTTTGTTTTCATCTGAATTGCAGACTGATTTGGAAGAGGAAAAGGCCCAGGAAATTGCCAAGTTACAGGAAGGTTTGCACGCAATGCAAACACAAGTAGAAGAAGCGAATGCTGCAGTTATCAAGGAAAGAGAGGCTGCTAGAAAAGCCATTGAAGAAGCACCGCCTGTTATTAAGGAGACCCCTGTGATAGTACAAGACACTGAAAAGATTGATTCATTAACAGCGGAGGTAGCAAGTTTGAAGGTAGGTACTCTAAAACTTTACATAACAGTAATTTGCAATTTTGTAAAACTTTACACAACGGTTTCCTAAATTTTATTTCCTAAGCATGTTCTAATAATTGCGGGAAATAAGTTAAGCTGCTGAGTTAATGATCCATTGCAACTGAGCAGGCGTCGCTGCTGTCAGAAAGACAGGCGGCAGAGGAGGCCAGGAAGGCTAGTGCAGGTGCTGAGGCAAGAAATACAGAACTTACCCAAAAACTTGTAGATACAGAGAAGAAACTGGATCAGCTTCAGGAATCTGTGCAGAGGTTTGTAGATTCTATCGATAATGGAACCGTTATGTTACCATGTATCGCTGTCGAAAAGACAATCAACATTCTGTTAATTTTTTAGAAACCATGGAGCACAAACCAGATGACAGTCTGTTTTCAGTGCTAGGTTCTTTTCAATCTCTTGATGTAAAACTTGACATCTTGGCCAAAGTTGTTAATGCACGTGCCCATAAGTTCACGATTACGATTTTCTTGATCTTGGTTTAGCTTTAATGAGTCTGGCCCTTGATTTATTATTTATAATTCAGGCTGGAGGAGAAACTTTCCAACTCAGAGTCGGAGAACCAAGTTCTTCGTCAACAAGCATTGACCATATCACCTACTGGAAAGGCTCTATCTGCAAGATCAAAGACGGTGATTATTCAGGTACCTGTTACATGTCGAATCATAATGATGCATTGGTTTTGCATTTGTAGATGCTTGTAGAAATATGAATATTTCTTGGATTTTGCAGAGGACGCCAGAAAATGGGAACGTTCTTAATGGTGAAACCAAGGTTGTATCAGCAAGAGGCCTCTGTTTTTATTTATTTATTTTAAATCTTACAAGAGAAAGAGGACTGAATTGATACAAATGTATTGCTTATCTATTGTGTTTCAGGATATGGCTCTCACTGTATCAAATGCACGTGAGCCAGAATCCGAGGAAAAACCACAGAAATATCTCAACGAAAAGCAACAGGTAAGTGGCATTAACTGGTGAAAAAGCAATTGGTCTCCCAGCATTTGGCATTTCACTTCCTAACTTGTTTCTTGCAATGCACTTTTTCTGTTTCAGGAGAACCAGGACCTCCTGATTAAGTGCATAACACAAGATTTGGGATTCTCTGCAGGAAGACCAGTTGCTGCCTGTGTTATATATAAATGCCTTCTTCACTGGAGATCATTTGAAGTCGAGAGGACCAGCATATTTGATCGTATCATTCAAACGATAGCTTCGGCTATAGAGGTAAGTACTATACATGTATATATTCATATTTTTTTGGGTTTTGAATGATCCAGATCTGTGTGTTAATTGAGACATGCCTTAGCGCTACTAGTCATTTGGAACAATTAACCATTGCATGCTATAGTTATGCTGGTTACGTTGGTTTGTTTTAGGTCCAGGATAATAATGATAGGTTAGCTTACTGGCTATCAAATACATCGACTTTACTGTTGTTGCTTCAACATACACTAAAAGCAAGTGGAGCAGCTAGCTTGACACCACAGCGGCGAAGAACAGCATCAGCGTCACTTTTTGGAAGGATGTCCCAAGTATGAAGCAGTTTGATGTCTTTTTCTTCAACTGCCTCTAACAAAATAGTCTTCTAATGTTCGTCAGTGATTATTCCTGTGGTTTGTTACTCTGAACTTCAGGGCCTCCGAGTTTCTCCTCAAAGTGCTGGACTCTCATTCCTCAATGGCCGAGGGCTTGGCAGACTTGATGACTTACGGCAAGTTGAGGCCAAGTATCCTGCGTTGCTGTTTAAGCAGCAGCTTACGGCCTTCCTTGAGAAGATATACGGGATGATCAGAGACAACTTAAAGAAAGAGATCTCGCCATTACTTGGGCTGTGCATCCAGGTGACTGTTAAAAGTCATTTTTATTTTTTAAAATTAAACATAACTTCATTGGAAAAATCTTGAAGTACAAAGAACAGCAACGACTAAAAAGGAGGACAGGGAGTCGTCCAATAAATAAATAAATAAAACAAAAAAAAAAAAAACTACATCAGAGGATTCCGATCCCTAACCAAATCTGACATATTGAAGTTACAAAAATCTTTCTCCTCTAACAACCATATAGCAACCGAAAAACTTCACTTGCTCCCAAAGTTCACTATCCAAATATATCTGTTGTGTCTGTTGTTCAATTGCTATTGCTTTTGTTACAAACGAGAAAAAAAAAAAGCAATTTAAAATGAATGATAAGATAACTAGCAATCACCAAGGACACTAATCGAATTTTTGCGGTCAATCTAGCCACTACCAATATTCGTAATAAACACTATCATAAGCTGTAAAGTAGTAACGATGATTCACGCTGCTACAAGTATCCAAATGTCTGGATTTTTTTGTTATGACACTCATAAGTTGAGGATGTCAAGCTGAGTTATTGAAAACACAATTCAGGCACCAAGGGCATCGCGGGGAAGTTTAGTGAAAGGACGTTCTCAAGCTAATGCAGTTGCTCAGAAAGCATTAATTGCTCACTGGCAAAGCATTGTAAAAAGTTTGAACAACTATCTGAAGATGATGAAAGCAAACTATGTAAGTTCAAAATTTATCTTGGAATGTCAAAAGTTCTGAGTGTTTCGTGTAGGAAAGTTCCATTCGCTTATCCCTCTGGTTTTACAGGTGCCAGCCTTCCTAGTCCGTAAAGTGTTCACTCAGATATTCTCATTCATCAATGTTCAGTTATTCAATAGGTATATTGGTTCAATATCTCGTCTCCGAACCTTTCCTACTATCTTTTGTCGATTTAAGCTGTTGTAATTACAAGCTATTTTTCATATAGTTTAATCTTGAAACTTTTCTGCAGTCTTCTTTTGAGGCGCGAGTGTTGTTCATTCAGTAATGGGGAGTATGTGAAAGCTGGTTTGGCTGAATTAGAACAATGGTGTTACCAGGCCACCGAAGACGTGAGCATCTTTGAACACTTCGAATTCCGTTTGTTCCATTCTTTGCGTCTCTAACTGAAACCCTATTGTGTCCAGTATGCAGGCTTGGCTTGGGATGAATTGAAGCATATTAGACAGGCCGTTGGTTTCCTGGTAAGAATCATGTACTACCATAGTGGACAGGCTGTTGGAAATGATCATCACTGTTATTAGTCGACTGACCGTTTTTCTTTCTGTCAACTTTCTGAACATTTCAGGTTATACATCAAAAGCCTAAAAAGACCTTGGATGAAATAACGAAAGAACTTTGTCCGGTTAGCGCCTCTTCCTTTTTAGACTTTTTTTTTGGCTTTACCTTATAATCTCTACTTTGACACCATTTCCTGCGGCTTCTTCAGGTGCTGAGCATCCAGCAACTATACAGGATAAGTACAATGTACTGGGATGACAAATACGGCACACACAGCGTATCTACAGATGTAAGTCGACCTTTATATACAGCATGAGCTTTTCTTTTTCGGCTGAAGATGGACTACATGTGTTTATTATATCATTCACCACAATATGTACGAAGCGAGCTCTATCCTTGGGTTTGGCATTTGAAGTCCACGTTCTCCTGACAGGTCAATCTTTTGTTGCCAATTTTTCTGAATCTCTTCCATAATGACGTAGGTAATTTCAAGCATGAGATATTTGATGACCGAGGATTCTAACAACGCTGTTAGCAGTTCTTTCCTGTTGGACGACGACTCAAGGTACCACTGCTCCGTTTCCTCCATATGTTTCACATAACTGTACATCTTAGTACTCTTTCTTATCCCACAAACTCTATAATCTTCTGCAGCATACCGTTCTCTGTCGACGACATATCCAAGACGATGAAACAAGTAGATATAGCCGACATCGACCCTCCACCATTGATCCGTGAGAACTCAGGGTTCGGCTTCCTACTTCCGCGCCCTGAGTGATGTCTATGGCCGCGGTTTACTAGACGCTTGGCACATTAAATCAATGTGCTGAATCATGTGCATAGTCTCCGTTGTTTTTGCCATCAAATGTGTATAGTACTTTTCTTTTTGTCAAACCCGCTCATCTTGGTTTGATGATGGATGTGGGTTTTAGTTCATTCTTTTCCCTCGCGTCATGTCGACAAGAGGGGTTATTTGTTGAAGAAAAAAGAAGCCATATATCACTTTTAACGTGATATTGTGCGTTGGTGCCCGGGGTTTCACACCCCTTTAGCTGCGGCTTATTTTGAATTTGTTTGTTTTGTTTCAGATCACAGTGGTTTTTGAGTGACAAAAAAAAAAAAAATTTGCATATTATAGGTCATTTTTATTTGTTTTCGTGGAATCAATTTGTAATTTAAGTTGAGATATTATTCATATATTTTTTTTTATATATTTTTTAACTGTTAGATGTAAGCTTGTCGGTCATATCATCACATTAATATACAGTTTTGCTCTTTTTTTTTTTCTTTTTCATTTTTTGGACAACGCTTAAAAAAAAAAAACGGATATTGTGCCATTTAAAAAAGAGAGGGAGAAAAAATGGATTAACAGTTTCTGATCGGTTATGTAACAAAAACTAGCAAGCTTGTCCTGAATTGACATTTATTGTTATTGTTATTATTATTTTAAAATATGGGACCTCATTTTTGTTGAAAATATATATATATATATATCCAAATTCTTCTTTTTCCTCCCATCGCAACATGGTAATGTTGGGAATCTATTGGATAGAATTTATCCTTATAAAATCAGCTTGCAAGTGGACGGGATCTGAGGACTTATAAACTCACCATTTAACTTTAATGTTTTTTCCATATGCGACTACTGGTATACACTGTAGTAGGGACAATTGGTATACACTCAGCAAGTGTAGTGCACGGTGACCCATCTTCCCATATGTCCGATTCCATATTCTATGATGGTTTGTAACAATCCAACATGCTTGGATTCAAATTAACGGTCCACATTATTGACACTAACTCAGCAGTAACCCTTTCCTCCCTTTGGCGGCTTATCTCAGCTGTCAACCCTTTCCTCCTTTTGACGGCTTATCTCAGCTGTCAGTATTCGACGCATTGACACCTTTCCAATGCATCTTAATCCAATCTATAACACAGTCACTTGGACTTGTATCCATGATGTGATGAACTAATTCTGATACTAATTGTTAGGAACTCATTAAGAACTCGTTCTTCTAAACCGGCTTGTAAGAGGAGGGAACACAACAACTTATGATTATCTTTTCATGTTAGACAATTGGCATCTAACAGGTAAACCGTCCAAAATTCACATTGAAATGCCCAAGAACATTATTTTGCCAATCCAAATTTATGAATTTTGTGAAACGAGCAGTGTTCAAACTACAGTATACAAAGCAAAGCTGATCTATCAAAATAACGAATGAAAAATTAGAGACGTCGCTAGTTGTGTTGCAAAAACAGTGTACGAACTAGGATAGGCAGCCTTCATCTGAATTCTCAGCTTGCAAGGCATTTTCCTGCACGAGCTGGGACGGATCTTGTTGAGGTTGCACCGGCTGCATCTCCGATTTCTTCTTCTCCTTAAGAATGACCTGCCTAGGCATTACATCCAGCAAAAAGCTCCCTCCATTCCATGCCGTTGCAGCAACCTTGAGTATTTGGAAAACGACGTGTAACTCGTAGGATAAGAAGATGGGAACCGTAAGTGCCATGGTCGCTACAGTGAACAGGCCTTGTAGCAAAATGTACATGAACATGCGGTTTTGGTCCCCAAGCAGACCGCTTAAGCGCCACCATAAATTGTTTGCTTTCTGTGCCTTCTTCGAAAGTTCCCTACCAACATGCAGAGTCGTTACAAGAGGAGACAAGGTTATCAACAGAGGTACAGAAAATCGTTTTGCAAAATCATGGAAACTTTGAGAGAGAGGGGAATGAATACCTATAAGAGGTCATGACTTCGGGGTCTCTTAGCAGCCTTTGTCGGCGCAGAACATTGACGATGAGGAAGTAAAGAACCTGCCAGAGGGTGTATGCGCACAAGGGAACAATAAAGAGCCATTTCCATAGGTACGATCTGTCTTCTACGTAAGGCCATGAAACTCTGTGAGAAGTTCCCTCTGGATGCATGGCGGCGAAGGTTGCTGGATCCCACCAGCGGATGGTGAAAAACACTATCCCTGAATAATAATCGAAAATAACAGCATTAATAAGGTACAAATTGGAAACAATGGATTGTGATAATCACGATTAACTTAAGCAAAACTTCAATTCTGATTGCATTTTACTGAGTGGTACAAATGAAGCAGCCAAACGGTACAGCGGCTTAAACTCATCTTTCAGTAGCAAGATGCTCAACAGCTGAAAGAATATCGAATGAAGAAACTGTTCCAATTTACAAACAGACGATATAACGAAAACATCTGAATTGGACTGCAGTGCTATAGTAAATCAAGCATATGAAATTGGTATACATTCACCTGGTAGAAGATGTATGAGGACACTAACAAGTTTGTCAAGAGAACTAAACACCAAGCTACAACGCCATATGATCAATGCCCATGCTAATGGCCCCTGCAGCCATGTTACAGAATCGAAGTTTGCACACCACCAAACGTTTTTTCATAAAAAGGAAATATATATATATATATATATAAAGATGTCCTTCAATTGAAAAGAAAAACAAAAAGGACTACCATCTTACCTCAGCAAAAGAGAAGCAGACCATGAAAAGCTTTTCATTCCTTGGGTACAGAAGGAGGTCAACCAAAAATATTGTATTCGCGTAATAACAGAAATCCTAAGATAGGAAGAGCAAACTTCATTTCTTCACTTCATCGTAATATATTTGTATATACCCACACACACATATATTAAAAAGTAGCCTTAGGCAATATGGATTGTAACAGAACAGTAAAACAAGGGAGTTTGATTGAGCGATAGAAGCATGGCTAGAGTTGAACATGCATAATGAAGAGAATGAAACGGCTTCACCAATCTTTCAATTGGTATATCGAACTAGATCAGAATCATACTTAACGAGTTATACAAAGTGATCCCATTTTCCTTTTCATCGAGTTCAGTAGACGCCAGAGGTCTTGAGCGACCGATCCGGCAAAACTACTCGAAAGATAAAATAAGTATCGTTAATTTGTACATGCTCATTCCAAGTTCAAAGTACCAATACGTTGAATTACAAATAATAACAAGACTATCATTGTCAAGTAAAACCATATCATGATCTTAAATTGTCATTCTATATTCAACAATAGAACTTACAGAACAAAATTATTAATAAATGTGAATCAAAACTTACCAAAAGATAGTAATGCCACTTCTTGAACCGGTAATATATCCATCTAAGAGGGACAAAGATGACATAGAAAATACAATATACGTAACGAATATCTTGAGGTCCTGTTACACAGAACAAAATTTTTAATAAATTTGAATCAAATTCTCCATTGGAGTGTTACTGCAAACTACTTTACTCACTTGCTCCTAAAAGAAAGCAAAACCCGCCAAACGAGAGAACTCCCAAAAGATGCGTCACCTAAAGAAAGGAATTAAATGTTAAAAACTGAATCCCAAATTACCAACTAATTCACAGAAAAACGAAAAAAAAAAAAGGGTTAACTAGCCTTGCTGATGAAGCTTTCGTGTTCTTCAGCTTGCTTGGCGATCTTAACGGCCTGTTTGGAGAGGATCTCCTTGGTCTGAACCGCTTGTTTGGAGAGCAAATCCTTGGTCTGGGCAACTTTCTAGGGAACCAAACAGACCCAGCTCAAAAGACGCGAAAACGAACACGACCCACGATTCAAAACCGAAAGAAAATCACGGATTAACATACCTTGGATCGATCCTTGAGGCTCTGCTTCACCTGCTGATACGGATCCCCATTCGTTTCCTCCTGGGCTTCTTCTGTTTTCGACATTTTTTTTTTTTTTTTTTTTTTTTGGTTTTTTGAGATATGAAATGACAATTGATCTAGAGGAGAAAGGTGGCGATTCCGCTTGCGTATGAAAGGAAAACAATGACCGCTGTGTGTGTGGTGTGTGTATTATAGAAGGTCCCGGCTGCTTCTAACAGCGCTTTAATGTATACTTGTTTTCAGGGTTAATTATCCATTGCGTATCATGATTAGCGAGAGGCCAGCCTTTTAACTGTTTCTTTTTTTTTTGTTTGGATTGATCAATAATAGTAATAATATATATATATATATATATAATTTTCATATATATATTACCTACCAATCTTTGGTGTGCATGTAGTCTAACCTGCAGCATAGGTGGCAGTTCTTTTTATTTTTCTTTATGTTGTTTTATTTCGAACTATGCCATGAAATAAAGTTTACATCCATTATCTATAATAGATTGGAGGTGTTTCGTAAATCTTGTTTTTGTCCCGTATCTTCTAAAGAATTTGAGAAACATGTCATGTATTGTCTTTACACAGTAACTTTAGGTGTTATTATTACAAATTTACAAAAATATCATTAACAATAAATTTTGATTAGTTAACTTTTGAACGTGAAACTTACATGGTATGTGTGCATTGCCCATTTTTTTTAAAAGTGATTTGTATTTAAATAGTTATCATATCAATTAAAATAAAAAAATTACATCTACTAGTAATAATAATAATTATAATAATTATCGCGTATTTTAATATTTAAAAATTAAAAGAAGAATTGATAGTCTTAATAGTATCCTTTTATTTTATGTACTCAAGGTGTTTTACCCCCTCTTTGGATGACTTTTTAAGATTAGATTAGAGAGTGTATTTTCTTTTTCTTTTTGAAACTAGATTACATATTGGACGTTTCTTTTCTTTTCTTTTTCTTCAATTTTAGAGAGTTTGACAGAAGGCAAAATCTGCAGGGGCATTCTAGATCTATGGACTTTGCTCTTCCTTTTATTTTATTTTATTTTTAGGGAAAAACTTTTGCGCTTCCTTTAGTAGCAAGCAAATATGGAATAACTAATTCCCATTTATATTTTTTTTATTTTTTTATAGACTAATATAACCATAAAAATGTCTTTTACTCTTCTATACTCAATGTATTTATATTCAATAGTTTGACTCATCATAATTTATGTACAATAAAAAATACTTTCAGGTTTTCAATTTTAACAAAACTTTACAGATAAAATTTGAATATATATTTCGTTATCACACACTGAGTTGGTCTACTAAGCTCATAGAATTATTAAAAGAGGGCATTAATTACTTTATTTGAGCAATTCATTCTAAAATTTTCAAAATTTCATAATATTGGTGTTGATTATTCTTTCCCAAATTCCATCTTTTTTTTTTAGGGAAGAAAAAGGAATGGAAAATTTTTGCAAAAATATTGATTATTTTTAGTTATCATCAAGGGTCCGTTTGTTAAACGAGTTTGAATTGGAAATTTTAAGTTCTAATAGTAAATTTATGTTGACTTTTTAGAAAAAAATAAAAAAAAATTCAGAAAAGATCAAAACTTTTTCAAAAAAAGATAAAAACTGATATAAAAATTTTAATTTGAAATATTTTACCAGACGAAGC
The DNA here is from genome assembly GCA_025413025.1 of Ficus hispida. Taxonomy (NCBI): domain Eukaryota; kingdom Viridiplantae; phylum Streptophyta; class Magnoliopsida; order Rosales; family Moraceae; genus Ficus; species Ficus hispida. The sequence goes on along the minus strand of CM046369.1, from coordinate 5,894,220 downwards.
ACAAATCTTAAATTACTCAATGAATAATTAATTAATAAGTGGAGATCTATTATATTAAATTTCTTTTTTCATTAATGATTCTCTTAATAATAATATATCATATTAACCAAAATTGAAATTTAACAGTACAAAAAAAAATTAAATATCAACTAATATTTAAATAAATCGATGAGTTATCAAAATAAAATGTAACTAAAATAGGAAAATGAGATAAAAACTCTTTGAATTCTCTAAAGCCTTCTATCAACTTTATATTTAGATTTAGATTTTCAACCAAAAAAACCTTAGATTTAGATTATATTTTCCTTCTCCTTTTTTTTAATGGTGGAGTCTTTCTTTCTTTCTTTCTTTCTCTCTCTCTCTCTGTTTTTTTTTTTTTTTTCCTTTTCTTTTTGTTGTTGTGAACTGAGAGGAGTCCCTCTTTTGAACAAGGATAGTTTTCCGTTTCAAATGCTTGGAAAACAAAAATAAAACAAAAAAGACAAAAACAAAAAAAAAACAAAAAAAAAAAACAAAAAAGCTGTTGCATTGGAAGTCACAAGTCATCCACGAAAAGTTTAGACGCACCTTATTTTTCATGCAGTAAGATGATGCCATGTGTAATGCAACGTGGCAAGTCCGATGAGCTCCGGGGGGAAAAAAGCACCAAATCTAATCGAATTCCACCAAAATCGCCCTCAGTCTCTGCAAGTCTCGCCACGTGTCCATCTTGGCGGCTGGATGTGACTGGTCATGATCAGGTAGTCCGCGCTACAAGGAGAATCAGCGGGTGCATTAAAATAAGATAAAAACTTTTTAAAACTTTCTGACATGAGCTGCACTTTTATTTTGTCAGTGTACATTTGGATTAGATTTAGTATTCAAATTTAATTTTAATTAAATTATATATATTTTTTAATTTTTAATATTTTTTTAAAAAATTAATAAAATTTATAATTAATTTTATAAAACAATCAATTTTAATTTAAAAAATTTATCTTTAATTAATTTATTAAATGAAGATTTAGTTTTTTTTGTTTAATTGAGAAAAAAAAGGGATTAGTAGTGTCATCACACCCCGTTTTATTGTACATTGTCAAGGAATTATAGAGACTACAAGTGGAACGGCTCAACCGTCTGGTCCAAGTTTTCACAACCAATATCCAAGGAGAATCAGCTCTGTTTAGGCCCAGTCCACATTGGGAGGCCACTAAGAGAGGACGTCAACATCAGAGTGGGATCTAGAATTCGATCCCTGGATGCTGGGAACGAGAGCCTTGGTAGGCTACCCCAAATCGCTATGCCACCACCATCGGTGGTTTTAGTTTATGTTTTGTTCGTCAGTTGGAGATAAAAATTTTAAATTGGAGTTGATTAACTTTTTAAAAACTAATTATGAATTTTGTTGATTTTTCAGTTAAAGATAAAAATTGAGATGAAAAATTACAATTTAGTTTGAGTTAAACTTAAATGTCAAACAAAGCCTATCTTTTCTTTTATAAAGTAATGATTTGATCCTCAAACTTTTATTTTTGGAGGAAAATCTTTTGTTTTTATTTTGTTGTTAAAAGATCTTTAAATTCTTTAAAATGATTCAAATAATTCTTTTTACCAACAAGATTAAAAATTAAATAGAATATATAGATTATATATATGTAGTACATGTTAGTTGAGTCACGCAAGAAAAATTTTCTTAATAGCTCAAAAAATAAATCATATGTGATATTTTTTTGTTAAAATTATAAAGTTTGTTAACAAAAATAACCAATCATATCATTTTATAGAGTTTAGTAACTTTTTAATCAGAAAAAAAAAAGGGAATCAAATTGTTATTTCTTAAAAGAATTAAGGACGGACGAGCAATCTACCATTTTTACTATTGCACTAATTTTGATCGGACTGCTAAAAAGTAAATTTAGTGATGAGTGATAGGGTATAAAACATTTTCTATAATAAATTTTATATTTAAAATTTGTAAGAAAAAAATGTTAAATTTATCATAGCAATCGTAGCTTTACTATATATATCCGCATATATGGAATTATATCTTTATTATATCCGTAGAATAATTTCAGATATAATTTTTTAACGATTTATTTTGTGAGTTTTCATATTAAAATTTTATCTCATGATACGTAAAATTGATTTCAGTTATAGATTAAATTATTAAAAAAATTATCTAATTATTAAAATAATATTATATATTATAGTTTTTCGAACCGAAGATAAGGAAAGGGCAAACCGCAGTACATAATATAATTTTTAATCAAAAAAGGAGATAAGGAAATGGTCCCTTGCTCTGTTTGGTAAACTCAAAGCTCTGATATTTCAATTAATCCTTGAAAGTGTCTATTCATAAAGAGTCATTGAATGTCCCTTAAAAAAATAAAAATAAAACTCATTGAATGATTTATGATTTTCCCAAAAAGAAAAAGAAAAAGAAAAAGAACCATGCAATGATATTTATAGTATTCTAATTTGCAAGAAGAAAGTTGTAGTAGAATTTAACGTGGCCATCAACATTGAATGTGAATGTAACAAATTGGTGGCTTTTATAATAAGAAAGTTCTAGGAGTTTCACATTGTAGCTTTTTTATTTTCTCGAGGGAATTATTATTATTATTTTTTTCGAACATTCACATTGCAGTTTTAGATTGCCGTATTCTTTTTATTATGTTAATTTTTTATTTTATAAATTTTGATGTATCTTTTTTTTTTTTTTTCTAAATTCAAGATAGTAGAAATTTTTTTTTTTTAACTTAAAGTTGAAATAGATTAAATATGATCTCATTATTTGGAGTCTTATAATACTTTAAATTAAAATTGGATATAGTGTAACTCTTTGATAATCAAAAAAATTATTCATTTATTAGATCCACATTACGATAAAAATAAATGTGAGTACAAATTAATCGCATGTAGATGCATAGGTTTTGTTTTTTTAACTTTATTTTACTGAGTCCAATTTCGTAAGTCTTGAATTAGACTTGAACATGTGATTATAGATATAGCATAATAATAATTTAATACATTTTATTATAAAATGTATAGTTTGAACACTATCTCTAAGTTCAAAAGGAAGTAATAAGCTTGAACATCTGTACTCAGAGTTGGTGTTCTTAAAAAATAATAAAAAAGAAAACATTTATTCTATATGTGTGTGTGTGGACATATATATATATATATATATATATATATATACACGTCCTACATAAATGGCATGGGAGGACGATATACTAATATCGATAACCTTAAAAGCTCCTACTTGTACATAGAGCTATACGCAATCTCCATCTCTAGTCCATTTAAATCGTGTCATCTGAGAGACCATTAGATCTCTTCTTGGTCACCCATTGGGCTACAACAACCAATCATGATTTCGCTTGTCAAGGGTTTAAAGCATCTTCAATGGAACGCCAACAAATATACCAGTGTTCAAATTTGGCATTTGAGTTCAAAATTTACGCTTCAATGAAGTGTTATCTTTAGTGATAAATTTGATAAATACTAAACTTTATGGTGTTTGTCATCAAATAGAATTAATATTAAATTTGATATTTGATTGCTATTAGTTGATACCTTAATTTCTTCATTTAATCATTATAAATTTTATCAATTATTTTGATATTAGAATTTTATTTTCATAAATTTCAGAGCTTAATAAAAATCGAAAGGTAACTAGAGTATTAGAAATAATATTATAAATTGGAGCACAAAGGCTCAAATATGTTATTTTTACACGTAATAGCATAGCATATACATTGGGATGGTCTTAAGCATGAGATGTTGATAGACCCATGAGCATCTCTAATAGAGTGTTGAAATGATACGTCACTGGTAAATTTTTATATATTGGTGAAAATTTATTTTATAATAGAGTTTTATTTCTGGTATCAAAATTAGTATATGCTAATTTAATTGGTAATTTACCACCAAATAAAGACTTTTTAATTGATATTGATTGGTTTATTTATCTTTTCATTTACCATTGCAGTATTATAATTTCTTCTTTTTTTAAAAAAAAAATTAAAAGTTTTCTTTTAGAAATTTCAAAACATAAATAATAACAAATGATAGTTATTAATATTAGGATAACAAATATTATATATATATATAGAGAGAAATTGGTCTAGATAGATTTCATGCCCATATCCTGGGATCCCACATCGCTTTGGTTTCCGTGGACAAGCTTTGTAGTTTTCTATTTATTAATTTATTAAATTTAGTTTTTAATTTTTTTGAAATTATAAGAAGATTTGAACTTCATATCTTTTAGTAAAGTCATACGTGGAATTATTCATTAGATTGTTGTTGAGACTATCCCACGTATTGGGCTGGACTAATAAATTGAGCAAGGCCCAATATGTTTTGAGTTAAAAACAAAAAACAAAAAAAGGGTTAATGGCTTGTTGAACAAGCATCAGCAACAAAAGTGGGTGGGTGCGTGCGAAAAACAGAAAGCGTGAGGGAGAAAGGAGAGAGACAGAAAATGTGAAGTTTTCACATACGATTGAATGATGAAACAATATTCATTGATGCTCAAATTTGATGTGGTCAATTCTTTGGATGAGCTCTTTTTATTTACTTCTTCCGATTGAAAAATTAGTGTCTATAAGGTGCTTCTCTCAAATTCTCACTTGAGACCTAGAATTGATTTCTATTGATGCTATGTGTTGAAATCTATCTTGTTGATGATGAATTTTGTTGTTCAGCCAAGATTGTGTTTTATCTTGATAATTGTGAGCCTCTAGTTGTATTAAAAAAGAACTTTATAATCCCATTATTGTTGATATAGTAAAAGTTGATATCGGACTATGATTTTGTGGTTTTTTCCTTTGCATTGGAGAGGGAGGGTTTTCCATGTAAAATTGGTATTTCTTGTGCGGTTGATTATTTTAATTTTTCATTGCTTTGGTTGATTTGTTGACTTTGTTGAAACTTGTTTTTGAAGAACCTATTTTATCACATAAAGAGGGAAAAGTTTAATTAGAGGTTTTCCGAACAACTCTGTCTGCAATCACAATTTAGTTTTTAATTAGTAGACTTAATATTGAGTTTTGATCTATAAAAAAAATGTTGATTTTTTAAATATTAATGTTTGAGTAAACATGAGAAGCAAAACTAGCGAGGGAGGAGAGAGGGGATTCTGAATTAATTTTGAGTTTAAGAAATGAATTGGAGTTGTAAATAGTTTATTCCATATTTACTTCTATGAATGGTTCATGTGCTAGTTTTCATTCCAAAAAATGTTTGTTATAGAATTGGAGCCATATTTTCAATTATTTTATATTCACATAAGATTTGATTGTAAAAATTCTTAGTTTAATTTTCACTTTGTTAATCCATATATAAGTTCATGAGACATTAAAAATCATAATAGCATTTATTTACAAGTGGAAATTGAAAATACGCTAAGAATCAAAATTACATTACAAATTCCCTAAAAAAAAAAAACATTATAAGTAAATGTTATTTATTCAAGCATTTTTTTGGTCAAATTTGCAAAATGATAGACTATTTGACGTTACCGTACAAATAATCATCTAGTAATTACTAACCGTAATTTTTCGAGAAATTATTGACAATGGGAGAATGTGGATTGTACTTTGTTTCAATTTTAAAATGTGATTGAGCAAATAAAATAAAATAAAAGTAAAATATGTCAAATAAGGTTATATCACGTTTCACTTCATAACATGTCATTTTAGACTAACGTGTTATGAAATCTCGAGATCATAACTCTCCTAACTAGGATTGCTTGAAAGCAAAAAAATAAAAATAAAAATAAAAATGGGTCATAATAACTTATTGTGTCGACATTTTAGGCTTTAGCGAGCAAATTATTATTATTATTTTTGAGTAAATTAGAAAAAAAAAAACTACAAGGTCACATACATCAATAGTTCTAAGTATATGATGCATACTCGCATGGGTAATAAATATCAAAGTCTAGGTACTTCAATCATGAGACGACTTCGAATCTTAGATTTGTCGAAAAAAAGTACAAAGTCTAAGAGTATTTTTTAACTCATTAGATCTTTTAGTAGTATTTTAAGGAGTAGTTGTTGTGACCTAATTGAAAAAGTATCTTCTTCACACTGGACATATGATTAACAGTTTACATATCAACACATAAATTATTTGAAATATATAATTAGTAAAAGTTGACCCAAAATAGCTTTGCCTTTTCTTTCCCTTCAAAATAATACTAAGTTGTATGTCTTCTTAGGAAAAATAAATCTATATGCCTTTGCAAAGTAAGGGTTTCTTTAGTGCTACAATCAAAATCTTATAATTACAGTTTAATTTTTATTTTTTTCTCTCAGCTTCATTATTCATACAGTTTTGTAATTTAAACTTTAAAAGTCCATAATTTACATAGATAAATTTAAATGAGATGATTTTTTTAAAAAATTATATAAAATTTTAAGACGAACGAAATAAACTTTTTATTGATTTTTTTTTCAAACACATTTTAAATTTTTATACCTATCACGATCAAATTTGAATAAAAAAAAAAAAAGCAAAATAATTTAATAGGTCTTGTCACCTATGAGGTGGTCCAGTGTGGAATACACCTAATCCTGTAGCGCGTGGGAACCGAAAATCGTTTCAAAATTTTAAAATTGAAATTCCCCTCACGTGATTCTGAAGGGAGGGAATATACAAAAAAGAAGTAGGCGAGAAAACGAGGGGAAAATAATTTATTTATTTTTCCTTAATACTCCAAATACAATTATTATTTCCTTAAAAGAAAAGAATTATTATTTTTCTTTGAATACTAGTTTAAAGCATTTACGATGCATATATTTATATATATTTGAGAAAATTTATCTGTATAAAAAAATATATAAGTAATATTAGACAAAAAAAAATCAATAAAGTACTTGAACATTAGAAAAAGAGACATGAAAAAAACACTTAAAAGACAAAAAGACTAAAATGTTAAATATATACCAATACAAAAAAAAAAGGACTAAAATGAAAAAATAAAAAATTTGGGCTGAAGGAAAAAGAAAAGAAAACTAAAGGACCAAAAAAATAAAAAAAAATTTTTGCCAAAAAAATGAACAAAGTACCTGAAAATAAAATAACAAAGGAGACATAAAAAAAAGATAAAAAACATAAAGAACTAAAATGTTAAAAGTGTACCAATACAAAAAAAAAAGGATTAAAATGAAAAAAACAAACCAAAAGATAAAAGGATTAAAATATTAAAAATATATCAATACAAAAGAAAGGACTAAAATAAAAAAAATTTAAATATTGGGCCAAAAGAAAAAAAAACTAAAGGACAACAAAAATAAAAAAATAAAAAAGATTTTCACTAAAAAAAATCAACGAAGTACCTGAAAATAAAAAAGAAGGCATGAAAAAAGACCAAAAAATTAAAAGGACTAAAATGTTAAAAGTGTATCAATACAAAAAAAAAAAAAAAGGAACTAAAATGAAAAATTCTAAAAATTTGGGGCAAAAGAAAAAAGAAGGACAAAAAAAAAAAAAGATTTTTGTCCAAAACAAAACGAAATCTTTAAAGAATTATTGCTACCTAAAAAAATTATTATTTGTATATAATAGAATTATTATTGCCTAAAAAAAATTATTGTACATGCATTATGGAACATTGGAACGTCATTATTTCCACCTGCTTGTTACTTTACATTTCTCAATTATTATGATTAGGCAATGCGTATTTCCTTTCTATCTTCTTGTACATTATTATTATTATTATTATTTTTTTTTTGTGTATGCCATGAATACATGGTTATAACTATATATTATAAATGGAATAACCCTTCAAAATATAAAAAAATAAAAAGGAAGAAAGCAATTTTGTGAATCAGAAAAATATGAAAGAAAAAAGGAGACGTCTAACAAAAAATTTTTTTTTTCCCCTTTTCAAAGAGTCAACTATCTTTTTAAGACTTAAGGGTAAATATATTTTAAATTAAAAAAATATAAATACTAATACTGATTCGATAATCTTAAACTATTAAAAATAATTTTAATAGATATCGGGTTTATTAATAAATTCTTTTAACTAATTGTTTTATAATTTAATACGAATTAGATGAAAAAAAATAAAAATGTCAAAAACATTAATGGAAGCAAAGTATTTCGCTAAGACTAGAAAAACGAACAGAAAAGGGGCAAAAGTTTGCGCATGTCAGGCTGCCAAGTTGGACAACTAACAAAGCACTCTTTTTAAAGACAAAACGTGTATTTTCACTTAATTACATTTGGTTCCACCGGTTTATTTCTAATTCCTTTTTCATCCATCAGTTTCCATATCATTTCTTCTGACCTCTCAAGTTTTTTTTTTTTCGTTTTTTCTTTTCATATTCCCTTGTTGACAAATAAGTGTGAAGAAAATAGTTAAAGGAGTCATTTTATTATCATTATTTTTGGTAAATTACCATTTTTAATTATTGCGCTTGGTGAAGATGAAAGTTTCATATACTAATCTGTCATTACATATACTTATTTACTTATATATTTACTTATAAAAAATGTTAAGAACGTTAGTTATAATCAACTTTTGAGTATTAACATATGTGACATGTGAGTTGTCATTGTTTTTATTTGTAAGTATTTACAAAATTATCATATCCATTAACTGTATTTATCAATAAAAAGATGACAATTCATTATCACATAGGTTGATACTTAAAAATTGGGATTATAGTTATATCATTAGCACTTATATTAACTTGAGATTGAAAGAGCTTTATATCTTAAAATAAAATCATGTGTGTAATTTTGTTAAGCTATATCTACTCTAACCACTTATTCAAACTTATCTTAATTGTAAGGGATTTAAGTAAAACATAAAAGAAAGGAAATTAATATAATCAACCCTCACGTTCTGTACCTAAATTGAATAATTTTTTTAAACCAAGTTTCATTGTTTGTTAACAATGCAATAAAATTACATCGTAAGATTTAGGAAACGCATTTTTTTTTTTGGTTCAACTCCCTCAAAGGACACATAACATCAGTAAAAGTGATAGAAAATATCAACCTTTGATGGACAATCCTTCAATTAGTTATAACAGGAAGACAAAAGAAACAGAAGACTAGATTAGAAAGATACAGAAAATAATGGGCCAAATAAAAGTTATACAAAAATACAATGGCAACAAACAAAGTTGTCGAAAATACAAGGACCGCAATGTTAAAAAAAAAACATTGAAAAATTAAAATATTCAAATTGCGTTTGAATGAGGCAGCGGCAACTCAAGAGAAGACAATGACACAGCTTTGGCGACACAAACGCAGCTCATTTTCTTAAGAAAATACTCATCACCAACAATTCTCTCTCTCTCCTCTTATACGATTTTATTTTATTTTTTTTCGAATTTTTCTTCCATTAAATTCTTCTCCGTCTCTCTCTTATTCTCGAATTTCGCCTCCGGTTTTTCGAAAAAATTAATGTTTGAAATTTTTTTTTTTTGGAGCTGCCAAGATTTGGATTGGGTAGAAATTTAGGGCTTTCTGGTTCTGCTTCGTCTCTACAATTCTTACTTCTGAGCCAGCTTAATCCGGTAAAGTTTTAATTTTCTTTGCTCAATTTTACGTATATTTTGTGTTGTTAGTCATGGTTGGAGAGTTGAATTTTGCGATTTTTATGTTTAATTTTGCAATTGGGTTTTTGCGTAATCTGATTTTGAAATTTTTTTGTGAAAAGATAATGTTGTCGAAAGTCGAAGCTGGGAAGAAGAAGATTGGGGAGGATTCGGGTAATGAGAAATTGTTGAATGAGATTGAATCTTTAAGTAAAGCCTTGTATCTAGATAGAAACCCGTCTAGGAGTTTAATTACGAGCAGCCAGTTAAAGTCCGGTTCGAGGCACGGAATCGAAGAGCGGTCATGGAAAGAGAAGAAGTCGATTTGGAATTGGAAACCCCTGAAAGCGTTTTCGCACATCCGGAATCGCAGATTCAACTGCTGTTTTTCTCTCCAGGTGCATTCCATCGAGGCGTTGCCGTTGAGCTTCGATGATTTTAGTCTCTGCGTGCACTGGAAGAGGAGGGACGGGGATTTGGTCACTCGGCCGGTGAAGGTTCACCAAGGGACGGCGGAGTTTGAGGAGAGATTGAGCATTACTTGCTCGGTCTATGGTAGTAGGAATGGGCCCCACCATTCGGCGAAGTATGAGGCGAAGCATTTCTTGCTATACGCTTCTGTGAACAGTGCGCCAGAGCTTGATTTGGGCAAGCACCGGGTTGATCTCACAAAGTTGCTTCCTTTGACGTTGGAGGAATTGGAGGAGGAGAGGAGCTCGGGGAAATGGACAACTAGTTTTAACTTAACCGGAAAGGCAAAAGGCGCTGTGATGAATGTTAGTTTTGGGTATACGGTTGTTGGGGATAATTCAAGTGGACATGGAAATAAGTACAGTGTTCCTGAGATGTTGAGCTTGAAACAGAATAACCCGAGTCTGGTGAAATCAGGGACAAAATTTGGTCAAGTTGATGGAAGGGGTGCTATGAGGCGTGCTGAGAGTCTTCCGAGTATATCAAAACAGCAGTTGCATGCCGTGTCTCGGTCTGTGGAGGATGTAAAAGATCTTCATGAAGTTTTGCCGGTGGCTAGGTCGGAACTGGCAAGTTCAGTAGATGTGCTGTACAAAAAACTGGAAGAAGAAAATTTAGATAAGTCAGTTGATCAGAAGACCGAGTTTGATGGGTTCACTGAGCATGTTGAGCCCGTAAAACTGCATGCCTATCCGGTGGCTGATTCTGATAAGGGAAATGTAGACTATGGTTGTGAAGAAAGTGATTTTTCTGTGATTGAACAAGGTGTAGAATTATTGTCAACAGAAGGGAAGCTATTATAGAGACTTCTGAGGAATCTCCTGTTGTGACTCACGATGATGTTGAGATCGACACTGGTGTTCAGGTAGATAAATCTTCGGTTGTGAGTTGTGGTGATATTGAAATTGACACTGGTGTTCGGGTTGACGTTAAAGAGGAGACTAAGTTTTGTTCTCAGGATGAGAAAGATAGTAGTCATGAAGAGAAGCTTGTGGTACGTGACCTTATCTCAGAAGAGGATAATGTGTGCACAAAAGAATCACTCCTGAAAGAGTTGGAGTCAGCTTTGACCAGCGTTTCAGATATGGAGGCAGCAGCACTAGAATCTCCTGAAGAGAATGAGAACTATGAGGAATCTAAATTCGGTTACAAAAGTAGTACGATAGGGAATTCACTTAGCTTGGATGATTTGACAGAAGCAGTTGCAAATGATTTCTTAGACATGCTTGGGCTAGAGCGTAGTCCATCTGGCTTGAGTTCGGAGAGTGAGCCTGAGTCCCAAGAGAGCGTCTGTTAAGACAGTTTGAAAAAGAGGCCCTTGCTGGGGGTGGCTCTTTATTTGGTTTCGACTTGCACAGTGACCAAGCAGAGTCCAGCTACAGCGATGCGACGGAGATGGGTTGGGGAAACCCGACCGAGGATCTTGAATTTTCATCTATTATTCAAGCTGCCGAAGAAGAGCATTTGATAGCAACTCAGGCAGAAAGGGGGAAAACGAAGGCAAAGATGTTGGAAGACTTGGAGACGGAAGCCCTGATGCACGAGTGGGGCTTGAACGAGAGAGCTTTTCAGTATTCTCCACCAAAAAGCTCTGCTGGTTTTGGGAGTCCAATCGATTTACCTCCAGAACAGCCACTTGAATTGCCTCCTCTGGGGGAAGGATTAGGTCCGTTTCTTCAAACAAAGAACGGAGGGTTCATGCGATCTATGAATCCTGGGCTTTTCCAGAATGCTAAAAATGGTGGGAACTTGGTCATGCAGGTTTCTAGCCCTGTTGTAGTTCCTGCAGAAATGGGTTCTGGTATAATGGAGATATTGCAGGGTTTGGCGTCTGTCGGAATTGAAAAGCTTTCCATGCAGGCAAAAAAGTTAATGCCGTTGGAAGAGATCACGGGTAAAACAATGCAACAAATAGCATGGGAAGCTTCGCCTGCTTTGGAGGGAACCCAGAGGTTGAGTCTTGTTTTAGCATTAATCTTTGAGCTAGCAGCAAACTTTCCTTTTTCAAAATGTTGTTTTTCGTAAACGTATTGTTATTAATGTTGTTTTCTTATTGTTGCAGTGAAAGTTCCTTGCAGCATGAATCAGTGGTTGGGCAGGATAATTTTGGAGGCCAACCGAGTGTTAAAGCGAGATCATCTGGGCCAAAGGCTAGGAAGAATTCTTCACGCTCAGTAGGCAATGAAATGGGTTCAGAATACGTGTCTCTTGAAGATCTTGCTCCGTTGGCCATGGATAAGATCGAAGCACTTTCCATCGAGGGTTTGAGAATACAGTCCGGGATGTCTGATGAGGATGCACCTTCAAATATCAGCGCCAAGTCTATTGGGGAGATTTCAGCTCTCCATGGAAAGGGGGCTGACCTCAGTGGGTCCCTTGGTATGGAAGGATCTGGTGGCTTGCAATTGATGGACATAAAAGAAAGCAGCGACGACGATGTTGATGGGTTAATGGGCTTATCGCTAACTCTTGATGAATGGATGAGACTGGATTCGGGTGAGATCGATGACGAAGGACAGATCAGCGAGCGTACTTCCAAAATCCTTGCGGCTCATCATGCTCATTCTCTGGACTTCATTCGTGGTGGGACTAAAGGAGATAGAAGAAAAGGCAAAGGATCTGGGAGAAAGTGTGGCCTGTTAGGGAACAACTTTACCGTAGCATTAATGGTGCAACTTCGCGACCCAATGCGGGACTATGAGCCTGTCGGAGCACCAATGCTTTCTCTTATTCAAGTAGAGAGAGTGTTCATTCCACCAAAGCCTAAAATATACAGCACAGTTTCCGAGCTAAGGAGATATACGGAAGAGGATGATGATGAGTCCGAGCACGTTGCAAAGAAGGACTTAAAAGAGGAGACAAAAGAAGAGAAGCACCAGAAGTGCAAGGCATTCCTCAGTATAGAATCACAGATGTCCATGTTGCAGGCCTGAAAACCGAGCCTGGCAAAAAGAAGCTCTGGGGTACACAGACGCAGCAACAGTCCGGGTCTCGCTGGTTACTCGCTAACGGGATGGGGAAAACGAATAAGAATCCATTTTTGAAGTCGAAGACTGCTTCTAAATCTAGTAGTGCCCAACCATCGACAACAACAACATCAGCAACCACAAAAGTGCAGCCTGGTGAAACCTTGTGGAGCATCTCGTCCCGTGTTCATGGCTCGGGAGCAAAATGGAAGGAATTGGCTGCTTTAAACCCGCACATCCGGAACCCGAACGTCATATTCCCCAATGAAACCATCAGGTTGCGCTGAATGGATGAAAGGTGAATCTCATTGTTTATTTTTTATTTTCTGATCCGATTGATTCACTCCCATCCCTGAGACAGGTTATGTTTGTTGAGTTGGCAGTTGGTGAGTGAGGACAAAATGGGTTTTTTTTTTTTTTTTTTTTTTTCATTTCTTTTGTAAATCCACATGATTTTGTGATGTAATCAAGGATGCGTGTGTTTGTAAGTGGTCCTATTGAAGGAATTGAATTTTCATTTTCGATCACAAAGAGGTAACTACTTGCTTCCAAAGGAATATAATATTAATGATTATGGAACCTCATGGGACTGATGTTTGAACATTGAAAATAGAGGGGGGGTTTTTTTTTTTTTTTTGAATAGAAAATATCAGTTTTCATCGCAACGACATTGCATTCATATTCATTAAAAAAAAACATTTGCATCATATTGGGGAGAAGGCTATAATTAGACATCTGGGTACCTTCTTACCTTTCCATCTCTTCAAGCATTTTTCTTCTTTAATTTATAAATAAATTGACAAATTATCTTTGAATTTAATAATATGCATGAAGAAGACACTTTCGCACATGTGATATAACAAGTTTATTTATTATTTAAAAGTTCAATCTCCATCTTCAAACGAGCTTATGTGAATACAAGCGTTTGAAGATAGAGATTGAAATATTTAGAATGGTATCATTGCTCTATTATTTAAACGTTTTTATTATTTAAATTTTCATATATGTATTATTATTCTAAATAAAAATATCGGAGTGTGGTTTTGAATTTAGAATGGTATTTGATATTGAGTAATGATATATATCATGAAAAGTCTTATATTCATAATTATCAAGTATTTAAATTCTGTAAATTCTGTAAACTGAAATGATTATTTTATTTTTATTTTTTATTCATACAATTTATATTTTAGTTTCATAATAATGCATCATGAAATTTTTTTTTTTATGATGTGAATCTTTTTCTTTTTAACAATGTTTCATTATCATCATTATTTTTATTATTATTTAGGTGAATACTTTGTAGATGAAAGTTCAACACCTTTTGAAGGAAAAAGGAAAAAAGAAAGTCCAACAACTTTTTTTTTTTTTAAAGGAAAGTTCAACAGCCTTTTGAAACCAAAAAAGAAAAAAAAAAAAAAAAATATATATATATTTCTAAAAACATGTGGGGCCTTGGACGGTGGATGCTTCATTATTGAAATTCGGGCGTGAAATAACAACTTAACAAGATAATTGACCTTCTGGATGCTTTTAAATAAAGAAAACTTTACCAAGGAATTTAAGAAGATGAGTAAAATTTCAACTTCCTTGAATACATACATGGCATTAAATATTTATTTATTTTGTTTTTTGGGGAATTTAGGAAGATGAGTAAAATTTCAACTTCCTTATAAACTATATATGCATTAAATATTTATTTATTTTGTTTTTAGTTTGTTTCCCATTCAGAACACATAGAAGTCATTTCTACACGATAGTTAATGAAGATCAAAATTGGCGTTTGCCTGTCAAACTTACAGGTTTTATTTTTTATTTTTATTATTTTTAAAGCTTGTTTCGGTGGTTGTTGGATAAAATATGCATGCTGATCAACCAATCAACTCTGTCACGGAACGACCAACAACTACTACGAAGACGATGGATGATAATTTGATATCTGACTTATTATAAATAATGTATTAAAAAAAAAAAAAAAACCCACATCTTCATCCAAGTATAGCTTTCACGAATCAAAGACATTGAAATAGATTAAAAAAACTTGACATACATTGTAGATTTACAAAAATAAGTTACAAAAAATTAAGAACTTGCTTCAATACAGACATGAAAACTTAACCCGTAAAAGATGAATCACTTCAGCCTACAAGCATGGCATCCCGCGTCGAAAAAGTTTGGTCTGCCAAAAAAAAAAAAAGCGTGTAGATTTTGGAACAAAATTTTAAATATATACAAACAACAACAAAGAAGTCTGAACCAAGATCAGAGACGTCATCCTCATTTATCACACTTCTTCCGGTTCATCATCAACCACAGCTGAAGTATCCTTTTCCTTAATATAACCAAACTTTCTGAGAATCCACAAGTTCATACGGATTACATTGCCGATAAACACGACCCCCACAACACACAACCATGCTAGGACCGATATTTCTGTTACCTTGCGCAGCATTCTCTGCACATCGTCATTAGTCGGAGACATGTGCCGAAGAGCGATGAAGTAAGTCACAACTTGGGCGGTGATAGCAATCCACATTATGACCATTTGAATCCACATCCATCTCCGCCGTTTTATAGGTAATCCGCTAACGAGTAGAAGGATTATACTCAGAGAGGAAAGGAAAGCAAGCGTGTTGAAGATCATGAAAAGGCCGAATGTAGTTCTTCCATTAGAGGCCATAATTGACTTTCCAACGGTGTGCGGCTTATCCCCCGAGGTGCTGTTATCATTCGCTCTGAGAGTGTCCTGCCAAACGCCTCCTGGCGGGCTTATTGAAGCTTGGAAAGCCACAGTTGCAATCAGAGATGCCACAACCATTAATGCACTTCGCTTTCGACCAAGCCAATCGGTTTGCTTTTGCTTCCCTGCTGGTTTCTTGAAACTTTCCTCTTTTAATTGCAGGGATGAGGCTGAAATTCTTGTTACTCGACGTTGTATCGACGGTTTCGAATCCTCAAGAATTATAGGCATATCTTTTGCAGTTAGAGCCCCAGTAGCTCGAAGGGAATCCTCGATCTCGATATCCCTCAAACCTCTAGGACTCTGCAGAAGAATGTCTAGCGCTGTAGAGCCGTTTGCATTCAGCGCGTTCACATCCACCGCGGTAGATGAAAGCAAATATTTAACCGTCTGCACAAATCGCAAAAACCCGTCTTGTAAAAAAGGATTGCACATTTCTAAACCAGGAATCTACCATATTCCTACATTGACAGCCAAGTTTGAACTATTTCCATTTTGCATTTCATTTCTAAAAACTAAACAAATTAAATAAATCGCATCAAATTGTCAAGCAACAACTCTATCCATGTGAAATTCATGACAAGTTTTCTAGGGACTTTTCCACAATGATAGGAAGAAAACCTCTAAACTCAATTAACTCAAATTAACATCTTACTTGGAAAAGTCCAAAATGCAATACCAAATCTATCCCATCAAATCATAGGAGAATTCTGCAATCATATATATATATATATATATATATATATACCCATTATAGAACCTTTGAATCGTGACATCACATCAGAATAATTTCAAGTAAAAGGACAGAAAGTATAACTTAACAGAAGTCCATAAGAATTTGACCTGTTCTACTGATTGTGTGTATATATATTCTAAAAAAAACGTATAGAATTCTCATTGTGTATATATATATGTGTGTTGTGTATGTATACCTCAAATTGCTTCTTGGCAACAGCAAGATGCAAAACTGTAAAGCCATCAGAGTCCTTCCAATTCAGAACCTCACTATTCTGACCCACCCCTTTTATCAAAGCCTTCAACGCCATCAACCGATTCCTGACCACGCACAAATGCAACCCAGTCTCTCCCCTGTCAGTCAACGCCCTCACCGACTCGCGCACGACTCGGACCAACTCACCCACAACGTCGACTCGCCCCTTGGCGGCCGCCACGTGGAGGGGCGTCAAACCGTCCTGGTTCCTGACCGCGCAGGCCTCCGGATCCGCCGCCAGAAGCTCCCCCACGACCTCCACGTGTCCCCTCGCCGCCGCCAGGTGAAGGGGCGACGACCCGGCCGAGTCCAGTTCCGACGCCAGCTGGGGCCGCCGGCGGAGCAGCTCCCGGACCAAGCCCACGTGGCCGAGCATGGCGGCGATGTGAAGCGGCGAGTCGGAGGAGGAGGAGAAGCAAGAGACGAGGACTCTGTCGAGGAGGAGAGGGTCTTGTCGGAGTAAATCCTGGACGGCGTGGACGCTTCCTTCCGTAACTGCTTCTAGAAGCTTCCTCTCAATCTCCATATCTTTCCCTCTCCCTCTCTCTCTCTCTCTTTGTCTCTGCTTTTTCGATTCGGAGTGTTTAAGGAAATTTGATCTGGAGGTGTTGGGCATTTCCTGGGACTGTAAGTACACACTACGCAGCCGCCAAAATAGGAATATTTAGGATAGCTTGGAAATTTTTGGGTGGGACCCTCAGAAGCTTCCATCCCCATTTGTCTGGGTTTGACAATTGACATTTGAAGTCTTCTATTTTTTATTTTTTTTTGAAGTTACATTATTTTTAATAAATTGGATGAAGTTACATTTTGCTTTTAATTTACCATACTAATTTGAAATAAAATTTTTAAGTAAAAATTTATTTAATTTTTAAAAAATTATCATAATTTTGATTAATTAAAAAAAAAAGACAAAAAAAATAATATGGAAAAAGTGTGAACATAAGAACCAATATATGTATGTCGTTCGTCAAGCACAGTAAGCGCGCGGTTCAGGGAAAAACAACATTTTTTGTTGTTGGGATTGAAAAAGGAAATGTGATTAAAATTTAAAAAATTGGAGGCCTTAAAAGGATATGGATTTTCTCATAAATGATTCTGATGCCGATATCTGATTTTTAATTTATATATCACGTTACATTCAATTTTTTTTTTTTTGTTACGTAAATACCCCTTGGTGTTTTTCTATAATTGTACCTCTAAATTGTAGTGTATATATATTTGAAGGAACCTTTTTTCTAATTTTTTTTTTCTGATAAAACTATATTTTCTTTCTAAAAATATTTGATAATGATTTTATCTTTATATAAAATTCATGCGATGAGGACTTGTTCAATTTTCATCTAATTTTGACGGCACACAGGAGACTAGTGAGAGAAAGAAATTAAGGTAACGTGATGTATAAAATTAAAAAAAAATCAAGAATTAATTAAAAAAGGTGTAGTTGAATAACCATTTGTAAAATCCCAAAATAATAATGAAAGAATAGGCTGAATAGCTCACATCTCAATCAATGAAACGACGACAGTAAAGTTTATCCAAAAAAAAAAAAAGTCTGAAACGACATCATTATCAATGGAAGAACATAATCTTGAAACTCCAAAAATGTTATTGATTATAATCGGCAGCCATGGAGATGCAACAATGACTTCAGGCAACAGTAAAAAAAAGCAAAAAAAAAAAAAAAAAAAAAAAATCAACTATGTAAAACAAAAAAAGTGGTAAAGAAATATTGAAAATTAAAAGTTGAAACGGCAAAAATATAGAAAAACGACATAAGATTTGAAAAGGGGGCACAAAAAAGTATAGGGAAATCCATATATCATGTTTGTATTTTTTTTTTCTTTTTCTTTTCTGTTTAGAATGTATACCATTTTGGTTTGGATCCCATCCATATATATATCTGAATATTTTAAATTTTTATTAATTTCATCTCATTGAGATGTCAACATTCAATTTTAACCAGTACGATGGTAAAAATGCATTCAAATTAGAAAAATGGAAAGAATAAAAAAAACAAAAATAAAATTATTGAAATGCCCTTTTCTTTTCTTTTTTAGTTTGTTTTTATTTTTTTATAAAAAAATTATTTTTTATATGAGGGAATTTTTATCATTATATTAGTCAAAATTAGATAATGATCGCTCCATGATATAAACTTGACAAGTACTTAAAATGTCCTGATATGTAGTGATGAGTTTCAAAATAGTTGGTAAAGTTCTTGAATAAACCAAAAATAGAGGTGCATTTGTTTAAATTTCCTAAAAGTGTAGGAACTGAAACGAAATAACTTATAAAACCATATAAAATATGAAAAGAGACAACAGATAAAAATAGCATAATCTTAGAAAAATGACAGTAAACTAAGAAAACGACAGTGACCGGAGGAGGGCAACAAGTAGAAATGAAAACGGCCTGGGGCGACCAAAAGCACATCAACTAGACAAACCAAAATAATCTATGGACAACGAAAACTTGGGAACCATGTTATTCGCAAAAAAACATGAGAAGAAACTTGAAAATGACATTGGCGTCAGTGCGGAGCTAGCTTTCTAGTTAGTGGGGACTTATACAAAAATAAAAACTGTATAATAATTCAATCTCGATGCAACAAAAAATTTCGTGATGTATATAACCAATGAGCTTATAAATAAAATAGTATAGTTTTTAGTCTAGACTTAACATGAGATAGTTATGATATAATTAATTTTGAATGTGGAAAAAAAAAAGAGAAAAAAATCAAAAATATTTTAAACTACATTTTAAAACAAGAAAAATTCACCACTTAACACAACGTAACTTCGTTCCTGATTGGCGTTATTTCACAAAAAAAAATGGAAAAAAATAAAATAGAAATGCAATGTTTAATATTGTTACTAATTTGAATTAGTTACTAATTTAAATTTAATAAAGAAATGATAGTTTTAAGGATAATCTAACGGTAATTTCATACACAGCTCTAAATAAAAGATGTAAAGTTCAAATCTAATTATATATATAAAAAAAAAAGAAACGAATTCTTAATTTTGAATATGAACATGAACATATTTTGTTTCTTTTTAACACATTGTGCCGAATTTTTCACAATTATGCCTGCCCATTAGGACCAAGGGCTTTTTAACTGCCGAATACGAGAAAATGTGCGTGAAATGTGACCAATTTATTTCCTCACCAATAAAGGTAAGGTTATGTTGGAAGAGGCAGAAGAAAAATTAGACCCAAGCACTCAAAACCGAATTGTCGGATTAGTGACACGACAGTACTAACAAACGACGGTTTGAAAATTGAGTTGAAATTTTAAATGCAACTTTTGATTCAATTTTGTAATTTTGAGTTAAGGGTTGGGCGGGTAAAACTGAATTTTTATAATAAATTATATTTAGTTTAAGATTAACGACTATGTTTAATTGGAAAAGTCACCCCTCTTTTTGATACTTGAAAAAAGAAAAATAATAAGAACACCACTCTAATATCAAACTTAGAAATTTGCCTTATTCTCGTACTATTAAATTATGCAGTCAAAATACAGTTTACGTATCTACGGTTCTACCAGTAATGCAAATTAACTTGTCATACAGTAGGAATTTGTTAAAATATATATCGAGTTTTAGTTTATTTGGAGTTCTTAATTTATAGATAATGATTTTATAAAGATTAAAAACAAAAGCTAAGGGATTCAAAATTTTAAAACTTTTCCAAAAAATAGTTAAAATTTTCATATAAAAATTTCTGAAACTAGAGAATTTTAGAGGGGCAAAACGAAAAAGAAGGACAAAAACATAAAATAAGAAAAAATTTAGTAGATTCTCGCTGAGTCCTAATCTTGCACTGTCCTTCAATACTTATGCATATATGTAAATTCACGTATGAAACCAAGTAAAAGAAACATCCATAGTTTAAAATTTATTTTTACCGGCTAATAATTCAACGAAAAGTCGCGACTTGTATCAAAATTAAAGAGCTTGTTTGGTTGGTGGGGAAAATGAAAGAGGAAGAAGAACAAATAATTGGATCGAGTGAGGCATTTAAATCCTTGAAAAAATATCCAATTTAATCTCTTTCAACATAGAGGAGCTAAAATAAGGAATCTATACCAAATACAACTAGAGAAAAACCTTCTCCTTTCTCTTCATATTTCTCACTTAAATTATTTACATTTCTTTCCAAGGTAGGACATTTCCTATTTTTTAGGAGCTTCTTTACTAGTAATAATAGTATTATCAATTAGAATCTCTTTAGATGTAAAATACATTTTTTCTCACCAACCCCATAATTTGTGAGACAAATAAGTGTATTTTAGTTATGATTTTAATTATTCAATAGTTACGATGTGTACCATATGTCTTTTCATTTGGTCGAAAATCAATGTATGACCTCCTCTTTTATGCTTAGCGATTATTTGATTGCTTTTGACATTACGAGCTTTATCGCCACAAATAAGCTTCTAGCTAGTTGATAGACGTGATTTAAACTTTCTTACATACGAAGGGGCATGATGCATTTTATATCAAGAAAATTATTATTATAGGGGTATGTTTAGAGGACGTTTCGAAACGGTGTTTTAAATATTAGAAATCATGAATTAAGTTTTGAAAATGTGTGTTTGGAAAACAATATAAATATATATGGATATTATTTCATTGCTTTTGAAAAAAAAAATTATTTTATTTAGACTTAAAATAATAAAGTTATAGACTTTTAAAGTTTGAGTTTACTATCGATAGTTGAAAATGTAAATAGTGAAAAGTAAATTTGAGTTGAAGAAAATATTAAGAAAAAAAAAATGTTTGAAGATATTTGGAGATGTCCTTCAAACACCTTAAGAATAACTAAAATACTTTACAAAACTACTCGTTATCTATATATAAATATATACACACATATATATATATATGGCCGCCACAACTCAAAACATTAATCACTTAAAAGGAA
Organism: Ficus hispida; assembly: GCA_025413025.1. NCBI lineage: Eukaryota > Viridiplantae > Streptophyta > Magnoliopsida > Rosales > Moraceae > Ficus > Ficus hispida. The sequence goes on along the minus strand of CM046369.1, from coordinate 5,872,575 downwards.
CAAAATCCGACCGGATAGCTTTAAGGTCAATTTATTGGTCCAATCTTAATTTATTGAAGAATTTTTAAAAGTAACGTTCTCAAATTATTAATTTGTCTCATTATAATATTCAGTACAAAATATTATTTAAAAAAAATACTATTTCAAGTTAAAATAAAAAATACCTTTTAATTAGGGATAATTTTATAATTTTCTTGTTCTAGAATGCGATTTATTTTGATTTCAATTTTGGAAGCCCTAATGGAATGGTACTGATTTTTATTTCTTGTTTACAGGATACACAAGATACATGTGTTATTTTAACAAATTAAATACATACACACACATATATATATATATATATGTGTGTGTGTGTGTGTGTATATATGTGTGTCTGTAATATTTTGACAATAAGAAAGTTCAAGGAAAATACTGATTCTTTTCTTTGGCATCCTGTTTCTAATTACTCATTCGAAATCTCACGTTTGTTCTCATATCGTGTTTTTAAAAACATTAAGAAGTAACTCCTGATTTCTAACGAGGCACATATAGCATGTTAGTCATGATAATCCATCACTTATGCGCACTATTTTTTAGGAGATGAATTATGAGTATTTGTGACATTTTGATCTCTAAACTTTTATAATTTTGACAAATTACTTAGCTGAGTATTTTACTTTTTTGACATATTTATCCCTTGATACTAAAATTGATGAAGAATTTCTGATAGCTAATAGAGAAAATCGCCTCCCTATCACATACAAACCGAAAAATTCACAAAAATAGTTAAATTAATTGTAAATATTCTAGTTTTGAAGAACTTTTAACAATAGTGAAGAGAACACTTTGAACTTTTTAATGTACTATTTTTGTGAAATGTCAAGTACTTAAACGATAGGCACATGGTAATCTCTGTTAAATTTTTGAAATACTTTGTCAAGTTAAATATTAATAAGGACTAAAACTCATATTACAAGGACGACTAAGAACGCTAATAATTATAATCCACATTTTTTTCCTACAATTGAAGTAAACAAATTTTTTCTATTATTTTTGGAAAGACAAGTAAACCGCATTTTGGTAATTCAGCAAAATAGTACGACAAGACGTATGACTAACACCAAAACGACATGTGGTTTAGAAAAATTCTTTTTCCGGGAGAATATGAACGACATGTAATTTAGATGTCAAACGACATCTCGTTCTCTCAGGACACGAAGTTTGGCGGCTCTTAGAACAAGAATTTGTTTGTTGTCCTTCTCTTCTAGCGAGAAAAAGGGCAAAAAAAAAAAAAAAAAAGGAACAAAAAAACGGGAGAGAGAGCAAAAAAAAAAAAAAAAACAAAAACAAACAAACAAATAAAAAATACGTATCGCTTTTCCAATTATAATGCATAATAAGAGCAAAATGTTGTGAATTCTTCAAAAACTCAAAACGACAAATACACCATTAATGAAACGACATATATTCAATTTGAAAAAATAACTCAAACGTCATGTCATTTTTCTTTGGGATGGAGGTGAATTCTTGAAACCAACTTAGATTGAATTGGATATATTTTTTACTTTCAAACACCCAATTCAATTCAATTCAACTTATATATAGTTTATTTATTCGAGTTATTTGTTAGATGTTTTCTCAATTTTGAATTTGTAGTTTGGAGGTTATAAGCTATTTGGATCAATGACGTCAACTTCAGAATTTTTGAACGGGATAAATTTTCTAAAAACCGCTTTTTAATTGGCCGGAATGCAAAATGTTAAATTGTGCTGATTGAATTGGATGAACTACTCTACCTTTTTTTTTTTTTTTTTTTTTTTTTTTTTTTTTGGCTTGAAGAACTACTCTACCATTGGTTTGACTGTTAAAAGCGACATTTCTTTTGGATTTACGACATGTCCAAATGAAATGTCGTTTTTGTTTTAAGGGAAAACGGCACTGAAAGATGTGGACAAATTATCTTATCAGGCCTGTAGCTATAACCAGATAGTCTATCCTGCTGCTCAAACCATTTTCAGTGTACACATTAATGTTAGTTTTATATTTATCCTTAAAAAATGTGAAAAATAACTTTGTCTTACTGTAATGTATATTAATATTTTTACTTTTTTTTTTGGGTCATCATTAAGTTTTTTTTTTTTTTTTTTTGGAAGATTATCATTACATTTGACACTCATAAAAGTAGGTGTTTAGAATTGAATAATTTAAAAATGAGAATGTTTTAATGACTAGATAAAAAAAATCAAGAAATGAATTAATAGAAATCAAACATTAAATTTTACATCGGCATATTTGATATGATAATTTTATCATCAAAATTTATCATATGATAAATTTAATAATAAAGATGATACTTTATGAGGAGTATCTTTTTTTTTTAATCGAAATATCAAAATTTACCATTGATATATGTATTTAGCTCATAATTGGAGATGCTTTAACGCCGGGGTAGCAAAACTAAATATGCCCTTTTTTTCCTTTAACATTAGAATGAATTGATAAAAATAGATTATCGCATCCAAGTAGGAGTTCCATTGTGTGATGTTGGATTTTTTATGATTTACATGAAATTAGATCCATCACGTAAAGATCCCTTTCATTTTATTAACGATCACTCCTGAGATTTCTTTTAAAAATGTGGGGATATAAGACGGAAAGACACTGATAATCTTTTTTTTTTTTTTTTAATAGAAGCAAAAGAAAGTAGAAGCTTCCATTTTGTGACTTAAAATATTCATCAAATTAGGTAACTTTTAACTCTCATAAAAGGTCACACTTAGAAAAATATGCATATCTCTTAAAAGTGTCTTCACCCTTGGTAAGTATCAATTGTATAACGTTCCCCAGTGTGCCTTTTAATTACTCGAACTCACCAACAAATTCCAAGGAAATTTAAAAAAGAAACAAAAAAAAAAAAAAAAATCACTACACCTTGATTTACCGATATTAAATTTTTTGTGAACACCTATCATAAGCCAATTATCCAAAGAGATCCTACCAAAAGTACAGATACAAAAACAAAAAATCAGAAAGACAAACTTAAAGAACACGTCTTTAATAACATAATGTTGTGCTACCACTCTAGATTATTATATATTACCTAAATGTTACAATTCCAAATTAACACAAAATTTTCCAAGTAAAAATAGGGCTTTAAACGGTATAGGGAATGCCACTATGAAGATATTTTATATTTATAGTGTTGTTTATAGTAGTTAATATTAATCTTACCTTTTACTCTCCTTCCCAATTGCCTAATTACTTTCTTGCAATACTTTATCTTGTGATAGTATTATTAGGATCCCTAATGTTCCTAAAAAAGAATACTTGAAGCTTAAAACTTGCATTTTGGAGTGCATTGTTACTGATTGTCTTGAGCACTCAAGGAATCCTCCTCAGCTTGCACATTTTGCTGGTCGTTGCTCCAGAAATTGCCTTCACGTATGAGCTCGATTTTCGATATGGTAAGAGCACAATTTTCTTACTATCGCTTCACGTTTTTAATCGATCACAAATTCACATATTACTTCTAAAACTCACTAATTATAAAAAAGGGTCCTACACAGTCTTACAAGTCAATTTTCAGTCAATTCTATTCCTTATGAAATTTAAATTGCTAACCAAAAAAATATATATATATATATATCCCACTGTTAAAGTTTGTGACGGAAAATACCATGTGATTTAATACGAAAGCATTTCCATAATCTCACATTTTGAAAGATATTCAATGAAGTTATTAATGAGAACTAAGGAATTCCTAATGCTCCGGCCGGACGACTGCTAAAACTCGTCCAAAAACATGATTCAATTTTTTAAATTACATAAAGAAATTAATTTAAAAAAAAAACTACATAAAGTAATCAACTCCACCATTTTCTATTACAATTTATTTAAACAGAAAGATCATAATTATCAACATTGTAGAGGATAAAAGGCTCAAACTTCATCCCAAGCTCTCAATCTGACAATTTCTCCAATAAATATGAAACTTCATTTATTATTTATTATTATTATTATTATAGAAATGAATCGTTGCTAAACAGTTAAAACGAATATTTAAATAGGTAATAATTTAAACTATAAAAATGGCTTGTTACTTTTTGCCAGAGAAAGCTATTTCTCCCTTGAGATGTGTTCCTATATTTTGAGTACATTAAATATAAGATACACCGGGTCATTTGATGCTTAATAGACATAGGTGTTTTAGGGAGTCATACATCGACTAGTTGAAAGAACGAGGAGCCAAACACATGGTATAAAAGGTGGGCTCAATAAGTAACAAAGCATACCTTTCTTGGCTGCAAGGCGTGGCGCATCTTACCAAATGTAGTCAAAAAAACATTTATAGAAATTGAATTTTTTTAATGTTTTTTTTTTTTTGAGAAAATTTTAAAATTAAGCGATAATGATAATTAAAACATGTCTTTTTTTTTTTAAATTTGGTATAATTATTTAGATGTGTGGAGCAAATGGAAGGACTCGTGGCAATCTGCCTGATTATGGGAGTGCCAGTCAGTATCAGTGTCAGCTCAATCGATAATGGGTATTAGGAGTGCCGGTCAGTATCAGTATCAGCTTGATCGGCAATGGCTAATAGGAGTGTCGGTCAGTATTAGTGTCAGCTCGACAATGAGTATTAGGAGTGCCAGTCAGTATCAATGTCAACTCGATCGATAATGGTTACTAAAAAAAATATTATCATATTCACAGGAAAATATAAATATGTAATGATGTGAAGAAATATTATCATATTCATAGAAAAATATAAATATGTAATGATGTGTATATATATATGTATGTTTGCATATATATATATATATGCATGTATGTATTTTGTCCTATGCTTGTGTAGCTTTATTTTGTAAAGGGTACGTCTGGTGTATGCAATAATTGACATACTGGTTGAAAGTGGTGTGATCTCCGGAGAGTATACATGATTTAGAGCATAACATACATATATATCTCCCATCTGATGGTACAACCCAGGAGGCCGTTACAATCTAAGAGAAAGAGCTGTATAACCCGCTAAAAAAAGGGAAAGATACGAGAGAGAACAACAACTTTTATGTCCGGCAATCCAATAGTATCGGATAGAAAAATTATTGTGTATATATATACTAGTTTAAAAACATGTACTATGCAAATGATTAGACATATTTAAACAAATTTATCTATATAAAAGATAGGATTATATACAAGAAAAATAAATAAATTTTACATTCCTTTATATTTTTATTTATTATAATATTAAAATTGATAATTTTATTATTTATAAAACTAAAGTTCAAAAATTAAAAAAATATCAAAAGAGAAAAAAAAATAAAAAGAAAAAGAAAATTGAACTAAAAACTCCACCCCTATCCGTGTGTCAGTGAACAAAAAAAAAAACAAAAAAAAAAATATCTCTCTCCCCCCCCCCCTCCCTCCCCAAAACGCGCGTTTTGGTCTAAAGTTGATGAACAGTAACTCATTTTGAACTTTCTAATATATGTATGGATAATATGTTTTATTAATAGCTTCATTATGAAAGGGCTCACAAACAGATCATCCAAGATTAACCCAATCACCAAAGGGCAAAACAGTTCAACAACTTAGCAGTAAAAAAAAAAAAAAAGAAAAAAGAAAACAAAAACAAAAACAAAAACAAAACAAAGGACACGCTTAAAACTAACAAACATAACCATGACAAATAATCAAACAGAGCCGTCCCAATCACTGAGGCACTTGAACAAAACATCTCCAAGTTTGCCTTCATTGATGGCCTCGTACACCTTCTCTATGTCCTCACCAGGACTCACCCTCTTTGCACCACTCAGAAGCTCTGTCCCAACTTCACTCCTCACAAACCGGTACACCGGATAAGTCCGGCATTTCTCGATCCTATTCGCAATCAGGCGATCTCCGCCGCCGTCGAATCTCTCCCTCGCCTTCGCCACCTCTTCTCCGAGCCTAGTCTCCAATTCCTCCACAAAAACCGGAATTCTCTTGAAAACCGAATACCCCTTTTCATCCCCATATTCAGCTTTAGTATTAACATCTTTCAATGCTCTTTCCACTACAACTTCTCTCAATTTCGGGACAAGGGCATAGGAAGGATTTGTGGGATCGTCGATGTATTCGAAAACCGGTTGGTTTTCGACGACTTGCAAGAGCTCTTTCTCGCAAAATCTCGACTCAAGCAAAGATCCATCATCATTTGCGTAAAGGGTTTTCCTCACCACTTGAAGAACAACCTGTTTCACTGCTTCTCTCATGTTCTCCTCCAAATGTCTCAGATCAATCGCCTGGCAAAGCGCCACCATGAAAGTCGCCGACATGAGCTTAAGTACCTCGATCGCCTCGGCGCTTTTCCTCGCCGAAACCAGCCCCAGAGAGTTCACATCCTGGTTGTGTTGCTCGGCGCTTTGAACATGAGTTGTGACAGGGTTCGCCAAGTACTGAAGCTCGGAGCAATAAGCCGCCATGGCGATTTCCGCGCCTTTGAGGCCGTAGTCCAAGCTCGGGTTCGGTCCGCCGCTGAGATTAGAAGGCAAGCCATTGTTGTAGTAGTCACAGACGAGCTCAGAGAACTGAGCAAACATGAGCTTTCCTATGGCTGCAACGGCGATTCGGAGATTATCCATCGACACGCCGATCGGCGTCCCCTGAAAATTCCCTCCATGAAGAGCAATGTTTCTCGAGACATCAATCAGAGGGTTGTCATTGACAGAGTTGATCTCCCTCTCGATCGAGTGAGTCGCCATTCGGATGACCTCAATCTGAGGCCCCAGCCACTGCGGCGACGTCCTCAGAGCATATCGGTCCTGCTTCGGCTTCGTTAGCGGCTCTCTCTCGTGGCGATCTTTCGCTTCTTTTACCAAATCGCTCTCTTCTAAAAGATGCCTCATAACGGAAGCGGATTCAATCTGCCCCGGATGGTGCTTGAGCTTGTGAGTCAGCGGATCGGTGAACTCTGGTTTCCCCTGCATCGCTTCACAAAACAGAGCAGAGAGAATCTCGGACAGCAGAGCCAAGACGTTTGCGTCGAAACACACCGTCGCAGCCACCGCCGAACCAACGGCCGTGCCGTTAACGAGAGCTAAGCCTTCTTTAGCCTGAAGCTCATACGGAGAATCAATCCCGGCACGGTTCAAGGCCTCGATCGCTGTTATCTCCTCGCCATTCGGCGCCAAGACTTTCGAGTTGTGTCGACCGGTTAAGACCCCGGCAATGTAAGATAACGGCACAAGATCGCCGGAAGCCGTTATAGTTCCTCTTAGAGGTAGCTTGGGGATCAAGTTACCGTTCATGAGCTTGGTAACGGATTGGAGAATCTCCCACCGGATACCGGAATAGCCCTGCATCAGTGTGTTTGTGCGGACAAGCATTGCAGCTTTCGAGTAGCTGGAGGGAAGGTTGTCTTTCGGGTCTTTTCCGATAACTCCGGTGTTGAGGAACCGGATGAGCTCGGTCTGCAGGTCGGAGGTCTTGATGGTGCGGCGGTGAGAGGTGGCGCCGAAGCCGGTGGTGACTCCATAGATGTCGGTCCCCCGGGAGATGTTATCAGAGACCCAATTGGCGCTATCGGTCACGCGGTGGCGGGCCGCAGCCTCGTCGAGATTGACCTTGACATCGGCCCGGCGCGCCACTGCAGTGACCTCGGCGACAGTGAGGGTCGTTCCCTGGATGTTTACCGTCTGAGCTTGAGAGAATTGTGTCATCATCTGGCGAACTTCTTCAAAGTGGCTGCACTGGAGAGCCTCCGCGGCTTTGATCCAGTGTGGCGGAACACAGGAGGCTTGTGATGCACGAGAGGGTGAAATTTGTTTGGCTGCCATTTTTGGAATTTGTGCAAAGTGTTTGAAGTTTTTCTGAAATTTTGAAAGTATAGGAGGAAAAGAAGTGAGCGTGTGTGTGTGTGGTATAGGCGTGTGAGTATATATATATATATATATATATATGAATATATAGGAGTGGTGAGTTTACGAGAGCCAATGGATGTGGGAAGTGGCTGCTGCAATGGTCATAGGTCAAGCTTTTTTCTAGTAGAAAGTTGAGAAAAAGAGGATGTGGACTAGATGGAAAAAGCATGGGAAATTGTTGGTGCTTTGCTTGGGAGAAAATTTTGTTCCTAAATTAACTTCCTTTTTCTTAGTGTCTGACCATTGACCAAGTGGAAATTACTCGCAGCCGACACACTATCTAAAGTTTGTTCTTTTTTAAAATAAAAATAAAATAAAAGGGGCATAAAATATAAACACCACTAAAGAAAGCCTAATTTTATTCTATCAGAAGAAGATTTGTACATGTGTTTTATATATATACCAAATGTGAACTCTTGCAAATGCAAATTATGGCCTAATGCATGAAAATGTGTTTCAAGTGTTTTCTTTATGACTGTTCATCTCAACTATCCTTTTGATGCCTTTTAGCTTAGCTTTGCCATCGTACACACACTTACTTTGACCAAGTGCACTATGCATTCACTTAACTCATTGTATTAACTCCTCCTGAACACCATGTGATCGATATGCTCGTGATCACCAACTCACCGTGTTAACTCCTCCTAAATGCGTCGTGATCTATTTGCTCGTGGTTTATGCACGTTTTTCTTCTTCGGCGTGGTTGTGTGATAATTTAGAGAAATATAATGTGGAATCCAAGAACCCAATTTTGCGAATTGAACGAGGAAAGGAAGTTTGATATTCCCATATGGCTCTGTTGAGAGAAACTATATAATTAAATGAGCCACACGTATTCTCATAGCGTTGTAGTCACACACTTCCCATGAAACCAACTTACTCACAATTTGCAAGGATAAAAAACATGTAGCAGTTTGAACAAACCATAAAACTAGCCCTAGTCACTGGAATTTGGAAAAACCGGCACGTCTATTTCTTGGAGAACTATTTCACTTGTTTCATTGCATCCGAAGGCAGAATTTAGAATTGCATTTCTATGACAACCTTGTTTTCTAGAAATTCGGAACATACAGATTAATGACAAGAGAGTCACTAGAGTCACTCGAGCATGAGGAGTTACTGAGACGTTGAAAAGTGAACATAACCCCTTTGTGCTGTTCATCTCAAAAACAAAGGGATGAGGTAAACCAGTGCCTTTCTCAATAAGAGAGCGAACGCTATAGTTGACAGTGGAAGGAGATACTACCCAGTTAACAATCTATGTTACACGAGTTCAGAGCCTAGACAGTTAAAGCTATGAAAGTAAAAAGGATTTCTTCAAAAAGTGCTAAGTACAAAAGTGCTGAGCCAACATGGGCTCGACATGGAGCAACTAACAGTTAGCATAATCTGACATGACATTAGTATGTGGTAAGACGGACCAGCGTTCCTTGGGTTATCAATGTCGTGCTCTCTTGTTGTTGCATAAAGGACACTTGTACTGCTTCAGGTGTTGAGCTCTGGAGGGAGTGATCTTCACGCACTTCCCATGAAACCACTGTTCACATATGTCGCAACAAATCCAGAACTGATCTTTAGCATATTTCTCCCGACATGCACCACACAAGGTCTCTCCATGTTCCTCCTCATAATCTTCCTCATCTGATGCTTCCTCCTCATTCTTTGGCATCGCTTTTGTATATTTTTCCAACTCAGAAAACCGCTGCTTCAACAATGGGATATTAGCAAAAACCCATAAGTAGGGTAGTAAAACAAAGTAATTAATGATCATCCAACGTTGCCTCAAGTAAGCATGATGAAGCAGCTAGGTAAAGTTGTGCAGAATAGTGCACAAATTGATTTCAAGAATAGGACTTGTAAAGGCTCTAAAGGCATGCAATGTCGGTAACCAACATCTCTAGGGTATTTCTAAATTGAGTTAAAGCAATGGCCTCACATGCAGCCCTTTTACGTTGTATTAGCACCAAATGGATGTCTGATTCAACCAGTTGCCACACTGTCAATGTGATCTTAAAACAGGGCTATTAAGCATTCAGGAACAATTCATATTTGACTTGGGCCAAAAGATGCAGGCTAACAGGGTTTGAAAATCAAACATCCAAATATGAAGGCCTACAAACTAATACACACAACAGTATTGCACAAAATCCCACCATCCAACTTGATCAAAGATTACCAAAGAGACTTGTGAAATAATTTAAAGTTTACCCCTTTAGGGCCCAACTTAGATTTGTTGCTACTTCGATTTGAAACTGACAACTTCTCCGACTGTTTCTTTGATTTGCCTGAAACAACCTCGTATATGGTTGGCAGATCATTCATCATAGAGAAGAGACGTCTCCTGCATCAAAAAGAGCATTTAGTTAAAGATAATTAAATATCAGAGTTATGTATGCGAAAAACAAATTTTATTTCCTAAGTTCTATCAAGAAACAAGCCACTCGATAAGTAGGTCTATTCAGATACAAACGTTCACTTTGCAAGTAGCAAATTTGAACAGATTCTGCCCCTGATCTGCTAAAACTTTGTTGATCGAAGAAGAGTTCACATCAAACAACATTTGCTGCATCATTTTCCTCTGCTACCTAATCATATTTTTACAGTAGAGCCCTCCCGAAAACAAATCCAAACATGCAAGTTTACTAGGAAACCTTCACGCAAACGGGCACAACATGAATCGTACTAAAGAAAAATTCCTTCAATTTGATACAAACCAACTCCATGCTTAAAATTGATGGTTTACAATGCTATGGAATAGCAAACATTGTTGATCAAATTACGACAGAAAGATAGAACTGCGAAGCAAAAGAAATGTAAACCTGTCAGCTCTCTGAAAACCAAAACTAGCTCCAAAAAAGAAAGCTACAGAAAGCAACCACGCATCACTGTGAATGGCAACGAGACACAACCACTCCCTCTTTTCCATCCCATCTCTTACAAAGTTGATGCCCAATGCGGGTTCGGGGAGTTCAGGAGGAACTTCTTCGGCCGGAAAATTAACTTCCCAGTTCTCATCCGGCGACCCAAAGAGGCAAAGATGCTCCTTCTCTAATAACCCACATCAAAACAAATAAAGATAATAAATAACACAAGGATTAAATCTTGGAAAATCTCACGCCATAACAAATATGCACCAAAAGAATCTACAAAACATTCTTCAGAAACCATCAAAATCAAGAAACTGATATCATGGAAATTCCACACCATAAAAAAGAATTCAAGAACTCAAGAAGAACACCAAGCCCATGAAAACTGCTACAATAACGACAGTGCACTAACTGTCCATATATCTGTGTGTGTGTGTGTGTGTGTGTGTGTGTGTGTGTGTATAGGTATATGTATATAAATACAAGTACAAAAATGGTGGCAAACCCAGGGAGAAATACTAAAAAAAAAACACAGAACAAACATACTGAGAGAAATGAGAACACTAACTTGGATCGCACTTCTGGTAGAAACGTTCAACATCTGCAGAGAAAAATTCACAAAAACACGAATTAACATGAACAAAATCCCCAAAAAGAGAGAGAGAGAAGAAATGGAAAAAAAAAAAAAAAAAAAGTAAGAGAGAGAGAGAGAAGAAATGGAAAAAAAAAAAAAAGTGAGAGAGAGAGAGAGAGAGAGAGACCACAGGTGAGAGCTTTGATTAGGCCGGCTCTACGGCCCTTGAAATCCCTGAAAACGTCCTCAACCGAGAGAGCGACGTTGTTGAACAGCCCTCCTACTCCTCCTCCACCTCCATGTCCGGCCATGTCCGTACAGTCTCAGAGCTCGTTTTCTTCTTCACCCGAGAAGAGGAAAACGAAGAAGAACATCTGGGACTACAGCGAAATCTCTGAACGTTCCCTCACTAGCAGAGAGAGAGAAATTGGGATTGTTGCTGTAAAATGGGAAATTTGCCCCAAAAAAAAAAAAAGCAAAGGAAAATCAAGATTAGTGACAACTTCCTTCTTCTTCGAAAAGAAAATATGTGTTATTTTCTTTTAATAAAAAAAAGAAATAAAAATAAAAATAAAATATTCATTCTAGCCAAATAGGATTCTGACGTGAAGGATTCCGATTCGTTTGCAACGTGGCGTCTGTTCATAGGCTACAGCTAGTGCCTGATGAAAGTGGCTTCATTTAGAAGAACAAACTTATTTAAAGTGAAACTGTTACTTTATTTTTAAGTTGTCATTAATTACACGTCCCAACATTCAAAAGAGGAGGAAAAAAAAATTACATGAATCTATGAATATCTAAAAACAACAAAAGGGATAAATCTAGAACAAAAGAAAAAATAAAAAAAACAAAATTTAATTGGAAGTTAAGAGAACAATATTTAAAAACTTACACTATCAATGATTCTAAAGAAAATAAATCACTGTCACACTTGAATTCATCCAATCTCTTTGTTGGGGCCTCGGGTCTAGTTAACCCGCTTTTTTGAGAAAATGTGATTGTCAACTTCCACTAGCAATCTCACCAATTAGAATGTTAGTAATCTTACCTTAAACATTATAGAATCCACTGATTCTAATGCACAAATTCAGTTTTTTTTTTTTTTATCAACTTAAAAAAAAAAAAAAAACATTTCCCTCTTCTAGCTTTTGTCATCTAGTTGGTTTCGAAACCAACAATTTAGAATGTTTGCAAGATGTCACATTCAACTACAAAGTGCTTAAATCCTTTCGCTAAGCTGGGCAGGTAAACCTACATAAGAAAAATAAGAAATTAAAAAAAATTTAAAGAGAGCTTCCGAGCACCGGTTGATCGAGCACCACAAGAGTGTTAGAGCTCCGTGAAGGGAGAGGATGACAGAAAGGGGAGAGCGATTGATGGACAATGACCGAGATTTTTACTCGAGGTTTCTCACCCTTTTGTATATTAAGGTTTCGTTTGGCATTTTAGTTTAATTTCAACTAAATTATACTTTTTCGTTTTATTTATATTTTTTAAAAAAATCAATAAAATTTATAATTAATTTTTAAAAAATCAACCAATTCTAACTTAAAAATTTTTTCTCCAACAAGTGAACCAAACGAACCAAGCGTAAGTTAAATATAATTTAATAGTAAAAAAGGTAGAACTCGAGATTTCTTTTTCAATAAATGTAAAATATAAGATACTGTTGGCGCCAAATACTCTTCCCATTTAGCTCGAAAGTTTTTTATTAGTATGAATAGCTAACCCGATTATTTGCAAGGTGCGAAAGGAAATAAAAGCGGAATCAAATCTCGAAAGAAAAAAATAAAAATAAAAATAAAAAAGGCCAATTGATCCTGCGGTTCATATGAGAGAGCCACGAGTAGGCCCCACAAGGAGGAGTTGCCGTCGTTGCCGTCTCTTTTTATTTATTTATTTATTTATTATTATTATTTATTATATAAACCTTACACTTCAAGTTAAACCCCAGCAGTACTAAGTACCACTTGTAAGTGCTTGTTTCGTACGACAATAAAAAAGTTCTTATTTTTCCCTACTTTGACATCACTTAAAAATGTATGGAATCCAATAAAAGCTTCTTCTGAGAGCTGGGAATCCAACGGATGGACAGTATGCTCAAGAAACAGACACAAAATTCTAAAACGGATGGTGTTCCTGTTTAGTGTTAGGTCCTGTTGATGTTGGTTTGACTTGATTAATTAATTATGAACGCAGAAAAGTTGATTTGATTTTTGAAGGCTCCAGCACAAATCCCAAGTATGGCCACTTTTCATCTGTTTGCACATTGATATAATAACTAATAATGAAATTGACGACATAAAAACAAGAAATCTAAATTCTTGACACGTAACACATATATAATTCAAATAAAACTTAATAGTAATTTCACATATAAAACAAAATAGATTCAAATTAATTAGTACCGTCTAACTCAGGATTAACGCGTACTTACCAGTTATTAGATAATCAAACAGACAAAAATTTGAATTATTTAGGGGGGAAAAAAACAATACTTTCGACTCTCCAAATGTAAAAGAATGAGGATATATGTCAAACTAACAATACTTGATGATTTTGGGAATGTTTAGAATAAAGATTTATATATTGGAAAAAAAAAACAAAAAAAGAAAAAGAAAAAGAAAACGTTACTAGCTGCATCAAAGCTTATAGATATATGTATATTTCCAATTTCCAGGGTGAGCTTTTCTTATTTCATACAATGAGTCAGTAAGAAGAGATTAGAGATTGAGCCCGTGTCAGTAGGTCATACAGTATATATACCAAAGGCATTTTACATATAGTCTCCATCTTCACATGTTGTAAAACCAACAAAAAAATCACCATACAGAAATATCTGGATGGTCGGGGGTGGGCGCAGCCGGTCTTGGAAGAGAGCAACTCCTCACAGAGCGCTTTCAATTGCTGCAGCTTCAATAGAAAGTAGAAAAAGTTTTTTGAGTTCTGGATGAACCATTGAACAAAACTTGGAAAGAATAAATCCCCAGGATTCACCTTGCCCCAATATCTGAAAGCAGGAAGAGAGTCAAAAAGGGGAAAATCATGCGTATCGGTGAAGAAAAGAGCAACTGGGGAACAAAATATTACCCATGTCGCCATTAGATGATTCATCTTCTTTTCTCTCCGGAACATATTGTTGAAGGAACTGCTGAATTGTTCTCCAGTAGTTGTCACCACCAGCCAACCAAGTATCCATATGCATGCCGGTAGGAAATTCAACAAAAATACACCGCCTGTTATGAGCAGCTGCTTTAGCATAGAGCGTTTGCATCTGGAATGGGGGAATCATCTCGTCTTGCAAGCCAGAGATGAAAAGGATTGGCTGCTTAATCTGCAAAAGATGGTCAGTGAAATGGCACAGTTAACTAACTTGCGAAATCAACAAGGCATAAAAAAATGTTATTGCCAGGAAGTACTGGAAGGGGAAAAGGGTGTGTTCGGATATTGAATAAGGTAAAAAAATCTCTATATTCACCGGTCCATTACCATCATATGGTGGAGTATGGTGCATGTCTAAGGGCACGTTACTTCTAAGAATTATTTACACAAACAACAAGATGCAGTTCAGTGGCCTATAAATGTCCATCATGCAGGTGCTAAAAACAAAATGTAACCTCACCTCACCGATGATATCAATGGTACTCCATGGAGATCGTACAAGAAAATTAAGAATTTTAGGACCTTTTGAACCACTGCCTCCAATAAACCACTTAAGGAAAGGCAATAGAACTCCAGCCATGTCCAAAATAGATGTGAAAGTGTTCTCTACTATGAGCGCTGCAACCTGAAATGAAAAGGCACACCAAAGCTTGATATAACTGCCAATAAAGAAATCCGAGTGCCAAAATACAAGGGAATTATTGGAAAATATGCAGATCTTGAAAACCAATTTTATTCCAAAAACTACATAATACTCGAATTGAATTAATGAAGTGGTAAAAGAAGCAAAAATTCGTTGCAGAAGCATCAAGAAAGACTTGACAGAAGTTGAATAGCGGTAATGCAAAGCTAAAACACATCATAAAGGCAAAAAAGATTCCTTAGTCCTCTTCCTTTCCTATATCTAGAAAATTATACAGAAAAGAGACAGTGAACCACAAAAGTAGCCATCTGAAACACCATTAAAAAATAAAACCATGGTCACAATCAAAACTCTGGCCTATGCTTATACTAGAGTGAAAGCGATGTGAAATTAACAAAAGGAAGGAACTCAATATTTTAAACCATAACAAGCATTTCTTGAATACAATCTAATTTATCTTAAACATAAAAAGCTGCCACGGTGGAGACCTGCGCATCCACAGAAACACATAAAAAGAACTTCACCACATACAAATCACTACATATTTGAAGGAGACAAGATTTGCTATGAAAATGATTGTTTTCTTCACAGTCTTTACTCGTAATACATTCTTTATCTCCCTCCTCAAACATCAACGTGCAATGATATAAACTTGGTTGCTAATATGGACAGTTCCATGTGTGTCTTAATTTAACTCTGTTCAGGTCTTTATCGATGATTAAAAATAAATAAACAAATAACAGTAAATAAACAATGCTTGTTAATGGATTTTAATCACTTGTTTACTAACCAAATGACAGGTACTAAATTACTAATTCTAAATTTTAAATCCCCTCTTTCCAGTAATAAGTAATAACATAATTGAATAATTTACTGGAAACATACCTTGTCAGGGTTGTTTCTAGCAACCGCCGTTCCAACTGCACCCCCAAGTGACCTTCCAAACACAACTATTCTAGACGTATCAATGTCAGTTCTTTGAGAAAGATGATCCAATGCAGCCTAACAACAAGAACGCATTACATAGTCAAAAAATTTCTACAATGAAAGCAGTAGATGAAGATTTATATTGTTAACCAACAAGCACACCTGAGCATCCTTTGTAATTCCATGTTGAGACGGATATCCATCACTTGCTCCGTAACTGTTTGCATAAATAAACAAAAGTAGATAAACCCGTAAATATGTTTATTCAGCAAGCATAGCAACTACCATGAATCATGCAAATCAAGCTGCAAACGAAATAACTAATAATTAAGAGAGAAAATAGATAAAATTCTAAATCAGCTGGTAAATACCCTCGGTAAGAAAGCATGAACACATTACACTGCAACCTCTGCAACATAATACGGACCATTTCAAGACGGTGTGCAATATCTAAGGGTCAATCAGTCAAGGCCACTGAAGAACATTAAACTCGGTTTACTTGTGTCATGTGCATCAAATTTTTATGCATAGGACCAAAAAAGGAAAACTCAAAAAAAGAAAATCAAAATCTACAATAACCACTTCAAATAATACAGCTTAGCAATGAAAACAACGATGGTGAAAATAGGATACTTCCAGCATTTTCTTGGAAGAACAAAAGGGTTGGACCTGCAAAACCATAAACACAACTTTTAGGCCTCAACAAGCATAGAAACTTCAGATGAAAGTTTAAGCATAGAAAAATCCAAATTAGAGTGTGTCTATCATCTAGTGTAGATGTACCAAAAACAAAACAAAAAACAAAAAACAAAAAAAACAGATAAACAGATAAAATTTAACTTTCTCCAATAATCTTTCTTGCTTCAATTTTCTTTATACTGGTTATCCACCTAAATTGAAATGAAGCACGCTTATTTCTGAGTTCTGAATGTCACCGGCAGTTTATCTAAGTAAATTTAAAGAAGGAATTTTACTTTCAAAGGCCAAAAATGGCCAAAATTAAGCAAGAACGAGCTTCAGCATTCAGCGATTCAGCTACCAGTTACTAGAAAAAGGCTAACAAATTCAACTTTTCGACAGAAACCTAACCTCATTTCCATTTCTAATGGAATCTAATCAAAAATCCAAAACGACGAGATCCTACGACGGCAATTCCAAGCGTAAAAGAACAAATAAAGCAAAATTCGAAAGAAAAGAAGCCTCGGCGAAATCGGAACCCTAAATTCTAGACAGAAAATCGGAAAAAAAAAATAGAACAGAATTGACGAGCTCAGAAGAAAGAATAGAGAAGAGAGAAGAATGGAGAGGGATCGGACCTCGGGAATCGGGGAAGAGCTTGATGAACCAGGCGTGGAGGCGGACGCCGTCGGAGGATCGGAGCCAGACGTCCTCGTAGGCGAGACGGAGGCGCGCCGGCGTGATAGGGTAGGACTTGGTGAGTCCCGGGAGGACGGGGACGTAGACGAGCCGCTCCTGGAGCGCCACCAGCAGAGCCATGCCGGCCACCACCAGACCTCCTACTCCGTACAGCACTGCGCTCACGTACGACACCATTTCCGTCTAATTCTCAAGCTTTCTCTCTCTCTCTCCTCTCTCTCTCTCTCTCTCTCTACACCAAGTGGACTGAAAAGAGGTTCTTTTCTTTTCTTTTCTTTTCTTTTTTTCTCTTTTAAATAATTGATTTATTTTTTATTATTTGTTTTGCTTCTCCTCCGACAGACACAAGAACAGCACAGACAAGTATTCTTCTTCGTCGTCGTCGTATTTCCGTTGCCGTTTGATGTGATTTATTTCTCTCCCTCTCTCTCTCGGATTTCCCAACGAATGTGAAGAATATTGACAGATCATCTTTTTGATCTGAAATATTTAGGATTTCTTTCTCCTACTTTTTTCTTTTTTTTTTTTCAATCCATTGGTCCCCAACCTTTACGCTATTTGCATATTGAGGTAAAAACAATCGGGATAGAAAAAGGAGAAATTACGTTTTATAGCAGTTTTTTGACCTTTTTTCTTTTAAATAGTTGAACCTTATATATTATATATATATATATATATATATATATAAAGAAGATAGTCTGTTTTTTGCTAATCAAGAAGGAAGATAATTCATTTCAAAAAAAAAAAAAAAAGAGGAAGAAGAAAATAAGTGATCATTAAATAGTTTTTGAGTTAATAATTAATATGTGATTAATCTATAAATCATTTATTAATATTGATTAAATAAATATAAATATTAATTAATCAGTAATTGATCACAGAGTAGACGATCACTTATTAATAAGGGCCCAGTTGGGGGACTTCTTCAAAGTATCTCCTTTTTTTTTTTCGTCTTTTCAACTCAAAATTACTTTTATTATTCAAATTTTAAAATTCTATAATTTTATTATTTCAGATCTAAATGAGATTTTTTTTTCATTACATAGTTTTTCAAGAGCAACAAAAAAAATTTATAATGATATTTTTTTCTAAAAATATTTCAATTTTTATATTTTTTTTTTACTCCAAACAGTTTTTTTCAACCCCATATATAGTTTTAAAACTTATCTTAACTCCAATCCAAAACTCCATCTTCATAATCTCATTCATACGGGCTCTAATTTTTAACAATTTTTAAGAAAGTGATCATTTTGATAATTTCATAAAATTTTGGATATTTATTTAAAAATACAATTTTTTCACATATATGTAGAAAAATATAAGAGAGAAAAAAGATTTAGATATTCTTTTACCTAATTTGATATTATAAGGATGAAAAAAAGTTAAAATAATTCTTTATTGTTTTATATTGTAAGCAAAAGATAGAACGTAGATCGAAAAAAGTAACATCATTAATGAAATTACTATTATGATTGTGGAAAATACTATTTGCGCGTAATTTTGTTGTACAATGATAGTTTAATAATTTTGTTGACTTTACTTTGTCTTAAAGTTTTCACTTATTTTTTCCCTAGTTTTTTTTAGAGATTAAATGGGTCATAAAAATATTTTTTATTTTTTTATTTTTTAAAGACACTTCAATTAAAAATATCATATTTTATTTAACATATTAGTTTAACTCTAATTAAATTATATTATTGATGTTGGATTTTTTTTTTTTTTTGAAAATTTAATAAAAATTATAATTAATTTTTAAAAAATAAATCAACTCTAATTTAAAAAATTTTATACATCTCACGTGATATATTGATCAAGATATGAAGTCACAATTCAAGCGTCTAGTTTTGACTGGACTGGTTTGCTTTTTTCCTTTCTCATATCTTATTCCATTGTACTCTCTCACGTCCGCTTAAATTTAAACGTTTAACTAATCCTGTATTTTATTAAATTTTCCTTTGAATTGAAAGAAGGTCCTCCGAGAAAAGCATGTAGTGGATCCATTGAGCGTGCTTGTTGTCTCGATAGGGATCTGTATGCTCCTTTCCCCCTATAATATTGAATCAACAAATAAAAGAAGTCATTATTGTCAAGGGTAAAAAGAAATCCGAGTTATACATCATAAAATCACAACAACAATAATAAGTATATAAGGATATTAAATCATACCACTTCATAGATTGACATTTTAATATGTACTCCAATCTTTTAAAGTCTTAAATTTCTACGTATGTATATATCGGATTAGTTGCCGATAGGACAGGTAAAAATGTCAATCTTGCAATTTTTTTAAAGAGGACGCAATTGGTTTAACACGGTATTTTCAAGTACATGATGACCGATTTCAAGAGTACTCAATGATTTTGTGTCATTTGCAAATTTTGAATGGAAGACTCTTGTTAAGTTATTATGAATGAAGGATTGTTTTCAACATTTTATCCATGTTATATAACATTTATACATTAATTTTTACACACATCTGAATTATGTTTTTCTAACTCAAAATATGATTTATGAGTGAAGTTTTTTTTTTTTTTTTTTAAATAAGGTAAGATCAAAATCTTTAAATTGTGAAGACCGGATGTCTAAAAAAAAAAAAAGTTGTGAAGACAGAAGATGATAGAATTAGTATTCATTAAGATGAAAATTAGGCTCTTTTTTTTTTTTTTTTTTTGTAAAAGTTATCTATCCGAATTTAAATCTTTAAAATTGGTGAACTTAGAGACTGGTAAGCAACATTAGTAAGCCATTTAGAACAACGTTTCAAGACAGAGTTTTGCAATTCAACTCCAAAATTTTCAAATCTTTGCCCTCATTCGGAACAACAACTCTAGACGAAATTTTCACTACTCAACTCTAAAAACTCTTTAATGTACTTCTCATTTTCTCTCTCTTTTATTTTTAAAAAACCTAAATTTTAAAAGCTCGTAACTTTCTTATTTCAAGTCGAAATGTGATTTTTTTTTAAATCATACAGAATAACAAAAGAAATGAAACAAAATCCTTATTGCATGTTTTTCCCTGAACATATTTCAAATTTGTAGACTATTTTCTATACCACATTTCATTTCGAATTCAGACCTTGTTAAAACACACACTTCAATTTCTACTTACAAAATTTCGATTCCAATCCTTGTATCAAACGGGCCCTGAGTAAAATTTGGGGACCCATGGAGTAAAAGGTGTCACTTGAGGACTGGGGATTCATTCATGCTCGTGGACTTCGGCTTTGTGTGGTTCTGACTCCGAGAGAGAAATCACAAATCAGGATACATTACATACTCATAAAGTGATTTGTAATGTCCTAGGATTGTCTTTCAAAAACCACGCGGTGATAGCTTGGTGATAAAAAAGATCGATTTAGAGTACACACTTTTATCAGATTTCAAGTTCAAGTTATGAGATACGCATAATCTAGTCTTTGATAAAAAAGATCACATGTTATTTATTCTCAAAGCCTAGGATCAAGTTCATTGCCATCATATTGGTGCGGCTAATAGGCTCATCTAATGACCACTAAGACAGTGATATGAGGACACCTCCGAATCCCTTTTATTTAAAAAAAAAAAAAAAAAAGATTGTCTTTCAAAACGTACACCTATGAATTGTTATCCTAGTTATAATAACTAGTTTTTTTTTTTATATATATTCAATTAGATAAATATGCAGGATAAAAAATCTAGCAAACATTATAAAAGATGGTAAAATGTATAAATATGTATATTTGAGAAGTTATTACGATAATTTTCTCATGTTTTTTTTATATATAAATGTGAAAATGAATTATATTAAGAATAACATAATTATGTAACCAAAAATAAAATGACTTTTACGTTTTATGTTATAAGATTACATAATATAATTTTACTGGCGTGATTTTTTGTTATTTGTAGAAAATAAATATATTTTTTATATTTCAACATCATTAATAAAATTATGCTCTATATCTGATTCACATTATTTTTAAATAATAATAATAATAATAATAATAATAATAATAATGTTTTTGATTTTATTCGTCTATGAATTATTAGCATTAGTTTAGTTTAGACTCTTAATTTTTTTTAGCTCTCTGATCCTTAAACTTTTATGTTTCATTAGCAATTTTGATCCTTGATGCGACCTAAAATAATGATGGGTTTTTAATATTATATGAGAGTAGCTACATGAAGCATTGCTTCAAAACAATCACATAAGAAGTAATATGTTACCTTTAATGTTCATTATTATAATTGAAAACTATATAACATTTTGCATGTAACAATGTCCACTCGATTGCCTCCATTATTGTTAGAGACCAAACCTGTAAATAAATAAATAAATGATAATAAAGTTCATAGACAAATACCAACCCAAAAAAAAAAAAAAACATGTATCAAACCCCTCACTTCTTAAAAGATTCATAAAGTTCATTAACAAATTAATGAAGAAAAAAAAAATTATGTATCAAATTCTCATTCCTTACAAAAATCAATTTGTTACGAGATTTTCATCCATCTCTTTTGGTCAAAGGTGGATGACTACGGGTCATTCATTGGATGCTAGCGACTGACTCTAATAACGTAATCAAATGTTTTCTTGATATAATAATAATAATAATAATAATAATAATAACAATAATAATAATATCAACAACAATATATCAAGTACAAATATAAACGTAAGAAATTTTACACATAAAAGGGTATTCAATGTTCATGTTAAAAGTTCCATATCTTTAATATAGAAAAAAAAAAAAAAAAAATCAACTACCTTAATTAGTTCGAAGTGTGTACTTCACATCCCAGGCTTATTGGGAGTTGGGGAAGAAAGAATGTCAATCATGTTTGTTCTATATTTGGGAAGACGTGGATTATAATGTTTTAAACTTCCCTTTTTTTTTTTTTTTAATGATCAAATTTCATTAAATTTAGTATTTATTTTGTTTTGATATGATATGGCATAATTAGTTTGATGTGATCTAGCATAATCTAATTATTTAAAATTATTTAATATCGAGAGAGCAATCTTTATTTTGATGTTATATTAAACATTTATCCTTTATTTTAGTGCATGCGACATACAGTGAGAATAAAAACTAAGTGGACCACTGTAGTTATAGACATAATTTAATAATAATATCAACCTAACTCATAAAAAATGTATAGAGTTCAATTTTCCCCTTTTTTTCAATTTCCAAAAAAAAAAAAGTTGGACCATTTTGCATTGCGAGCCTTATCGTGCCATGCTTATTTAATTTTTGTTTGCTCTTAGATCCAAACCTAATGCTTTGTTTGACACATTAGTTTAATTCCAATAAAATTATATTTATTTGTTGAATTTGTCTTTTTTTTTTTAAATTAATAAAATTATAATTAATTTTTAAAGGTCAATCAATCCAACTTAAAAATTTTAATCCCAACTAACATTCCAAATAGATGCTAAGTTTTTCATCTCAATATTTATCTTTTCTTAAAAAATAAATAAAAATTATAACTAATTTTTAAAAAACAAACCTAACTTTCAACCTAAAAAAGGCAATTCCAAATCCTTATAACAAACCCAAACTCAATAATTAGCATTTTATTTTTATTTTTAAAGTGCAGGTGTCATCTCAAAGGAAAAATAATAATATTTTACTGCCATTAAATTTTTACCAATGGTGTTAAAAATTTAATCATTTTTTAGATATCATTAGGTAGAACTCATCCTTTATAAAACTAAAGTACATAACATCAAACTCCAACTCAACTTTATCTTTTTAAAAAATTTTTTTTGAAAATAAAAAAATATAAACTAAAAATCAATAAACTAAAAACATCATCCTTAAAAAACTAACTTTAGGAGGAATTAAAATTTGGCAACGGTATCTAACATTTCAACATGATTCGCAGTTCACAACAGGCCAATCTTCCCAGATAGTTGACTTCACAGATCCCGCCTTCAATAAGAGCAACCCTCCCCAGGTCGCCTCATCCGTTACCATGCTTGGACCCAAATCTATAGCAGCTCATATTATTGACACTGTCCCGTTGTCAACAACTAAACTCTAACAATTAATATTCGATATTAACAACTCCACTAAAGCATCTTAATCCAATTTATAATGCAACCGCTTCAACTTGAACCTGTAACATGATGAACAGACCCTTGATACTTGTTATCGGGAACCCATTAAGTAAAACTCACCCTTACAAAACCAACCTATTTGCAAAGAAAAGAGACCTAAGAACTCACAAATCCACTACTTATCTTGTAATCTTATCTTTCGTCACAAATCCACTACTTATCTTATAATCTTATCTTTCCCACACGAAAGACGTGATCTCTAGCATCATTTTTCCATTCATTACTAAAAGTGCAATCATGATAACAGTTGATCAGATCCCACAAAATACACGAATTTAAAGAAGATTCGTTTCATACAGGTTTTCAACAACACAACGTCTTGGGGGGCGTCTCTTAGCGCATATTTCACAATTAAAAGAGTTCCAACTTAGAACACGTCTACTAAGGGGTAACAAAGCCAGGGATAATAGATTAGAGAGAACTTAAGGAGCGTGTACTTAAAGCCAAGGATGATTTGCCTGACCAGGGACAACGCACGGTCTGTGTTTGTCACCGGACAACCGAAGCACAGTGCTGGGTTCCGCCGCGCAACAGCACCCCACTGCACTGCATGCCTCCCCCACCTGGGAACCGGCGACTGCTGTCCAGCATGGTTGTGGTGTCCGAACGAGTTGCAACTGTAGTAACATACTCGCTGAAACCCGAGTGATGACTTTCGAGTTCCAACGCGCCTTTCTTGATCTGATGCAACTTCGCGGAGTCTGGATTGCAAGAGGTGGCGGCGGCAGCAGCGGTGGCGGCAGTGGAGCTTGGATCCGGCTGTTGGTTTTCGAGCTGCTTTTTGCTGAGGAAGCGTCCACCAGATCCCCTTACCCTATTCAAGGCATGCAGATGCCGAGACTCGTGGAGATATGGCTGCAAAAGAGGATTCACGGTTTTCATGAGGTGAATGTCCTTTTTCTTTTTTTTTTTTTTTTTTTTTTTCTTTTTTTTCACAATAATAATGCTAGATATACCAAAACTTTTACCAAACGTGACGATTACTAACCAAGTAGAGCCATATCAGTTGAAACTAAAAAATCGACAAAAGAAGCGTAATTCCTTCATTTAAAAAAAATATATATATATAATATATATATATATATATATATAAAATCCCCAAGGACCATATTTAGAGCTTGAGAATGAAATTGGAGATCCTGAAGAATTTAAACCTAAACTACGGAGGAGCAAACTAGTGGCGTGACCATTTAACCAACCCCGACGTCTAGAAGGGAACGATTCACCTAAGGATGTGTTTACTAATTCGTAATGGAT
This sequence comes from Ficus hispida, assembly GCA_025413025.1. Lineage (NCBI taxonomy): Eukaryota > Viridiplantae > Streptophyta > Magnoliopsida > Rosales > Moraceae > Ficus > Ficus hispida. Next base: position 5,847,780 of record CM046369.1, on the reverse strand, counting down.
AGTAATCAGAAAGGAAAAAGAATTTGGACTGGGAAAAAAATGAAGGACAAGAAAAGGAATCACGCATTTGATTCAAGTGTGTACTTATCTACTAATGAATCATGATTAAAATTGAATCACTAATTTAGGAGGTAGACAAAAAAAAAAAAAAAAAAAAAAAAAAAAAAAAAAAAAAATGTTTTGATAGAACAAACTATACTATACTATCTGAGTGAGAGCACAAGTAGAAAATTTTCTTATAAAATGGGGCATTTCTAAGATTTTAGAATTTAATTTCCAAAAGTTGAGTCGGGGCGCATGCCCCCACTCTAGAGGTGGCTTCACTAATTGCCTATGTCTAATTTTTGTCATTAATTTAAGCTTTAGAACTTGTTAAAGGAAAAGTCTTTTATTTATTTATTTATTTAAATTTTAGGAATGTTGTAATTATCAAGTGAAAAACTCACCCCATCAGGCATCAGCCAATAAGCAACCAAATGCCAAATCTTAACACATGCTATACTCGGTACTGAATTTGGCACCAAGTATAGCAATTACCATAAAAATATGATATTAAGTAAAGTATTGCATTAGAGAATGGTTTTCTTAACCAAATGCCAAATTTTGGCAATTTAGAATTGCATTGGAGATGCTCCGAGAATCCATACCTTGCGATGCTTTATGAGTTTGTTTTGAGCTTCTTGCTTTGCCCGTGACTGTCGCCTTCGGAGGATTCCATGGTATTGTTTTGCGTTGACATAGATGGGTCCATCGTCCGCAATTTCCAAAGGCAATGGAACTCGTGCAGGAGCTATTCCCACCATCTAAGTCCGAATTAAGTTAATTAACAATTAAAATACACCGACAATCTAACAAGAATCACAAGCTCACAGCAAATATGTAACACATATATTGGTTTTTTTTAAAGTAAAAGATCTATCTTCTACTAATAGAAGCATACAGAACAAAAATCAGCCTTAACACCGAAATCGAAAATTGAAACTTCAAGGTAATATCAATTTGGAACAACTTTACACTGAAACTGGAACACACATGACCAAGGATATTCTCAACCAATGTGTAATTGCTTTTGAAGGTCAATGGAAAGAGCAAAACGATTTATTCAATAGCAAACTAACTTACAAGAGCTTGCGGTCCATACGAAGTCAACAGCCCGCCTAAGTAAGGATCAGCATAGGGGTACGAAACACCAGCCTAGAAGCAACAAAGTGTAAGTTAACAATCGGTTGAGCTGACGACAACCAAAGTTCAAGGGACAACAGATCAGCCTACCATCGGATGACTACAGCCAAATTGTGAGTGATTGAGTGAAAAATCCGGATTGTTAAACAAGAATAATGGCTTCATCTGATCTACAGCGCCCTCAGAGGAGATTGCATCTTCACCTGGTGAAAGGGTAACAACTTGTTAGGTCACGGGAACGCCTATACAAAGAGGAGAGCGTTGTTACACAAGATGTAAATTCGTTTCGAGATCAAACACTATACCAACACAAGTGAGAGTTTCAAGTGACCAAAGGGAATGCTTCTTTGATCAAATTTACTACAAAGAATACTACGAGCTTCTCAATAAAGAAAGAGGGGGTAAAAGGAGGAATTGAAAGAAGTTCTAGAGGATAAAAATTTCCCATGCACACTACAAATAAATTCTAGTATTTTTCAAGTGCTGAAAGTATCCGAGTATTAAATCAAAATCATACGAAAGAACGATACCGGATTCCGATGAAATCATGGATCTTTAGAATTGGTCCCTCCCAAACAATACAGGTTTTCTTGAGGTTGACCAAGTCAATCAAGGACTTCAAAGTTGAAACCCTAAATGCTTTGTAAAGCGTTGAACTCCTGGTTGGAGCTTCACATGCAGACTGGAGTTTTCTGTAAATTCGAATTCCCGGACAATGGGAATCAACAACACAAAAAGGGCATTAACTCGGTGAAACTTTGAATAAAATTTTTGTTGGTCAGCAATTGTCATCTTGTTTTATACAACACATCCTGAAACATTATACGAAATTTTTTTGATATGCCATATATACACAAACTGATATATTATATTTATATATATATACACACACACACACATAACTGGATCAAACGAATGGCAAAAAATGCTGGAAAAAAAATTCAACGAGATCATCAAACAAGCACATCTACAACATTAATCTCACTAAACTAATAAAGGGCACGAAATGACTATGCAAAAACACTATTATAATACTATCTCAAAACCCTAGACCATATCAAAAGTGGCAGACATTAACATTATCATGGTTCAGTACACGAGAAGGGTTTTTTTTTTTTTTTTTAACACATGCAGTACATACATACATGTCCCGATCAACACAAAAAGATAAAAGAAACAGATCTATTCAGAAATCAACATTAAAATTAAAAAAAAAAAAAAAAAAAAGGACTAAAACCACAAGATTTCCATGACCCACTGAATCCCATCTCATAAGGAAAACAAAAAAAAAACAAAAAAAAAAAAGGAGATGTCTTTTTACTAGAAACAGAACAAAAATAACCAACGAAATGCAGTAAAAAGAGAATACCCACCGACAAAACAAAAAGAAAAAAAGAAAACATACATTTCACTGGGAAGAAACATGAAAAACCCACGACGAAAAACTGGAAACTTGGCCAGAAGATCCAAAACAGGGAAAAAGCCAGAAACTCAGAAAAAACATCAGCGAGATTTTACTTTACCAGCAGAACAGGACCACTTTCCCTTCTCCAACAAATTTTTTTTTTTTTTTTTAGCTATTCCAACAAAAACATTGCCGCTGATCTCACAGCGAATAGAACAAAAACCCACTTAGATTCCACAACCAATAAACGAACCACACAGCAAATATACTAGAATAAAAGCCAAACAGTTTTTTTTTTTTTATTCAATAAAAGAAAAAACCATGAAAAAGAAAGACAGAAAGCGAATCAGTGGAGAGAGTGGAGACGTACGGCTTAAGAAAGAATCACAACGAAGAGAGAGAAAGAGAGACCTTTGAAATCTGATACGCTGTGAAGCAAAGCTACAGAGCTGTTGGGATGAACTTGGACATGTCTCCTTCTTCTCCACCTCTTTCTCTCTCTATCTTTCTTCTCTCGTTCTTGGATTTGCTGTGTGACTCGTACAAAAAACCCATTAATTCGCCAATAAAAACACCCCTTCCACCCACCACCTCTCTCTCTCTCTCTCTCTCTTGTCTGTTTGTTTATTTTTTAATATTTTCCATTTTTAAAAGACTTTTTCTTGGGTGGCCCCACGGAGTCGCGTCCAAACACGGCCTTAAGACCTCTTTGGCTTCATCCGGTCTCTCTCTTTCTCTGTCAGCCGCCCTTCACTGTTGTTTACTCCTCTTTGCCCACGCGCGGAATCAAAACGTTTCGCCTTCAAACTCCGAATCTTTGGAATTTTTTTGCGTTTCTTTTGGTCCGTGGCTGTTTCATGATTGGTCAGTGTCCAGCACGCTCTGAACCCGCGTGTTACTGACATGACTTAAGCCCTACCTTGTTTTTGGCCCCAGATTATTTATATATTTTCGGAATTGCCCTCCCACCTGCTTTCTACTAGATGGCACGAAACATTCTCGATGTTCGTTCTCTCTCTCTCTCTCTTTTTTTTTTTTTCTTTTTTTTTTTTTTTTTTTTGCGCTAACCCCTGATAATAAAAAGTGATCGTATCAAGTTCAAAAAAATACTATCCTACCTGTCTTCGGAAATTGAGGTTAATTTCCTTAAAGTTCAAAAACAAAAAAAAAATACTAATAATAAAAGCAAGCAGGACGTTAAATTTTTAACGCCTACTTTGAAATCTAAGAATTTATTTGGTTGATAAATCTAAATTAATATTTTTAAATCTTTTTTTAAAAAAAAATTTCTTAATTTTTTTATTTTTTTTTAAAAATCAATATAATTTATTATTTAAAATTAAAAATTTTAATTTAAATTTACACATCAAACATCTCTTAAATTTAAATGAATTCATCATTTTTTAAAAAATATAATATGAAATAATAAATAAACTAAAAGTAATGACTTCATATTATTATTTTTTTTAATAAAATGACGACTTCATTTAAATTGGTACACGTAGACTTTTTGTTTTACTGGTTGGAAGTATGTCCACAGAATTTGAGACACGGAGGCTTGAGACACTCATGTAACACGGTTTTTTTTTTTTTTTTTGTTAAGCGTTATTTGTCTCTTATTGAGAGAGATATCACAAAATCGTGTTTGGGCCAAAATCAACAGCAGTCTACATTATTCATACCGATCCAGTTATAGCTCTCTGTCTTTTCGACGTATTCATTCGATTATCAATATTCAATGATTTGACAACTCAATATATATTATAATACATAAAATAACATGATTGTTTATACTTAAATATACGATACGATTAATTGACTCTGATATTAGTTGTTACGAACTTATTAAGGCATATGTATCTTTATTTTGTTGAATTTAAATACGAAATCGTTTTTTTTTTTCATGAATCCACGTATTCGTAATATTACCTTTATTAGGGATGGATATGAAATGTCAAATAGAACAAAATAGGTATAGTGGCTAATATTATCTTCCGATACCGTATTTTCACTATACCCCACCTACCTTCAACCCAATATATATATATATATATATATATTCTTCAAATGTATAATATACCTGTATAATAGATGACATAACTTCATAAAATAAAATTTAAAAAATAAAAGGCGAAAAGATACAAATATCTTTATCTTCTTGAAAAATATTTTTCGTCAAATGAAATAATTTTTGGTTTGAAAACTTTGTCCTTTTTTTTTTTTTTTTTGGATTTAAGTTCAAGAATGACACTGTAAAAACATGTATGAAAAAAGGAGGTGGTAAAGACATATCTGCTTCCGTCTTGCCTAAGTTTCCTCCCAAAATTCAAACATGTGTTTGTGCTGAAAGAGTGTGGGTGTGCAAACAAATAGGACATATTCGAAAAAGAAAAAAGAAAGTCAATAAATCAGATAGAAAATAAATGAAGAGGTATTACGAAAAAAAAAAAAAAAAAAGGTTGTTGAAAAGGTTGTAGGAAAATAAATTTGTCCAGAGGCATTAAAAAAATTTGCTTCAACAAGTATGAAATAAAAAGATAATATTTATATGAAAAAAATATATATAATATTTATAAGAAAGATTATAATTATGAATCCGTAAAAAACATATTTAAATAAATTTAAATTTTGAAGCACAATTGATTTTAGAAAGAATTTAATGAAAACCACTGTAAAAAGAACACATTAGCTATGTGTGGAATATATTAGGATTATTTATGCCACAAGTGCACTCTCATTTTGTTTCCTTATTTTTGTAATCAAAATTTCAATTAAAAACTAATAGAAAATAGGAGAATTACTAAGCATATTCAGTTAGGATTTTTTATAAAAACAAACGTAAAAAGTCCACACAAGTGCACTTAACTCACTTTTTCATCTTAACTAAAAATATTATTAAAATGGTAAAATGTGGTTAAATTTGTAATTTAAAGTACAAAGCGAGTGTTTTAAAAATTAATGTGGTAAAATAAGATTGATCTTAAAATTTTAGAGTATATAAATAAAAATAACCTATATCATTAATAGAAGATCAATTACATATGTTAGTCTCATATGTGTGACTATTTTCTCTTAGGGTATGTTTGATGAGACATTTAAAGATAGTGCTTTGAAGATTGAAGATGAATTGGGTTTTGAAAGTATACATTTTGTGAAAATAAATTGTTCCGAGTGAAAAAGTGTAAAAACTTAAAACATATCGGAAAAAAATCAATATAGATATTTGTTTGGTTAGTTTTAAAATTTTATATAATTGAAAAATTAAAAACATCTCATTTAAACAAAATAACAAAATTATGACTTTTAAAATTTGAGTTTATATAAATATTTAAAAATATTAATAGTAAAAAATAGTTTTGAATTATAAAAAAAAAGGCAAAAGAAAAAAAAAATATATATATATATATACATATATTTGGAGATGGTCTTGGTGCTCAAAACATGCCCTTTATAAATGATGTTAAGGACACTCTACCATGTCCAATATTGTTCAGGTAAAGATTTGCTTCTTTTTTTTTTTTTTTTTTGTTTTTAACTACAAAATTTAAATGAGAGAAACAAACTATCTTACCCATATCTAAAAATATCGAACTTAAAAAGGCAATTTGTCGTTATCCGTGTGTTGTCGGGTAGTGGAGGTAGGATCAATAAGGGGGCATTGACAAGTTATTAATATAATATTATATACGTATATTGTATAGTATTTAGTAGTGCAAGACAACCATGCGGGTAACAGATAGGGAAGAAAAGTACCCCAAAAAAGAAAAAAGAAAAAGGAAAAAGAAAAAGAAAAACAGAGAGAGAAGAAAAAGATTTTCTGATTCAGTTGCATTAGAACATATCCAAATCCAAAAGATTTCCCATTTTTTCACCGTTCATTTCCGACGCATCGCCAACTTCCATAAAACAACTGTTGCTCTCTTACGAGCCCAGACAGCAACAAAAGAAACGACAAATTCCACGTGATGATAATCAGGTAAAAAACAACGTTCTCATTTAAATTATATATATATATATATGCATATTTTTAAAAACGATTTTATTTTTGATAAAATAAAATAAAATAAAATAAAAATACTTTAAGAATAAAATTATTTTGAAAATTATGTTTGATTATATTTTTATAGAGATTGGTTTAGATAAAAACAAAAATAAGAATAATGATTGAGTCCATATTTGGTGATACGGTTGAGTTTAAATTCAATTGTATTTTATGGTTAATTTTTTATTTTAAAAAAAAATAAAAAAAATTATAATTATTTTTTAAAAAATCAATCAATCTCAAACTCAAACCAAACATCAAACGACCCTAAATCTGTCTTTAAAAAACATGTTGAGTTATATAACTTTAAAAATAAAAACGAAGATAAGAAGATAATTTTTAACATTTTTTCATGTCTTTCATAAAAATCATACTGATTATCTTTGCTTTTGTTTTCTTTTTTAAAGCATTTACTTATGAAGTGGAAAAGTGAACCTCTAATATTTAAGTAATTTTAAAATAAAATATTATAATGATTGTTCAATGAGTCAAGACATTAATAAAAAAAATCAAATATTAAATTTAAAATTGACAATATATGATGACAAATTTATCATTATATATAGCAATGACAAATTTTAATAATAAAGATAGCACTTTATTAAAAAGCTCTTTTTATCTAAATATCAAGATTTATTGTTGACATAATAATTAAGTGTTAAATTAAAGATGTCTTAGTAACTATCCATCTGAGATTTTTAAAAAAATTTATTACTATATAATCTATATAAAAAAAAATTGACTATTACATACGAGAATGGAACGTTTGATAAGATAGAAAAAAATAAAGCTTTTAATTATAACTTTTTTATCACCATGCTGCTGCCACCATCACGGATGGCCTTCATATAATTAACTTGAAGTCATTTTTCTTTTTAAATTTTAAATAAACAAAAAATAATTAATTTGTGTTTGGTTCGTCGGTTGAAGATGAAATTTTTAAATTGAAGTTAATTGATTTTTTAAAATTAATTATAATTTTTATTTACTTATCAAAGAAAGACGGTTTAATTGAAATTGAATTAAAATTAATATCAAACGAAACATTAGATACACTGAATGTAAATTACAAAGTATTTTCCGTGATGCCCTCACGCCTCCACTACCTAAAGTCTTGATGTCAAGAGCATGACGTGAAAAGATTATATCACGATTAATCAGCAGAGTGGAGGATTATATCATGTGCAAAAAAGTAAAGGCATCTAGAAACTTAGCATAACGGATAAAATCACATTAAAAATATCTGAATGAATAAAAAGTGCTTAAAATCTCAGCTGGGCCCAATTTAGGAAGGGGTCTTTATATCTTGGCTTGGTTATTTCCCAAGCTGTGAGACGAATCTAGTCTTTGATAGAGATGTACCACCAAAGATTCATATAAAACAATATCCCAAAGACACCCCACCTCCTTTTCTTCTTCTTCTTCTTTTTTTTTTTTTTTTTTTTTTTTTTTTCTCTTACACGAAAAGAATTACTAGTGTTTGGAAATTTTCATATTGTCCACCTAAACACAACGAAAATGGCTTTGCCCTCCTTGCCAAACAATGTTAAGGGACACTGTAACGGTGCTAGTTTAGTCATCTAAATAGAAAAAAACATACACATATAAAATGGACACAAGAAACAAGAAAAAAAATATATCAACAAAGTACCTAAAACTTTAAAAAAAGGAAAAAAAAAAAAAAAAAAGAAGCCATGAAAAAATATCAAAAAGATAAAAAGACTAAAATGAAAAAAATAAAAAAAAAAGGGCCAAAAGAAAAAAAAAACAAAAAAGACTAAAATGAAAAAATAAAAAATGGGCCAAAAAAAAAAAAAGAAAACTGAAGGACTAAAAAAAAGTTTTTCGTTTTGGACAATTACAGTAGCTTTTTTCAACTTTCTACGTGTATGTTGGTCATATTTGAGAAAATTTTTGTTCATAAGAAACAATTAAAATAATAAGTTAAAAGGTAAAAATTGATCAATACAAAAAAGGACTAAATTGTATTTAAAAAAAAAAAGCTTCAACAGTAATTTTTTTTCTTTCTATATAGCTATAAATGTAGAAGGGATTGACAAACAAAGCATATTAATAGCAAAAGTGTAAAAGAAAAAATTCAAAAAATATTAATTAAAAAAAAAAGAACCAAAAAGATTATAGGATTAAAAATGAAAAAAAAGACCAATATAAGGGGCTAAAATGAAAAATGGATAAATTTTAGTCCGAAAATAAAAAAAGAAATGAAGGACTAAAAAGAGAAAATCTTGTATAAAAGGGACCAAAATGAAAAAAATTAGGGTGAAAAACAAAAGAAAAAAAGAATTGAAGGACAAAAGAAAAAAAGAACCGTTTTGGACGAAAACAGTAACATGAATTGTCTCTTTCTTAATAATGTAGAGATAAATCAAGTTAGAATTTACTTTGGATTCTTAAAAGATTCTACAGCATGTCAAATGTATTTGATAAATCCCATTTTTGCCAGCAAATTTTGAAAATGGCTGCCCAACAAATTTTCTATCATATGCTTAACCATAAAATATAATTTTCAATCTATTTCTATTTTACTCATCTCTATAATTATAAACAAATTGTTTTAAACTTTTGTTTAAGAATTACAAATTCTCTCATTTCAAAAAATAATTATTAATTCAATTATAAAAATTAAAGAATCTATGGTGGAGTCCTTTTTAGAGACAATATTTATAGAGTTCCATCTAACAGCTGATATTAAGTTGCTTTTGATGTGTAGGGACCTAATTTTGTGCAAACTTGAGATTAGTTGTACCAAATCTCCTATCTCTCTCTCTCTCCTCTCTCTCTTTTTTCTTGCCGCTCCCCCTTCGTTGCCAGTCCAACAAGCCTGTCCATGCCAGATCTAAGCAAGTACTCCGACATGCTCGTTACGGGGGGGCGGAGTCCGTTGTTATCGCAGAACAACGTGAAGCTATTACCCCATTGCTATCTCCTCTAGCAACGGATTTGTTAGTCATTTCGCAGAGAACATTACCAGATTGAAAGCAAAGTATGCGAGTGGAGCTTAGACGGGTTCAAGGGTTCCAACGAGTTCTATGAACTCAATCCATATTTCTCCTCATTGTCATAGATCTTGCTGGCGACCCTTGCGAGAATTTCTCTGTCGATGCCCCTAAAGGTGGATCTCGTGAGAAATCACTGTAATTGATCCAAACTTCAAATTTCGAGCTCTGATCAGTCAAGAATGACCTAAAAAGACATAATAAACCTTAATTTAAATCAACACAACCTCAAATCTTAATCAAACAACCACAAAAAAAAAAAAAAAGGAAAAAAAATCCTTGAAAAATCTAAATGCTAAGGATTCTTCAAAGGAAACCAAACCTTAGTTTGGTCAACCATGGTGGAGTTCTACCATTCAAAACCTCAGTCAGAATGTACCGGCCAACGGACCTCCAATGATGCTCCACTGCTTGTGACGGTGGAAGGTTAGGGAAGAAAAATGGAGCCTTTTTTCAAAAAATTTTTTTTTTCATTTCTCACTCTACAATACTATGAGGTTGGTACTACCCGCCCTCAATTTTTGCGGGTCAACCCGAACACGACACGAATTTTTTCGTGTCAAATTTTCCCAACCCATACACGACTCGCCCTCAATTTTTCTCAACCCGAACCCGTGAAATTCGTGTCATTTTTGAGTCGTGTCGTCGTGTCGTGACCCGTATTGCCACCCCTAGTTGGTAGTGTGTTCTATAGTTATCATACAGACTCAAAATATCCTCTTGTACATTATATTTGAACAACTTAAAAGTGAACTTTATAAATAATTACTCTAAGTGAGTTTCTACCTTAGCCACTCCAATTATAAAATACAATATAATATATTTTTTTACCAACAATTTTAATTATAATTTCAAAAATGGTGTATATGAAAAAGATTTGTTAGTAATAATTTTGTTATTGAATTCTTTTTATTTTCTAAAAAACTTGTGTAATGAAATACTAAAATATTTATTAAATAAGAAATACATCCGTTTCAATTATTACATGTCTTTACAAAAATTTTATTCATAATTTATCAAACACTTAAAATTCTATTTTTATATTAAACAAAGGTCTACTTTCTTCTTAACGCAATAACTTTGAATTTATAATATAACTACAATCAAGGATGAAAATATCCACGATATCGTCGACATTTCCACGATATTATTTATATTTTGAAGTCTCAACATGAATAATGGGATGGAAGGATTTTTTTTTCTCGGAGTATCCGTCAAATATTCACAATGTCCAAAAATATCCCTAATATCTGTGAATATCCATGAATATTCTTTGATACGTCCACTTAATGTCCAAAAAGTCGATTTCAATTTTTTTTTTTCAAAAATTTCAATTTTTTCACACATTTCAATTTTTTTAAACAATATAAATAAAATATGACAACGTGCTATACAAGATAAATATCATGGTTGTAGGGCAGCGGATGTGGGTATTGGTGCAATTGGAAAATAACGTATAAGAAGACATGGTGTGACTCAAATGAATCAAATTGATGAGGATGCTATTGCCTTGAGTTTTGATTTCATGAGTTTAAGAACTAAGCAAAGTTCATATGATGATAATCTTGTTTATGGTTTTCAAATGGGGTCTAGTTTGAAAGTACAAAATTGAGACGGCTATATCTTCCACCAGAGGTGGAACTAGAAATATATTCTAGTGTGGATGTAGACCAACATTTTTTTTTTCAAAATAAAATTAATTTTAGTGGAGACTATATGAGAATTTTTAATTTTAATGGATTTATGTGATAATTTTTATTTCTAGTGTGGGCAAAATAGGGACTATGTGATAATTTTTTATTTTTAGTGGGGTAAATTATAAAAATTATAAATTTTTTGGACTATATTTAAAAGAACAAAAAAAATTATTATAGTCCAAAAAATTTATTAGAGGCTACAGACCTAACTCGCCCTTTACCTCCGCCATTGTCCTCCATCACAAATTGTTATCGAGATATCAATGCATACTCATTAAGTCGACTCATCAAAGTGGATAAGTAAACAATATCCAATTTATGTGTAATAGTTAGAATAGATAAAGAAACATATACACATTAACAATTATCTTCAAAACTACTCGAGTAATATATTGACAAATGTATTATTTAGTTCAAAATTCAACACATACCTAATGTTTTCCAACCTATTAGAAAACTCTTTTTGGTATTAAGTATACTCGAAACTTATATACACTCTCTTATATTTGACATTTAATTTTTATGTACTCTATTATATTATTGTATTGTATTGTAATGACAAATGAGTATATAATATTATAATGGAATTACAATCAATGCTTAATTATTGTGATTTATTGTTACATCATGCAATATAACTTTCATATTCGATAAAAAAAAAATGTAGTATTTTTGTTATTAAATTAATTCAGATTATGTAACATTGATTATTTTAATATTTTGTAAAGTTTTAACAAAAGTTATAAGTTTTTCTTTGAATGTCTATTTTTTTCAGACTATCCATCGACATCGACATTTCTGTCGACATTATCCATAAATCAAAATCTTGACAAGTTCATCAACATCGACATTTTCATCCTTGGCTACAACAAAGATTTTTCACACGACAATAATACTAAATTGACCCTAATAATTGATCTCGCGATGTAGAGTTTATAATCGAGACCCACATTGACAATGTTTAATATCACCCAACCCGCGCCAGATAAATTTTTCTTCTCGACCGTCCAACACTTCTCTTAAACCCAAGGACACGGTCAAGCTTCAAGAAGGCACAGTAACACAAAGTAGACTAAATAATATAATATATACATGTATGATGTAGATCAAAGAAAATATATGTCAAAGTAGAATATTGAATAAAGAGGGAAAGCAATAGGAAAGGAAAGGAATGTTAAAAAAAAAAAAAAAAAAAAAGAATTAATTGAATATAGGAATTCCAAACAGCATGAGGTGTTGGGGTATACCAACAAAATTTTTCAAGACTCGGGTGCTTCCCAAACCAAATGAAGACTGCAAGTTTAGGCTGACAAGTTTTACTTTTCATGAACTTGTTTCTGCAGCTACCTTCTCTCCTTTCTTAGCCTTCCCTTCTTGAGCAAATGCTAATCACCACAACCACCATTTACAATTCAGGCAGTGAATGATTCGTCGCATGTATCTCGATATAGAACCTCCAGGGTATACGTATAATTTAACCCATAACTGAAAACAAGAGCAAGGATAGTTATAAACCGTAAAAAAATGGAAGAATGACAAATTTTACCTGGTTTCCTTTGAGAAAACTTACCTTGTAATATCAAAGTTGTAAATCGATCATATTGGACCATTCGAAAATATCAGTATAAACTCGATCTCCGCCCAGCTCCTCCCCATTAGCACCGGCTGCTACTCTTATGACATCCTCGATCAGTGCAAAGTTCCCCATAATGTCAACATGAGCGCCGCTCTGCGTGCCGCGGCCTTCCAAAAGATTAGCTGGTGGAGCATGATCGTACTCTCTTATGTAAGTACGGATGCCTGAAGGATTGAACCGGGTTTTCCCACGCCAACCTTTTGCACACATGAAACCTGCACTCAGGGCGGGAACAGTTTCATCTCCGTCGGTTGAGAAAACCCCACCTTTTAAGCAAGAGTCCTCGCTTCCACCCTCCACTGAGGTATCAATCTGGAAAGGAATACAACATTCCGAGGCTGGAGTTAGCTTGTATACATATGCTCTTTCCGTAGGAATGCCAACTCCATACATAGAATAGATCTCCATGTCCGGAGCATTTGGTAATCTGCAAAAGATAGTCAAGAGCTTTAAGCAGCACCCATGAAGAGAATAAGCAAAATAATTTGGTAATTATTCACGAAGCATTAATCGAACTTTCAAATCCAAGCCTCTGCACCATAATAAGGAGGCTTGTTGTAGTAGCTGACATTCATTTCGACTAACAAGCAAGGCATTTGTCCGTTGAATTCAAGTAAAGCATCATCAAATAACTGTAAGCAAGAAATCTAAAATCTCACGTTGTTTCCAAAGGGTTTGACCAATATTTGTAGTGTTGATATTTCGGGTCGCCTAAATTATCAGCAATTCCATGTGAAAAATGAGCTCCTCCACGTGCCATCAACTTCGGGGCAACAAAATGAAGCAGATCCAAGATCTCTCCAGCCGTGTAAACTTTGTAATCTGCAACAGCTTTGACACCTCCAATACCCATCTCATGGTACTCCGTCCATACATCGCAGTTGCTTGTGTTTGCAAGATTATTGCCCTTAACAGCATCCTACCAATCAAGCATTCAAGTACATAAAATCCATACCAGTTCCAGCTCAGATGATAATTTATTACAAGACAACATTGTATAGAATTTAATTTGAAGCTCAGAAAAGTACCCTAAAATCAATTCTTTCAATCTCTGAAGACGGTAGTGCTGCTTCATCTTTCCCAAATGATATAATCCTCCCAAAATTTACTTCCTTGGCGGAACCCTTGTTCCTCGTCCCATTTTGGCCTGAAGGGAGGGTGCCATTGTTCTTCAGCTTCTTTGCACTACAGCTATAATTTCCTTCTGGTGACCAATCAAGACCGCCCCAGATGGTATCACCTCCTTTTGGTATCATTGACATGGTTGCATCCCACGTACGTGTCATCCGCATCATATGTTGTAAAGTCTGAAGACCAAAGACATCCTTATCCAAGACACCAGGTGCGAAGGCCCTGTTTAAGGATTTGCAATTCATCAATGGGCCCAAATAGAATAAATTACACACACACACACACACACACACATACATAGACATATATGTTCCTGCAAGCTACAAATTGAAACAAATAAACGAATAAGTAATCCTGTCAAAGACATAGAAGATCATCCTTAAACAGCCTGATGGCATCAATTTTAACTGTAGGTCAATTTCAAATCAGCAAAAGATTTCCTTTACTATCTTAATGTTTAATATTAACTAAAGCCACCCAAAAGAGTAATAGTTGTGTCTAAAACTAAAGACTACTGGACTGAAGGGTACAACTAAACCATAGCAAAAGTCAAACTGCCATAAAACGCTTAAATGTGTTATGTAGGAGCAAAACCTGGCGACAGCAATATCCTTTGCTTCAACAGAGAAAAGTCCAGAGACTGCTTTTGGAACACCTAAGAAGGGTCCACCAATGTTCATTACAGCTTTAATATGCTTCGCACACCAATCTGATCCACCGCCACCCCCCATTGGCGCCGGTGCCTCAACCCATTTCATGAAATGCAGAAAGTACAGCACACCCATTGAATGCGGAATAACAACCACTTTTTTCCCATCATTTGTAGCTACCATTAGTTCTATATTGCTTTTTATCCTACTCAAAGTTTGGTCCCTAACCTGATCAAGTCAAACAGAGTGGCACCTTTTAGAGGCTGAGATATGTTAGACTGCAAGGAAACAATAAAAACTGTAGATACACTGTATTCTGTCACGTGATCTTCCTTCAAGAGACGATGAGTTGTTAAGAGAACCCCATGGCAAACCAGTTATTAACTTAAGAATACCTCAGTGTTTTGAAATGATAATCTCCAATCATAAGCAGCCATATACATGGTTTTCTCTTCATATCCAATGCGAGCCAAGTTGGCAATTAAAACTGCCCAAACAAAATAACCGGGTGCAAAGTAATCAGCTGCAACAAGGCCTGAAACAGGCCTGACCCTTATACCCGAAGGGTCCACTCCAGTTTCATTATCCAAGGACATATGCTCGACCCAGCATAACGGTCTGCAATAAATACAAATATTAGAGGAACAACCTTAGAGAGTCAATTCCACCAATATTACTCAAGAATGAATGCAAGATAAAACTATAAAGCAGTAAGAAAACAAAAAGTTTGGAAAGATTGAAACAACCAGGTGATTTAAATCAAGGAGACCAAATTTTATAGGATATGACAAGTTCTGTAAAATACTGCGTGTGTAGAGATTCATCTCCCCCAAATGTTGTATTTTATTTCTCAAGAAGAACAAAAAGAGCGAAGAGCATAAGCCACATATCAAATACAATCCAATCCTTAAATAATGACATTTGATGATAAGATCTCTCGATGATGATCCAACTTAAGAAATATGACCAAGAAATATAAGGTTTTTACGGGATTTAGTCGATCAAATGACTAGCCACTATACCATTTAGAAATTACTAAACTTTCAAATCATCACCGTTTACTGAAATCAAGTAGGATAAATGACTTCATACGTTATTAGATCCTATCGTACTTCATCTCTAAGGCTATAAGCAAAGGCACGAGCGTTGCGCCAAAAAGGCCAGAGAAAGTAGCAAATTTTCAGAGCCAATTATTCTGGTCATATATATCGTTGTAACCATTGGAGGTTACCGTCCAATTTATAACTATAAATGCATACCTCATCCGCTGTCATAAATGTTTTTTTATCAATTACCCAATTTATTACATCCGTATGATTCGTATTGTATGGCTAAAACAATGATATCTGCCGACAGATAAATATAAGAATAATAATTGAAACCGCAATACATAGACATAGAGTGAGTGGTGTAGGTGAATCTATATGACATATTCCTCATTAAATACCAATGAAATATAGCTAGTGCTACACTTAAGAACAATTAATATTCACAACTAGCCATAAGTTTTCTAGACCTTGCAAATAGCTGACATTTAATCTGCTCTTGAGACTCATTTGGGAGCTTAGAAAAAAGTTAGCTCCACTGACAAATGACTTGTTCTGGCTATAAATCTTTGAACTTCCTTAAACTTTACGAATTCCACTAAAGATTCTTGAAGCTTAAAGGGAAAAAAAAAAACACTATCAACACACTTCTCTCGTCAAAAGATCAAAACTTTTCACAAACACCTTCCAATTCAGCCCAAAACGTAACAGAATCAAACAAAACTAACAACAAATCCGCAAAATCGAAAAGCAGAAAAAGGAGAACACTTTTTAGGGAATTTTTTTTTTTTTACCTTCTGTACAATTCCCCAAACGTACCGCCCCAAAGCCTCTTCCGAAACAGGCCGTCGGCGCACTGGTGACCCTCCCAGAGCTCGAGGCCGCCGGTGACGATCCCTGGGACGAAGACGACCGGGTGCTTGGCCACGAGGCCCTCCTTCCGCAGCTTGACTCCCGGCGGGTCCGGCAAGGGACCGGTGATCGCCTCCGTCACGTACTGAGGGAACGAGGGGGGCATTGTGCTATAGAGGAAGAGAAGGAACCACCACGTCGAGCATATGCACCCGATGAACCAGCAGCAGCCATCGACGCACGACCACTTCTTCCTTGTGGTCCTCGTCGCCGACCTCCTCTCTTCCTCTTCCTTTCTCTCTGTACTCTCTCTCTCCTTCTTCTCCCTCTCGCCGTCGCCGTCGCCGTTCTGCTGGTGGTGTTGGTGGTGGTGGTGGTGCTCCGGATTGGGGAATTTGCCCTTTCTCCGCCGAATAAACGACATCGTATCGTGGAAATCAACGCCCCTGAAACTCAAGGGAAGAAGGAGAGCTGTCGGAGGGACGCTAATTTATGGTTTATTCTCAGCGCAGCATCTGAACACAACCCCCCCGTAACAAACGTTATATGATGGGGAAATTTTTTTATTTTAATATTTTTTTATTAAATTAATTTTGATTCTATTTTGGACCTTACCGGAGATGGAGGGCGGGTCACCGGAGGGGTGTGACGTGGAAGCGCCGGATTGGTCGTCGACGGGGGGAGTTTGGTCGTTTGTGCCGTTGCTTATCTCTCGAGGGCGGAGGCTGTTCCTCATGAGAGAGAGAGAGAGAGAGAGAGAGGAAGGTCTGGTGTGGGTACCACGGGTGCTCGTGAAGGACACGTGGCGACGTGTGGAGAGAGGATTTCGTTTGCTGGCGACTGGTGCTATGGGCTTGTGGTCGTGACCGCTGTGGTCAATTTTTGGGACTGACGGTGTCGTTGGTGTCTATATCCAGGGGATTTTTTTTTTTTTTATCATTTTTTTATTTCCTAAAAAAGAGTTTAGTAATATTAAAAAAGGCAAAGACGGCAGTGGAGATTTTTTTTTTTTTTTTAAGAGTAATTATCGATGTAGTTTAATTTAAAGTCATCATGATTAGATCAATTAGTGTCTAAGTGTTTGATTCTACATAATCCAAAATGTACATTACCACATAGGACAATCTCAATATTTCTTTTTTCTATTTAAAAAATATAATTTTTTATTGACAAAATGAAAATCTCAAATGCCTCATCCCCATCTTCTCCTTCCTCTCGTCCGTTGCCGAAGTTTGTTGATTAAGGAAGAGATAACAAGATTATTTCATTTAGATCAGGGATTTTGCTGCCTTGTGAGTTAATTATCTTTTTTTTTTTTTAATTTTTATGGGGAAAAAAATATATAAAATTGAAGTAAGAAAAAACGAGAACTCAATTATGAGGAAGACATACACTAATTAACCTGGCCTTCTAGCATATTTTTTCCGCTTTTTTTCTAGCAAATTTCTTATGTGAGGCCCGTTGGTTAATCAACATTTACAATTCGGTGAGGAGAGAGAGTGTGTAAATGTGAGGGAGGAAGAGAAGGTAGTTTAATAGGAGTGTACATTTCCATAATTTTTTACTTTTTTTTTTTTCCTCATTTTCATTTTAAAATTCAGTATAAAAAATAGTTGATTTAGTTTTTATATTATAAATATCAGCGGGATTCATATTACTTGTATATAGACGATTCCAAATTTAATTAAGATACACCTTATTTCATGACCGTCTATTACATAATATTATCATTTTTAACTCTTAGATTAAGCTACTGAGAGAGTCTTTACTCTAGATTTTTCCATTAAAAAGAAGACAATTCTATGGTAGGGGTGGGGGATGTACTTTTTCCCTGCTATGGAGTAAAAATTAGTAACCATCCAATTAGAATCGGATGATTAGAAATAATGGAGGAGCACTAAAATAAAGTAAATCCGCCCACTTATGATTAAATGCAGTTGTTTACCCTAAATAAAGAAATGAAAACAGACGTCGTCGCCAGAGCCCGCGTCGCCGTTGAAAGATTTCAAACCGTGGCTCGCGGCGACGGATCTCTCGATGGAGCCGCCGGACCGCGATCACCGACCAACCGGACGACCGACGATGCCGTTTCGTTGTCTTGACCGATCGTCGTGAGAAGCTCGCGCCGTCGAACGACCGTGTGGGAAAGACCGAGGGGCGACCACCGCGACTGATCTGCGCCAAATCTGGAAGTGGTCGACGTCGGATCTGCTACCCACGATCGCGCCGCTCGCGAAGGGAGGACCTTCGTCTCCGGCGACGAGCACGGGAGGGCATGGTGGCGACGGAGTGCTCTTCACCGAGGATTGCTGGAGACGATTATTTGTCGGCGCCGGTGGATTAACAGAGTTTGCGAGAGTGGGTCGCGAGCGTCGCAAGTGAGCCCCACCGCCCACATCGCCAGTCCCCCCACCGTCACCACGTCGCGAGTCGGAGATCGGACCAGTCAGATCTCCGTCACGAGCTCGGAGCACCACTGGGAACCCCTCTGCCTCGCAAGCCCTCGCCGGGGAGCCACCAAACGGAACAATTGCATATATGACCTCCCAATATCTACCCGTCCGTCATGCTTCCAACAGTCATCTTACTAACCTAACTAACCACGACGACGATAATAGCCGCATTGTCTGAGGCGACTCGATCACTCCCTGTAAGTTTCTCTACTATCTTGCAAAACCGAAGAGAACTTTTAATTAAAAAAACCAGCTGAAAATTATTATATATATTTTGTGGGTTCCATGTTAGAACAATGTGTATGTATCAAATATGTCGTTGTTTGTCACAATGCCGTTGGTAAAATGATATTGTTGTTTCTATACAAATTGTCATTTTGAGAACTTTATACTTAAATTGTCGTTATCGTAGAAAAAGGTCCTACAAATAATCATATTTAGAGTTATAATTCAAATCCAGACAGTGACAAAGCTTTAAAAAAAATGCAGTCAAAAAAGACTAAACAATGGTTCAATAAGCTAATTAATAATAGGGTTATATAAAGCATGTCTTTGAAATACGGATTTTAGAAGTAATTTTCAAATTAAAATTGATTGATTTTTTTCAAGTTTAAGAAAACATTGTCGTTTGCAACTAATATTTATGGTTCATATGTATAAGTTTAAAAAACATGGTATAATGTCATATGTATGGTATCAAACACAACTAACATTGTGTTTTATTATTTTGTTCTATTAATTATCATAAGTACTGAAGAATATGAATTATGTGAATGATTATGAAGAGTGATCCTAAGATCATGTGCTGGATGATTGTCTATGATTTTCAGTTTTTTTTTTTTTAAATAGGTTCTCTATGATTTTTAGATATGCCTATAAGGTAAGAATTCAGTTTTCAATGGAAACCAAATTGTAATAAATTCCTATTATCACGGGAAAAGAATACCGTGACTATAAACTTCATTATCAAGAAAAGGAAAAAAAAAAAAAGGTCACATTTATTGTCAATTTTTTGACAACGACAAAAAAGAAAAAAAAAAAGAACATTAGTGTCATTTCAAAAGATTAGTTAGTAAAAGTTGGTTTCCAATACGTAGAAAAAGGTCCACAAATAATCATGCTTAAAGTTATATTCAAATCGAGACGGTGACATCGCTTTTTATAAGATATGTACTAAGATATGCATTTATATCTATTTAGTTCCAAATAATTCTCAAACTTTCTTTGTTGATGAAGTTGATTAATTTATCTTCAAGGTGCAAAATCAAGGAAACATACGAGTTCCTTATCTTTCCAAATTTGAATCATTTCTAGTTATGACACGGGACCGTAGTTCACTGGCATCCTCTTCTCGCCCTACCCAACGGCAGAGATATATAGAGTCATCAGAGACGGAGTCGGAAAATGACTCCGAAACAGTAAGCATGACTCCACCACAACCAAATGACAATATGCCACCGCAATTACTAGCCTTGATAACACCGATTAGTGTTTTTTATTTCCTCTATTTATTAGATTTATGTAGTTAAATTTAACAAAAAGAAATGTTTTGTCTATTTTGTTAATTTAACAAATAAGCAATCTAATTCATTTGTAGGTTTTGGAGCCCCACTACCTACTTTTCATTTGAAATCAGATCAGATAATTTCAAGTGCAAAACAACAACAAAATGTTTGTTGTCCAATGCGGTTGAAGTTGTGACGAAGGCGTTAAAAGACTACCCACGTGTATGGAGTGGTTCATGAGCTCCCAGTTTGCCCATTATTTTCTGTTCCAGTTAACCTTGACATTTGTATAGCACATTGTGGATGCTACAATGTCGTGCGGTTAAAACAAAAAAGAACTTTGAAATGTGGTTCGTTGTGAACGGAATTCCCATAAGATATTCTCTTATGGAGCATGCTCTAATAAGTGATCTCAATTGCTCTGCTTATCCTGCGGATTATAAAGATATAAGTAGCCAAAGATTTAAAAACAAAAACTTCCCTAAAGAGAAAAAAATCTCGCTAAGAAGCATTAGGGAAGCCTTGGAAAAGATGAGCACCCCTCATGAAGAAGATCTGTTCGATAGCAGGAGGCGAGGTGGCAACACGAGCGGAAGAGAAAGGCAGAGTTCGACTCGAAAAGAAGATAAGTTGAAGATGGCTGTGTTATACTTTTTGTGTTCAGTCTTGATCACTCATGAAAAGGATGACACACATATTGCGGATGGACTTGTCCAAATTGTTGATGATCTAGATCGGTGTTGCACCTTCCTATGGGGAAGACGTTTGTTCCATTATTTGCGCCTTCATGTCCAAAAGTTAAACCTTGCCGAAAAGTCAGTAAATGCATTTGAGAAGAAAAAGACAACGTGGGCATGTCCTGGGTTTATATTACCGTTGACTGTAACATTGGATGTTACAATGAGATACAAATGAATAAATTTATGAAACCACTCCAAAAAATTATTCCCTTGATGCTTCGGGAATCTGGATTTTTCAATGATATGATCAGTCATATTAATACTCCCTGGCCATATAGGCGCCCATGTGATCATCCTAAAAATATTTCATAAGTATATTTTGAATGTCTTAACTTTTTATTTGTCATCTAGAATTATAAAAACTAATGAACTTTTTTCAATTGCTACTTAAAACAGGGGGATTGTACTGTGTACGCAATCAAATATATTGAGTTTGATATGGAAGGCATCGAATTGAACTTGATAAATGATGATATGATTGAATTCTATCGAAAGAATATGGCAATCGAGATTTTTCACAACCATTGGGTCCCATAGTCACTGAAAACTATGGGCGCCTGTATATATTATATAATGTTTAAGCACTTCTCCATAAATTATAAAAATCAAAACCGTCAGTTTTGTTGAAATTAATATATTATATAATATTTAATTCTCAAAATACAACATTAAAAAAGATGTTGTATTTTTATTTTTTTAGAAATTCTTCCAATCGTCATACAATTGGAACGGTCTTCTCAGTTAGTAAAACTAGTGATGACGACAAGTCTTGCTGACTGTCCAAATTGTACTAACTAACAAAATCAAAGTCTTTTTCTTCTCGTTTATTTTAATTTAGAATTTTTCAAATTAAAAAAAAAACTTTATTTTTCATTTTTGGACTTTCTTCCAACCACCAAACGGTTGGAACGGTCTTCTCGGTTGGTAAAACCAGAGAAAGAACAAGGCTTGCGGACCGTCCCAACCGTACTAATCGATATATACAAAATGAAAGTTTTTTCTTATTTTCTTATTTTCTTATTTTTAATTTTTGCACATCTCTCTATTTGAATAGTTAATTCATTGACATTAAGATATTCATTTTCCATGTTAAAAAAAAAACTTTATTTTTCATTTTTTGAGTTTCTTCTAACCGTCAGACGGTTGGAACGGTCTTCTTGGTTGGTAAAACTAGTGAAGTGATCGACATGTACAAAATAAAAGTTTTTTCTTTTTTTCTTATTTTTAATTTTTGCATATCTCTATTTGAATAGTTAATTTTATTGACATTAAGATATTTATACTGTTTCATTTTCCATGTTAAATTTTTTTTTTTGTATTTTTATATTTTTGGAAATTCTTCCAACCGTCATACAATTGGAACGGTCTTCTCATACTAAACGACGAAATCAAATTCTTTTCTTCTCTTTTATTTTAATTTAGAATTTTCTCTTTTTTTAATAGTCAGTTTTGTTGAAATTAATATATTATATAATGTGTAATTCTCAAAATAAAAATTAAAAAAACGTTGTATTTTTATTTTTTTTGGAAACTTTCCAACCGTCATACAATTGGAACGGTCTTCTCGTACTAACCGACGAAATCAAAGTATTTTCTTCTCTTTTATTTTAATTTAGAATTTTCTCTTTTTTTTAATAGTCAGTTTTGTTGAAATTAATATATTATATAATATGTAATTATCAAAATAAAACATTAAAAAAATTTGTATTTTTATTTTTTTGGAAACTCTTCCAACCGTCATACAATTAGAATGGTCTTCTCGTACTAACCGACGAAATCAAAGTCTTTTCTTCTCTTTTATTTTAATTTAAATTTTATTTTTTTTTAATAGTCAGTTTTGTTGAAATTAATATATTATATAATGTTTAATTCTCAAAATACACATTAAAAAAACGTTGTAGTTTTATTTTTTTGGAAACTCTTCCAACCGTCATATAATTGGAACGGTCTTCTCTACTAACCGACAAAATCAAAGTCTTTTCTTATCTTTTATTTTAATTTAGAATTTTCTTTTTTTTAATGGTCAGTTTTGTTGAAATTAAGATAATATGTAATGTTTAATTCTCAAACTAAAACATTAAAAAAATGTTGTATTTTTATTTTTTTAGAAACTCTTCCAACCGTCATATAATTGGAACGGTCTTCTCGGTTAGTAAAACTAGTGATGACGACAAGTCTTGCGGACCATCCAAACTGTACTAACCGATAAAATCAAAGTTTTTTCTTCTTTTTTTTAATTTAGAATTTTTCATATTAAAAAAAACTTTATTTTTCAGTTTTGGACTTTCTTCCAACTGCCAAACGATTGGAACTGTCTTCTCGGTTGGTAAAACCAGAGAATGAACAAGGCTTGCTGACAGTCCCAACCATACTGATCGATATGTACAAAATGAAAGTTTTTTCTTTTTTTCTTATTTTTAATTTTTGCATATCTCTTTATTTGAATAATAAATTTTATTGACATTAAGATATTCCACAATGTTTCGTTTTCCATGTTAAAAAAATATATTATTTTTCATTGTTGGAATTTATTCCAACCGCCAAACAGTTGGAACGATCTTCTCGGTTGGTAAAATCAGTGACGACAACAAGTTTTGCTGACCATCCCAACTGTAATCTTGAAACTAGTTATAGAAAAACTTTGTTAAAATCTTGAAAAATTCATAAATAAAAATACCAAAATACATCAAAATAAAAATTTGACACATATAATCTAATTCAAGCTTGTATCATAATCATAGCTTTCTGGGAGCCTTGTTTTTGCCTCTCCTATGCTCTCCAACTGAAGGAAATCTGATATGTTGAATCCTTCCACGCTTTGTAGTAACATCAGGGGGTAGCACTTTCATATTCTGTACATCCTGGGGATATCCCACTCTGATTGATCTGGTACTGGGTAAATGGTACGAACCTAAGCTAATGCCCATAACTCCTTCATATAGTATTTTGAGCATAAGTTATGCATTTTATCTGGGCCTTTTTGGTATGCTGCAAAGCATGTATACACGGAAACTTGTCAATGTCAAATACTTTATAAGTGCATGTTCCTCTTCCAAGATCAACTAGTAACTACCATTCGACCTGTAATAAAGTACTCGAGCGCAGTCCTATTCAGTTCTTGAACTTTTAGGATTGTTGACTCTTTGTGTCTCGCGTGCAATGCTTTCTCTACAACCGGAGTTAAGAGCTGTGATAAAGATCCAAGACTCGAGTCCTTTTGGTGTTTGTTGAACCATTCAGAAATTTTATTCACTATCGCATCAATCAAAGGTAAATAGGATATGTTCTGGCCTTTTTTAACACGCTATTATGCTCTCGGCACCATTAGTAGTCAAAATATTGTATCGCGAACCTGTGAAGTAGCACTAGCCCATTTGCTAATATCAACATTGTCTTCAAGATACTCAGCTGCAATTGGATACCTATTCTTTAGTTGCCATATTGTTTGTTGAATTCCTGCACTATATATGCGCTGTAACTTGCATGAACTTCGTGACAACGGTATCCTTCACCTTCACCTTGCCCATGCCCTTGGTAGCTTTAGCACGAGATCCTCGATTAACGCGCGATTTTATATTTTGGGAGATGTGCCATGCACAAAACCCATGTTGGGACTTCTTGTATACATCGGCGACTGCATTTCGGATGCTTTGGTGCCTATCCGAAATGATGACCAAATCCTCGTCATCTGGTATGAGATCTTGAAGTTTAAGCATGAACATTTCCACGAGTTGTCATTCTCAGAGTCAACTACTCCAAAAGCTAGTGGATATTGATGGTAGTTCCTATCTTGAGCAGTGGCAATAATCAATGTCCCTTTGTATTTGGTTTTTAGAAAAGTCCCATCCACCGCAATAACCTTCCTCATTGCCTTGAATTCTTCAATACACGCCCCTAATATGATGAAAAGGTATTTGAATCTTTGATCATTGTCTACCAACAAATGTGTGATTGTGCCAGGATTTACAATCTTCATCATGTGTAAATAACTGGGAAGCAACTCGAAACTATGCTATGGTGCGCCCCTAACTCACTTACAGCTTTCTTTTTGCCCCTCCAAGCTTTGTGGTATGATATTGACACCCCACGATTTCTCATCATGTCCACTACTCTACTTGGAGCCGGTATGTCAAGCTGTCCTGGGAACTCTTTCTCAACATATCTGCAACTAACTCTGTCATTGCTTGCCTATTCCTCACATCCATCGAACTAGTTGGCAAGTATGCATATTGTAGTATGTTCGGAGGGAGAAACGATCCAAGTTCTTGATCTTTGCTGCTCGCAATGCCCACTTGCAATCTTGAACTACACATTTCACCACAAACAACTTCGTAGTAGACTTGACTATGTGAAAATCAAAACAAGCTTTCAATGAAGCATTGATTACCAAATTCTTCACCTCATTCTAGCTCGCAAATTCTTGACCAATTGCAATATCCATACCATCATAGAAGTGGAAAGACACACAACCATCATCTATCGCTAATGGTTCACAATGATCCACCACAATATCTTGTTCTGCACATGAAGGTTTTTGTTTTGGTGTTGCAGCAGAAGCCGTTGTTTCTTGGAGCAAAGTTTCCTCCAATGTAGTTTCTTCAAGGCGGTCACCCTCATAGCCTTTTGCAGAAGCAGCATCATACACCATTGGTTCCTCCATGTCTTTGTCAAAATAGTCTTCTTGAATGATTTCATCATTTAAATTATTAAGTCATTCATTTCCATCAACATCAAGTCTCTTTTTGTCATTTGCTTCTCCATTTTCGTTATTCTTGATGAGCTCAACATGTAATATGCTTCTACGTTGCGATATAGCACAGCGGTCCAAAAGATAACATTTTGCATCAAAATCATCCAAAATAAACTAGGTTCTGGTTCTATTGAAACCAAAGGGATGTAACTTAGTTTCAAATCTGTACTTCTTCGACTTTCAGGAAGCCTTTCAAATATACAATCAACAATCTCAGAATATTTTACCTTATTCGGATCATCCAATAATATTATGCTCTTCAATTCCTTATTCCTTGGATACCATTTGTAAGAACCATCTTTTTTTCCTTCCATTCTCCACCAAATCGATAGTATAGACAATCTCAGTCATTTTCCTAAAAAAAAAGGAAAAAAATAATTACTTTAAAAGAACATGAAAAATTAATGAGAAGACGTATAGATTGTTCAAACAGTTGGAATGGTCAGTCAGGTGATCGTTCACGGTCAGAAATTCCTGATAGTTGAAATTCAACCAATACTGACCGTACTGACCGTACAACCGATAAGAATAGTTTGACGGTCTGCGTGGGTTTCCCTATTCATGTCCGTTTTTTTCCTCAAAATTTCAGATTAAAAATAAATAAATGAGAAGACCGTATAGATTGTCCAAACGGTTGGAATAGCCAGTCAGGCCGATCGTTCACGGTCAGAAATTCCTTATAGTTGAAATTCAGCCAATACTTACCGTACTGACTGTCCCAACCGATAAGAACAGTTTGACGGTCTGCATGGGTTTCCCTGTTCATCTCCGTTTTTTTCCTCAAAATTTCAAATAAAAAAAAAAGATACAAAGGAGACGGATGTTGTTTTTTTCCGACTTAAACTCCAAAATCTAAATGCCCAAACTTTGCACAATAATTTCAAGCAAAAAAAAAAAAAAAAGATGGTTTAAGATTAACATACTCAATTTGAAGCTTGCTTCCTCAAAAATTTGAAACTCTCAAAACTTTTCAACCTTTACTTCTCAATTTTGGTCGGAATATATGGGTGACGGTGATACAATGGTGGAAAAGGGGATGAGAGGGTGAGGGTTTTTTTTTTAGGGAACGTGGTTTTTTGATGAAGAAGAAGAAGAAGATGGGGTTTTTTTTTATGGGATGATTTGTCATCTTTTATTATTATTATTATTATTATTATATATTTTAACAAAAAGGGCATTCTAGAGAATACAAAATTTTCATTAAAAGTGGGGGTCATTCATGTAAAGTTTGTTCATTGAAGGTTAGTCATGCAATCAAAGGTCCTTTTAAGGTTAAATTTGTAAAGCACCCCCCATCAAACTACCCATTGCAGAAGGCAATTTAGGGGGTATTGGTATTTGAGTTTGAGATAAGATTTTTAAGTTTTAATAGTAATTTTTGTTGATTTTTTTTAAAAGATAAAATATTTTTTAAAAAAAGATAAAAATTAAGTTGAAAATTTGAATTTAAATTGGTAATCAAATTCATCCTTATTTTTCATTTTTTTTAACATGATCACATGTAAAGTTCCACAGTATTTTTTATGCATCTTTTCAATCTCAGCCGTATAAAATTGATCTAATGGTTTAAAATTTTTACTCTATCAATAAAATAAAAAACCTTATCCTATGTAAAATCCCCCCCCCCCCCCCCCCCCAAAAAAAAAAAAAAAAAAGGAGAAGAGTGACCGGCACTCCAGAATAGTCGTTTTGGGGCCAACGCTATTGCAATTGTTGCTCCAAAGTCCAACAACCAAAAAGATAACTTATTTTTTGACAAAAGAAAATAAGGTTTCATTAATTTTTTTTAATCTATAATGATTATCTAACGAAAAAAGGCGAGTTAGGACATAAAAAAAGGTTTCGATAATGTATATTTTAATATTTACTAATTTAGTGGGAGGAAAAGCAAGAAAAAAGACATCAACTTTATCTTTGTTGGTTTCCATTAGAAAAATCTTTTGGGATTTTTTTTTATGACTTTTCTCAAGAATGAGACTTTATGGGTCGTGGTTGATTGCCAAACAAAATCGGACATTGATGGTTACGTAAGTATTAACATTGTCCACGAAATTCACTTTTTTTATTTTTTACCTTTCCTTTATTTTATCTTTTTATTTTTATCTTTCTATTTTTTGGCTTCTTTATGTATTTGTGTCTTTTCTTTTGTTCTTTCAAAAAATGGAGTCCTCAATTCACTTTCTAAAACCTAAATTTTACAAAATTATCAATTTATATAGTTGTAGAGTTGATTTTGCTTCATTGAATTTTTAATTATGAGTTTCTGTAAAAGAACGTCATAATTAAGGGTGCAATTGAAACACTTGAAAGATGATTCAACACAAGAAATATATAATAATTAACATTTTTATATAAATTGAAACGTGTAAAAAAAATATTACGAAATTGTTAAAGTAAACCACATATTTGCTAGTAATATATTATTTAGTTCGTAAAAAACGTACTCACTCGTGAGCATATTTTCGTCAAAAATTTTGTAAATTTGCTGTTTACTTCTTCTATAAATATATTGTTTATCTCTTTTCATCAACAAAAAAAATATATATATATTTAAAAGTTTAAATTTGATAGATAACATAAACTTTCAACAATATATATATATATATATATATATATATGTTAAAAGGAAGGAGCCCTCGAACCTGTATATCATGCATCCCTCGAACCGGATTATAAAAAAAAAAAAAAAAAAAAAAAAAGCATCCTTCGAACCTATATGCCAAGCATACACCAATGAGAGCCAACCATATCATTTGTTGGGAAAAAAATGTAATTTTCATTTAATGAATGCGGATTCAGATTGGTTGAATTTGAAGTTAAAATTTATGCTAAAACGAACATACAATAAACACTAGCAAAAAGTGATTTAAGCATAATTTAAATAATACTATACGTGCTCTACTTAAAGATGTAGAATTGGAATCTCTCGTCTCTAAAATCAAGATAAAATAAAATAAACACTAGCAAAAAGGAGGCCAATATGGTCCATACACTACACTATTTTTCACTTCTAGACATAATTCAAGAAGCAAGCTCTTCTGGCTATAAAAGGATAATTAGGAAAATGAGAATAAAAACAATATGGAATTACTAGTTGCATAAAAAAAAAAAAGTTGTTTAAAGCCAAAGAGAATTAGCCAAAAATTACCAGAGTAACAAGCTCACTACTGATTTATTGATAACCATATATATGTAGTTCTACATGTTACATTCACACTCTAAATAATTCTAGTAATTAAAAGGAAATACATATATTCTGAACCATCTAAATCTAATGCATGTGTGTGTGTGTGTTTGTGTCTTTTTTTTTTTTTTTTTTTTTTTACTTTCAAAATTTGTAATATCTATACCTTCAAATTAAGTTCACAACTACCCAAGCAAGCAAACTCTCAACTATAACATATATATCACTTAACAACATATCACTTTAATAATTCCCACAACTGTTGTGGCAATCTCCCAAAAGCCCTTCAATCTTTTCCACTTCTGTCAAAAGAAACAACATTAATACAAGGAAATAATTTGCAGTTGTCTTAATTTCACCATTTCACCCAAAGACTAAAACGGTTAAAAAGTAAAACTAATATTACAATTCAATTGATGTGTCAATATCTTTAGTTACTCAAAACTAAAGTTCGATCAGATTAAAATTGTGGTGGAACTAGTATTTTTCTTTTGAATATTTAATACTAAGCCATTAAACATGTGATGTCAATTTTGTAAACTGTAATGGCAGAGTTTGAACTCAACACAGTTGCTAAATCTTATATATATATATATATATATGGCAGAGTTTTTTTGTTCTTTTTTTATTATTTTTATTTTATTTTATGGTGTCTATGGAAATCTACTAAACAGATAAATGTTGTAACCCTTATAAGAAACAACAATATTTGTTAAGAGTTTTTTTTTTTAACAAGTGAGTTAAGAAACAACAATATTTATAAGATTTTTTTTTTTTTTTTTAAATGGTGTCCATAGAAATTTACTAAACAGAAACTTGGAAGTACATGTCTCTTGATTACTAGTGAAATAAGTTTTGATATCTCTAGGTTGAAGCCAAAGATGCTATAGAAGTGTGTAAAGTGACGTTTGGTACAAGTGTGGCTCTCTTCAATAGTAAGTCTTAAGAGTACACAAGTAATTTACTGTAAACCAAATAAAAATAAATCAATATTTTGCAGTATAGGACAAAATTTGGATTTTTATGGAAGGGAGGTTTTATTTATTTATTTTTTTCTACAAAACTCATGGATATCCTTAATCACAATGTTAAAAGTTACTCGTTGGGACTGAAGGACTCTGTAAATCATTGAATTATCAATAGGTAATTAATGTTTTTAATTATTAATTATTATGATTAAAAAATTTTAATCATCGACGGTGTGTTTGTGTTATCATATGCGAAATGTTGGGACGTACTCACTTTGATGAGAAAGATCCTTGCAGCAAGGCGAGTTTTTCATGCCTATAGAACCTCTCACACCATACAAATTGATGTTAAAATTGCCGTTCCAACATTTTTTTTTAAAATTCATTTTACGGTATATTTTGTAATATGTACTGCAAAATGAATATATATATATATATAATTTGCAATATGTAAGGGAGTTTTTATTTTAATTATTTTTTATTTTTTCTACAAAAAGTAAGGATATCCTCACACCTCGCTTAATTATTACATACTGATCAATAGAATATTTCAATAATTTTCTTATTTATTGACGATCCCTCTAAACGTCTATTTTACCCTTTCATGTATTCTCATTCAATGAAAGACAATTACAAATTTTGAAATTGTACAAAACAACAAAGCCAGTACTATGGAATAAAAATAGGAAGACTCAACATCGCATAAACTCCCCACTAGTTTTTTCTTCTTCTTCTTTCTTTCTTTTTTTTTTTTTTTTTTTTTTTTTGGGTCTAAAAAACATAGTAAAATTGTAAAGCTCTCACTGGAGATAGAGCCACCGTCGCTGAAGAGTCGTCAAGCACGGGTTGTGCCAAGCCACAAACTCGATCTCCACATGCTTCTATCCGATGGCCCAGAGAGAGAGTTGTAGACCAAAAGATACGGGCACCAACCGAGAGAGTTCCGGCAAAATCATTGACGCCTGTGGCTAGGTTTTTGTTGCCGACGGGCTCTCTCTCTCCCTCTTCGCCCCGCCATTCATGTCCAGCATTTTTGGGCTGCCGTATACGTTAGCTTTCTTAGTAAATTATAATATAAAATTTTAAATACAGTAATAAACAATATAAGCAAATTTATGACCATACAATATTAAAAAAAAAAATACAAAATACAAAACAAAAAACCTCCTCTTCCTTCTTCCTCTCTCTCTTTCCGCCCACCTCTTTCTCTCTAAGCTGAGCTATGCACATAAATATGTTATTAAAAATTAACCATGTAATTTACTAGAAAATCCAGAGATTTACAAAAAAAAAAAATTCAAAGATATACCTATAAATTTAATGTCTTTTAAAAAATTTGTTATAAACTTCAAAATTACCAATAAAATATGTTATATGCTACTTAAGATATTTGAAGACGATTATCATTTCTCATTTCCTTCTTCTTTTTAAAGTTGCTGGTCTTTGCTAGCATTGGTGACAAATGATCACCCGCCAGATTACTGTGCAAACGGACAGTGATGAACGGTCCCCGACCAGATTACTCCGGCGAAACCATGACCACTGAGAGTTTTTTTTTTTTTTTTTTTAAAGAGCAATGGAATATTTTCTTTCACATTTTTCCTCGCTTCACCATCTTTGAGTCTCCTACATACTTTCTGTTTTGGATTTGACTTCTGAAATTATTTGGGCAATAAGTAAACCAATGTTTACATGTATCATAAGCCTGTGGTAAACCGTGGTGTACTTACTAGGTGCAGAGTAAACACCGCTTTAATTGCGAAATTTACAAACTAGTAGCCAATAAATAGTTACATAAAACACATAATGATCAAAAGGTAAAACTAACAAAAAAAAAATCCTTAAAAAAAAAAGTTAAAAAAAAAAACGGTAAAAAGAAAATTTTATGTTATATAGTTCTAAATCATCCAGTGCAAGTATACGTAATATGACAGATGTTCCTTTTTCTTTTCTTTTCTTTATTTTTTTGTCTTTCTTTGCCCTAGAAACAAATCGTCTCTTTTTTCCTAATAAAAAAATAATTTTTTTTTGTTTTTGTTTTGTTTTGTTTTTTTTTTTTTTTTGTGGGGAGGGGGGTGGGGGGGGGGGGGGGGGGAAGAGTTTTCATCCTTCCTGGAGTACAGGACACAACGTCATAGCAAACTTTGAGAAACACTTTTTATCTTTCCAGCACATCTGTCAAAAACAAAAGATACAACCATAACAATCTTAAACTTGGCAATATCAGGCTCTCTATAGACTACATTTCATATTATACTCAAAAAGTCTATCACCTATTATATTTAAAAAATGTCAGAGACATTACAGTTCTTGTTCTACAAATAAAATAATAATAATAAATATACCGTTAGTTAGATTAAAATTAATGTCTATAGTATTTTTCTTTTATTCAACAGAAAATTTTGTGGTGGTTTAATTAGCGATTAGTTTGAAAAGGCATGATGTCTATAGAAACCTACTAAACAAGAATTTGAACATCTCTTGACTCCCATTTAAAAGTTACTATGCTCTGAAGCAAAAGTGTAGGGAGTTGTATCTCTAGTCTCTAGATAGGAACAATAATCAATATGTGAATAACGACTTTTCGTACATGTGCAGAACTTGCGGATAAATGTCTCACCAAAAAGTTGTGGTAGAGCAAGTAACTATCATGCGTTTTTTTTTTTTTTTTTTTTTTTTTTTTTTTTTTCAAGTCTTTTAAATGGGAGAGACTGTAGTAGTCTCTGTCACCCGCGACTGGTAGGTGGGGGTGGGATGGGAGGGTGCCGGGCAGCCTGGAGTGGGGGGGGGGGGCCGGGAAGAGAGAGAGAATAGAGGAAAAGAGAAAGAAAGGGAAGAGAAAGAGGGGGCCGGTGAGTCGTCGGCGGGGGTTGCCAGGGGAGGTGTCGGGGGGTGGGGGGGGCCGGGGAGAGGGGCCCTCAGGTAGGGGGAGGGCCGCGAGGGAAGAGAGAGAGAAGAGAAGAGAGAGAAAGGAAAGAGAGAGAGAGAAGATTAGAGAGAGAAAAGGGAAGAGAGAAGAGGGGGGTCGCCGGCGGCCGACCAGGGGTGGGGCCGGTGGTGGGTTGCCTGCGTTGGGTCACCGCGGGAGAGAAGAGAGAGAGAGGAGAGAGAGGGGAAGAGAGAGAAAGGGGGTCGTCGACGGCCGCCCGGGGCTAGGACTGGAGGTGGATCGCCGGGATGGAGAATACTAGGGGTAGGAAAGTTTATATGAGATAAGGTTATGATAACAATAATACACCCCTATATGTCAACCGTTCGATTAAATCTAACGGTTAAAAAAAGATTCTACCGATAGAGTCATTTGAGAGAGACTCTATCATAATCTCTTTTTTTAAATATAATATGTCGGTTGAAGTATTGAACATATATAATAATTCTATGATATTTCCTCACGGAATTATAGGTTAAAAAATTAAATTTTTTTAAATATATGCACTCCCTATTATTCACTAAGAAATACTATACGCTCTTGCGTAGTATCTTCGACTTTGTGCGGCTCCACAAGAAGCTACAATTCTTTGGCACAATCTTTGAAGAGAATCCCTATTCATCTTCTTCAAAACCATTAAAACACCTTGAGCTTGTAGGCCCTTTTCTTATTTCTCTTCTTACTTTCTGTTTTTCCCGGAAAAAAAAAAAAAAAAACACCTTCGTAACATTCCCAAAAACACTGAAAGCCATTATGTACCAAGGAAAAGAAAAAAAAAAAAAAAAAAAAAAAAAAGAATCGTATATGCCATTTTCACAATTTTTTCTTATTCACATCACTTTTGTTAATCTCTTTGTTTTCGGAATCTATTAGTCCAAATATGGAAAAAGAATAACCTTCAATACTAAAATTTTCTGCTA
This sequence comes from Ficus hispida, assembly GCA_025413025.1. Taxonomy (NCBI): domain Eukaryota; kingdom Viridiplantae; phylum Streptophyta; class Magnoliopsida; order Rosales; family Moraceae; genus Ficus; species Ficus hispida. The sequence continues at coordinate 5,813,673 of CM046369.1, read as the reverse complement.
TAGCTTGCATAAAATCATTTAATAAATTTTCTTTTTTCTTCTTTCATTTATTTTGTGCTTTCAAGTTTCCAGTTTCTGGTACACCATCTTAGCAAATGAAAAAATAAAAAGGTTTCTATTACATAACAAAATCATGAGATTTTTTTCCCAAAAAAATAAAATAAAAAACCTTTCAGAGAATGGAAAATTTGAAGGAAAACAAAACTGAAAAAAGGTGGGGAAAAAAAAAAAACTGAATGAGATTTGTCCTTTTCTGGCTTTGGGCCTATAACAATGAAGATGAGACTTCAGAGATGTAGAGAAAATTAAAAGAAATTTTTTTTGCAACAATCCTCTGTAAAAGCTCAATAAATATTCTAAAGTTTCTTTTTTGTTATTAATTGCTGAAAAAGTTGCAGGGTTGTAATGGGGGATTTGGATTTTGAGGACCATTTGTGTGTGTGTGTGGGGGGGGGGGGGGGGAAGAAAGAAAAAAAAGAAAAAGATAAAGATAAAAAACTTAAATCTGAAATTAAAAAAAAAAAAGAATAGAAAAGATTGTAGGTATGTTATATTATATTAACATCAATGCACCTTATTTCATTACCACTCATTTTATTCTAATATTAAAGAAAGATAAAAAAAAGAAAAAGAAAAGATAAAAAAAACTTAAATCTGAAATTAAAAAAAAAAAAAGAATAGAAAAGATTGTAGGTATGTTATATTTATTAACATCAATGCACCTTATTTCATTACCACTCATTTTATTCTAATATTATTTTTTATGTTGAATTGAGTTATATCGGTAGTCCTTCTAAACAAGTCTCTACTACAAATTCTAAAAAAAAAAAAAAAAAAAAAAAAAGTCCCTTTGCATAAAATCACACAATATTTCTCATATATCACCCGACCTTAGGAAAAAAATTATGGCCATATTTTTTATAATAGCTTTGGGTGAGTTGAATTAGTTAATTTCTAGTCTATTGATAAAGTGGGTTTTATACTTGCAAATTAGGTAACCTCAAGTTTAACATTTAATTGATTTTCTTGGATTTTGTTAACATTTCAAGTGCTTTTCGTGTTTATTTTGTTGATTAGGAAAAGAAATAGAGTTCATGATTAATTTCTAAGTAAAATTGTGCATGCAAATACAAGGGGAGAAAACTACAACTATTCTCCAGAGTACAAAGCATCGTGGCACCCATCAGCGAGTGCCACGTTGCTAGAAGAGGAGACCTACGAACGGGGACCCAAGCTCAGAGTGTTTAGGCACTGAGAAGGGAGCACCACGGTGCTAAAGGTGTGTTGAGCCTGGATCATTTTCTAGCAAACAGAGTGCTGCAGCGCTTGAGAAAAATCTTCCTGGGCTTATTTCCAGTGCTCAAAGCGCTGCAATGCTCATGAACCGGCCCCGAGATGCTCGTTCGTGAGAATTCAAATTTCAAAATTCCGATTTGTGAAGAAAGCTTATTGTTTTGATCTCATAACTCAAGGCCTATGCACAGAACCTTCTATCGTTTTTGGGGGTCTTTGTCACATCAGAAAAGGCAAAGAAGAGAGAAAATATGATACAGAGAATAAGAAGATTGCACTACCTGAAAATGAAAATGGCTCGATTTAATTCAAAATCCTAGTTTTATTCTCTTTCTTTTCTTCATATCTAAGACAAGGATTATAAATTTATTTTTTAAATATATTCTAAGTTTATTTTTTAGGACTACGATACGGCTAGAGCATGAAAATTTGAATTCATATAATTTTAGTTAATTGATATTCTATTCTAATTCTATATTGAGCATTTTAATCTATACTTAATGCTTGTAAATGCTTGATCACCATTTGCACGATTTTATTATTTAATTTTAGACTATGGAGTGATAATAAAATAGGTTCACGATTGAAATACCATGAGATTATCATAAGATAGAGATATTTATGAAAGTTGTGCAGTATTTAGGAATTTCTTACACTTAATGAATTGTAAAAAGTTTAGAGTTTGAGACCGATAAATAGTAACTGGCTTGTTATGATGAATTGTTAACACTTAAGAAAGATTGATAATTAATTTAGAGAGTTTCGCTGTCAATATAGGGAATAAACATTAATTAAGTTAGAGAATTCAAATATGAGTAATACCGTGAAAATCAGAAACTATAGAGCTTTTTTCTATTTAATTTTCCATCTAAATTTTTTTGATTTCTTTTAAATTTTTTTCGTATTTTAGTTTTCGATTAAAAATTCTCCTTTGAAGATTCAAATAAAAATAGAATTAATAAAATCCTGGTACTTAGTAAACAACAGTGCTCATTAGAATGATATTTTATTTATTACTATATTACTTATTCGATAGCATACACTTATATTATAATTTTCACAACATCGATTAATTGATCTTATTAGATAAGTTTTTTGGTATAAAATATATAACAAGCTACAAAATTGACCAAGTTGTTTACTAATTTTCTATATCACCTTGTAACTACTACTTGGTAGACGCCTTTTTACTTGGGGAAAAAAATTTTGAAAGAGACTTCTCTTTGAGGGGGGGGGGGGGGGGGGGGGGGGGGGGGGGGGGAGGTACTTAGAAGGGAACAACAAGGGTAGCTAGCCTATACAACATAATTATAAACCATGCGTATTCACACAATAGATCAAACGCTGCTAAGGGTTAATCAATAAGCTCCTATAATTACAAGTCTAAGCCAACAATCATACGTATTGGCAAGGCTTCTTAGACAAAGTTCTTAAGACAATTGAGCCAAAACCTAATCTAGTTATAGTTCGATTTCCATCATCTTGTGTCGTGTCTTGTCGTGTTGTGCTGATACAATTTATTCAAAGGTAGAAATGGCCCTTTTTCTTGCCTTTGAATGTTGAATCTAGTACACTTGTGAGGTGATAGGGAAATCACTCTTTGGTATAATCCTTGTCTATAAAAAGGCATTTGCTATAGCAAAGCATTTTGAAATGGAGATTTGGACTCAACTCTTAATAGTGGCTGGCTTGAACGTGTAGATAAACTCGAGGCTTCTCTACCCGACAGGCCACACACATCACAAGTGTTCCAAAACCCAAATGTCTTCTCCTCCACCTCTTGGGCTTGCCATTTGTGCCTTTTCTTGGTTTGCAAAAGTAAAACATAACAGAATATGGGTGGTTTGAAATTAGGGTGATTTAAAAGATTACCTCTCAAAAAAGAATATTTCAGAATTATTTTATCTCAATTACAATAGTTTTAGCATGCGTTTGGGCCTTCCTTTAAGTTGAAAATTTTGAGTTGGAATTGAGTTATGCGTCTGACTGATTGGAGTAAAAAAATATAAAAACTTGAAATTTTTTTTTAAACAAAAATTAATTTTATTTTGTTTGTATCAAAACTTTATATAGTTAAATAAATCATTTTATTTGGACCTCTATATGCATAGTTATAGACTTTTTAAAGTTTGACTTTTTAAGTTATAATTAAACTGTAAATAATAAAATCGATTTAACTTTTCAGAAGATGACAAAAACTTAATTGAGTTTTTTCAACACATTAAATTTCTTTAGCCTCTAACAAGATAAGTTTAGTGGATTAAAAATCTAAGTATGAGGATGTAAAAACAAACATGTCTAGCTAATAAGCTATTTTTCACAATTTTTTCTTTTCTTTATTTTTTTCCCCTTGAAAATAACCACCTTTGTAACAACAAGATTAAAAATATATGTTTACATTTATACAGATGTATGATATATCACTATTTTATTGAATTCCATGATCGGATGTACCATACTTAATCGCTAACATATCAAAGCATACAAAATTTGATCATTAATTTAATCACTGATATATCGGAATTTATCACCGATAAAATTTGAGAAAATAGTTGGGGATCATTCCACCAGTGATCTAAAGGGTAACCTAGACTTTACAAATCATAAAGTTAAGGGTGGTTGAAAGAATTTGATATAAAAAGTAGTAAAAACCATTAAGCACCACTAATACTGAGCCTAATTTTCTGTTCTCACAGAGAAGAATAAAAATAAGAGTACCCGCCAAATTGCCAAATCATTATTATATCCCTAGAGTGACTCTCTCAGGTGGTCGTAGCCTCAAAATATCCCGGTAAGCATCCGGTGGCAGGTGAAAGCAATGCAAATTCCACTGTCGCAAAGGAAAACAACAAATTCCCTTCCAAAAAAAAAAAAAAAGGAAAAAAAAAAAAAGAGCATTTCCATTATAGCCAATTAGCTAACGAAAAATAAAAGAGAGATAGACAGACAGACAGACAGACAGACAAGACACTCTCTCCCTCTACTCAAAACCTCCTCTCTCTTCTCCTCTGCCGCACCACCACCTCCACCTCCACTCCACCACTCACCTCCGCAACACCACCACTCAAACCTTTTTTTCCGCCGACGAGGTTGGTTCTCTCTCTCTCTCTTTTTTCCTTTTTTTTTTTAATTACTAATATATATATTTTTTTGTTTCTTACATCGATGCTGTATTTAAATATGGTAAATATAAATTTCAGCGTATCTCTGACTTCGAAATTTAAGGTGGGTTTTTTAGAGCATAGTTCCTCGTTCGCCGCGCCTATTTGAAACTGGATTCCGGACGGCGAGTCCCCCTTGTACGTACGGCCTCATTCGCAAGCATTTCCTTGTTTGTTCCCTCATCCGGATTCCGATTCCGATTCCGATTCCGATTTCTAGTCCCTCCTGCATTCCTCATTCTCGTCCCTCCTTTAGCCTGGTGAAGTTTTGCTTTCCTGATTCCCTGTTCGTTTATTCCGATTCCTTTCCTGAAATGTGAGTCTGAATTCCTCTCTGTTTTTTTGGTCTGTTCAGAAGTTGGTTGACGAAGACCGGAACCGAAAGATGTTGACATGCATAGCTCGCCCCAAGAAACTCGGCGACGAATCACTGAGTCAACCCGAGGAACCCGACTCGTCCAACATGCCAAACACCAAGCAGCAAGTCGCAATCAAATCGCTCACTTCTCAGGTACTTTCTCTCTCCAAAACTCCCTTCCAATTCTCTCTCTCTCTCTCTTGATTTTGATTTTTTTTGGATTTTTGGAATTTTTTTTTTAGCTTAAGGACATGGCGTTGAAGGCGTCGGGGGCGTACCGGCACTGCAACCCGTGCACCGGACCGGCGGCGAGCCAGGGCGGCCGGGTGAGGAACAACGGCGCGGAGTCGGACGCCGACTCGGACAGGTTCCGATGGTCGTACCGGCGGACGGGGAGCTCGAGCTCGACGACGCCGAACAAGTGGGGAAAGGAGATGGAGATGAGGCTGAAAGGGATCTCGAGCTCCAGCGGCGAGGGGACGCCGAACTCCGCCAGCAGCCGGCGAGTCGAGCCGCCGATCGTCTTCGTGGAGGAGAGCGAGCCGAAGGAGTGGGTCGCGCAGGTGGAGCCCGGCGTCCTCATCACCTTCGTCTCGCTTCCGCGGGGCGGGAACGATCTCAAGCGGATACGCTTCAGGTACGCCCCTATTCCTATTCCCGCTATTTCCACGCGATCTACGACCTTGATCATGGAGTCATGATGACCCGATAGTCAGCTCATCCGTCGGTTTCTTTTAGTTTCTGTTTGAGGTCACGCTTTGTTTTGCCGTGCTGGTGTACAGTAACGGTATGATGTCGCTTGCAGTGGATAATACACGTCAATTGGTCAGTGCTCGGTAGTTGGTGACTTGAGGTTTGGCATTTCGGCATTCCGTTTTACACATTCGTCTGGTAGGCTATGTTGGCTGCCTGTTTATTATAGCTTAAAAATAAGAAAAATTCCCTTTTTTTTTTCTAACACGTGATTAAAAATGGCTTTGTTGGCGGGTAGAGAATATAAGAATATAGTGCATCTCATTCTTGAAATGCAAGTCTAGCTGAAACTAGATAACGTTTGAAAACAACCTTATTCATTGGAATTTTTTCTTCTTTAATTAGTGAGGTAATTCGCACGGTAGAACTTACCATTTTTTCATTACAGGTAAAAATTATTTTTTAACTGTTAAATTAATTTTTAATATTATGATTTATAAATGTTTACGTCAGTGTGCAAAACTTAGCTTTCACTTAGAATATCAGTTGGAAATGGAATTTTTAGGTTAAAGTTGGGTGGTTTTTCAAAAAATATTGATAATTTTTATTGATTTTTCAGAAAAATATAAAAACTAAGATGAAAAATTTAGATTTAGATCAGAGAGTCAAACGAAAACTTAATTACTCACAATCATAAACAAGCAATTAAAAAAACCATCCAACAATAGCTCCTATCTATAGTGAAAAATAAGAGTTCATGCCACATAAATTCTCTTATTTGTGGTCACTAACAGTATTTAAAAAAAATAAATTTATGGATGAAATTTTTTGAAAATAATATTTTGTATTCTAGATTTATTTCCCAAAAAAAAAAAAAAAAAGACTAGGACCCATTTCAGTGTGGCATCCGAACACTGCCTTAAGATCCTCTGCGTTCGTAACTTCGTACGAAGAATTTCGGTGGGGGCCTACATGACACAGTAAGTCTCACGCCTCCTCATTTAAAGCAAACCCCAGAAAAAAAAAAAAAAAAAAATCCAAAAGGAGAACTCTAATTGTGACAAATGAAGTGGTGGTGGGGCAGTATTGATTGCGTCGGGAAGCTTTTTTCACTGAGTGTTTTGTCGATGTGTCGGAGAAGGCTCTTCCCTTTCCTTTTCCAATTCCCCTCCCACGCCTTCCTGATTCTCCGTGTATTTGTCTTCTTATGAACAATTTTTTTTAAAAAAAATATTTTTCTTTTTTTCATTATTCTTCTCTCCTTTTGTCATTTGTCAATTTCTCGCCTTGTTGGGGTGCTTAGAGAATACTGCCATTCCAAAACTACATAGGAGACAAAATGTGAAAACGTTCAATAGCTTTTTTGTTGGCGAAACAATTAGAAAACAGTGCTTAGCAAGTCTCATAGTCATGGACCTTTTCTATCTTCCACTGTGGGGGACAAAACAAAACAGGTATTTATGGGTCTTTGGTCCTCTTTATGGCTTATATATGACTTCTTGTTCTAATCCAACCAATTCAGCCTTGTTATTGAATAAGATTTGCTCCTCTATCTCTTTCGATTTTGGACATTGAATAGACTTTAACCTAAAAATAATTCGATAATCCTAATGTTTTTTTTTTTTTTTTTTTGTGTTGGTTGGTCGTGTTAATTGGAAAGGGTTTGATTGCTTTTGGACCCTACCTACTCTTTGCTGACTATGGCACCGCCTAAGGTCAATTGTTAGCCACTTTTAGAACCCCTTTATTCCATGCACCGAAGGGTAGGATTTGCTTTTTCTTAATTTTTAATTATTATCTTGTATGGCCTTGGTCAAAAAGCAGTGTGCCCAAGTTAGTGGCATGGGGATTATTTAAGAACTCTAGGATTAACAACTACTGTATGATATAATGATTGCATTTTAGAGCTTTTTTTTTAATATTAGGCAGCTAAAATGGTAAATAGCAACTGATTTTATTTTTAGCTCGGATAGGGATTCAAACTTTATAATCTATATATCGTGAAGTTTGATGTGGCATTACTATTACACTATACCTACGGTCACAAATAGCAACCGATTGATTTGACTGACTTTCATGTCTGTTGCATTGCATTTTGCTTTGCTTTCGTCAACTGCTGGCACTTGCTGCATTTCTAGTTCGTGCTTCTCGTACGAGAATTTCATTAACATTTGGGTTCTTAATCATTGTTTTGTCTTCTCTTATTAGCCGAGAGATGTTTAACAAGTGGCAAGCTCAAAGATGGTGGGCAGAGAACTATGACAGGGTCATGGAACTGTACAATGTTCAAAGGTTTAACAGGCAAGCTTTCCCCCTCCCAACTCCACCAAGATCCGAAGACGAGGTGAGCTCCCAAGCCGATGGAAATTCAGTACGTTAAATTTGTATAAACTGAATTCAGTAGTTCACATTGAGTGTAAACAAATGCTTGTTCTGCTATTCCATGAAATTGAAGTTTGTCCAAATCTGAAATGAGGTTCACACTGACGCGTGCTTGCATATGAATTTATTGATTGTTGTGCTGTGTACTTATTATGTCGTTTCCCTCCCCTATTACAGAGCTCAAAAATGGAATCAGCAGAAGCTAGCCCTGTAACACCACCATTAACCAGAGAACGTTTACCTCGCAACCTGTACCGTCCGACTGGAATGGCAATGGGCTACTCATCTTCAGATTCATTTGAGCAACACTCAATGCAGTCCCGCCACTTCTACGATTCAGGTGGTGTCAATTCCACGCCTAAACTGTCAAGCATCAGTGGGGCTAAGACAGAGACATCATCAATGGATGCTTCTATAAGGAGTAGTTCGTCAAGGGATGCCGATCGTTCAGGAGAGCTATCCATCAGCAATGCTAGTGATCTCGAGGCTGAATGGGTTGAACAAGATGAGCCAGGAGTTTACATCACTATCAGAGCATTGCCAGGTGGAAAACGGGAGCTTAGACGAGTCAGATTCAGGTACTATTCCTAGCCATTAGCACATTTCAATTCACAACGTAGGAAGCGTAGCTTGCTAATAGGAAATGGACCGAGTTAGCTCACACTCGATGCGCCAATAGTAGAGACTAATATATCTACCCAATAGAGTCGGAATGATTCATCTTCTTTGCAATTCCAGGCATTGGTTTAATTATTTTAGTTGGCTTGGAAACTTGAACTAATGGGGAGGGGTGGGGGACATAAATTCTGGTTGATGAATTCCTTTTAGTACAAGTGCAGAACACATCTGACATAAATTTCACGCCATCGCTCGGTTAGTAAAACCTGTAACTTTGTCGTTGGGACCGTTTGATGAGGCGCATCCTTTCACAAACAATGTAGTTTAACCACGTTTGATTGTTGTTTCCTTGACAAGGATTTGGTGCGTTTTTTCTTTTTTTTTTTTTTTCCCTTTTCTTTACTTGCTAACTAAAACACAATCTAGGATACGTTACCTTTGCAAGGTTAAAGGTTTCAGGCCAATTGTGAAAACCTGGAATTTTCGTATATTTAAAGCATAGTTGCTGTTCAACTTCATACGCAATGATGACTCGAATTGTCAAACATAAGGAACACTATCATCAACTAGAAACAAGACATCATTATTACTCAAGTTGAATTAACCTGCTTTTCCGAATTGTCTTGTTTTCTTTGGTATTGGGCATCTGAAACAAACACATGAGTGTGACAATGTGCTTTTCTTTACGCCGCTGTTTAGCATTATTATCTGGAACTGTATTCTAAACTGATGTCGGTTGATTCCGTGATACGCCCCCAATGCAGCCGAGAAAGATTTGGGGAGGTGCATGCTAGATTATGGTGGGAAGAGAATCGGGCAAGGATACATGAACAATACTTGTAATCAATCAAATGGGGATTGGCTGCTGGTTCTTCCGGAGTCCAAAGGTGTTGTTTATTTTTTAAATTTTGTCGTTATCTTTTTTCGCAATCGCCATACTACTGAAAAAGCCTTGTCTATAGAATCTCATATGGGCGCCGCTAGCGCTGCCTCTGGATGTTCTAAGCTCTGCTGGGATCTGCATGCACCACCGGAAAGAAAGTTGCAAGGTGACTGTTCTTGATCTAGAACATTCTAATGGGATGGGGTGGTAGATTACTACGGTTATTATTATTATTTTTATTTTTTTACCCTTTTTACCTATTCTTATTAAGTTGTTATTGGTGGGTGAAGAGCATCGGTTGTATTTGAATTTGAAACTTTTGAGGTGTCAATACCAGTGAAAGAATATGTTCTTTTTCCTTTCTGCTTCTACTTTTTCTCATTGCAGACAGGCAACAGCATGCTGTTCTCTAAAGCAAGTAAATAAAGATGTCTTTGGCCCCCCAAAAAAAAAAAAAAAAAAAAAAAAAAAAGAAGAGTTAAAAAGTTAAAAAGATTTCCCGTGCAGTTACTTTCTCACCCATGCAAAAAATTACTCTGAAGTTCCAAAATGGTGTAGTCACGCACTTGGCTCATCTATGAGGAGTGTTAATCATACAAGTTCGAGATTAGAGTAGGTGTCTTTGATTTTATTCATTATATAATTTTAGATCCATTTAGATCCATTTAGCTCAAGCAACTCTTTCAGTTTAATATTATTGCTTTCTCCTTTCCCGTTTTGTAAGAGCAAGCAAGCAAGAAGGAAAAAGAAAAAAACTCATGAACTATTATTTTTCTTAAAATTTATAGTTGTTTCTAAGAAGAGACAATTTGATGGTAATTTAATATTTGATTTCACCATATCTTAAAAAAAATAAAAGAGAGAAATGGTTTGAGAATTTTGCTGTTTATCAAATTTGTTATTATTTTGTGAAAGGATTTTTTTTTTTTTTTGCATGATTGTCCCTTGAATTTCTCGCGTTCGGCAAATTAATTCTTGAACTAAAAATTTTGATTATTGATTTCTCAAATTTTAAAATATATTACTATTAACCCCAATCGAAAATGAGGTTAATTTTTTCTTTTTTAATAGTTTTGAACTTCTCGTAGCAAATCAGATTTTGAATTAAAAATTTTGATTAGTGATTTCTCAAATTTTAAAATCTATTACCATTATCCCCAATCGAAAATGAGATTATTTTATTTTCATGGTTTTCTTGCATGTGATTTGCACATGACCTATGATTGAAGGTAGCCTAGCGTAGGTCTTTTTGGCTTAAATTGGATTCCAAATAAACAAAACTCCATTGCTTGCAATGTTGGTTATACTTGGATTTATCATGTGACCGAGGGAGCTTTGTTTATGGACTCTAATTTGAGTCAAAAGGCCTTCTTTCCCTTAAATATAAAGTCACATGCAAGAAACCAATAAAAAAAAAAAAATTTTAAACCCTGTTCTCGATTGGTGTCAATTATAATAGATTTAGAAATTCAAAAGTCACTTGTTAAGATTTTTAGTTTGATTTGCCAAACCCGAAAGTTCAAGGGCATACATGCAAATAAGCCAAATGTTCTTTCTGGCTCACTGTCGTTTTCAGTGTGATGTCATGCGTCTTGTTGTCTTTTTCCGAATTGTTGTCGTATATGTTATCTGATGTCGTTGTTTAGCCACTGTCCCGTCTCAATTAATGTCGTTCCTAGAGGATGTCGTTTTCTTGTTTATTATCGTTTTGAGTTGTTGTCGTTTTATGAAGATATCTATTAGATTCACGTTGTTTGCCTTGTAATGTTGCTTCTGTCTTATTCATTTTATGCAGTTGTCGTTTTCCATTTTTTTTTTTCGGTACATTATTTTTAATTTTCCCGCCGTTTAATCGTTGGAGGCTTCTTGAGTATATTTTTGTTTTTGTTTTTGTTTTTTTTTTTTTGTTTATTGACATATTCATGTCCAACTCGGGTGCTGCATTTGATTTTTTTTTTTTATGTCCGTTATCAACTTTACTATCGTTAAGCTTTTCTTGTCGTTTCAAATTGTTGCCCTTTGTATATCTGGTGTTTTAATTTCTTGTCGTTTTATTTTATTATTATTATTATTATTTTTAAGGTTTCAGGTTTCAAATGGGAAATTTTATTGAATTTTTTTATATACACCTTTATTGTCGTTGCTTTTCTCTTGTTTGAGTATATTGTCACTTATGAATTCGTTGTCGTTATGTTGAAGTGTTCCTTGGACGATGTTGTTTGTGTTTATTTATCCTTTCTCAAACTTATCATCTTTATGGTTTTCTGCCGTTTTAGTTTAAATATTGGATTTTTGTATGTTGGCATTTTTAGTTTCCAGTTCATTTTAATTATTATCCTCTCGTTTATAGAATGAGATTTGTTTTACTTTATCATCATTACCAACTTTAATGTCAGTTATGGATCCATGTCGTTTTAAGTTGTTATCACTTGTCCTTGTTTGAGATGTTGGTTTTTTAAACTGTGTCCTCATTTTTCTGTTGAGTTATTTATATGAGAATGTCGTTTTAGTTATAATGTCTCTTCAAATACATGTCGTTTTCCATTATTTAATCGAAATGCAGAAAGTCTTTAAAAAAGGAAATTAATGCTTTGCACATATATAAATATATGAAAAATGCTACTTGATATTAAAATTAGTGTCCCCATCACATATTTAAAAAGACGTTTTGCATTTTATGGTATTAGTGTAACCCATCTCAGAATTTCAAAAAAATAAGAATAAAAATAAAAAAGGCAATTTAAATACCATTCAAGTTTTTTTATTCTAATGTTAAATACCATATAAGTTGATATTAAAAACTTTTGATTAGATTGAGGTTTTAGCATTATTCTTTTTACAATTATGTAACATTTATCTTCAATGTCACATGTAATTAAAATTAGTTATACAGAATATATAAAATAAAAGGTAGTTTTTTTTTTTTTTTTTTTGAAAAGAAAAGGTAGTTTTTTTGCTGAACGGAAAGAAAAGGTAGCTGGTTTCAATTACACAGCTCTAGGATTTCTCAAGTTAATAATTATTTCTCTTGTAAACAACTATAGCGTCCTTAATACATTTATGTTTCGTTTGATATTTTAATTTAACTCCAACTAAACTTTATTTTTTCATTTCAGTTTTTGTTTTTTTTTTTTTGAAAAATCAATAAAAATTAAAACTAATTTTAAAATGTTAACCAATTTCAACTTAAAAATTTCATCTCCAACCAATAAAAAATTTTTACAAACACAATGGGTGTTTTGGATAATAATATCCAGCTTGGATGAAAAATCGTAACAATTATTATTGTATTTACTATTGTAATATTATTATTATATCCAAATACAAAGGTTATTGGCTGACCAATTATTATAATGAATTTATTTAATACTTTATTATTTTACAACAATTCAATTTAAATTTTAATATAAATTTTCACTTTTTAAAAATCCATACCATAGTGATTTTTTTAATCTTTACATGATTTAAATATTACCTTTAACAAAAATAATTCAAACACGTATTTAATTTGAATCCATAATTTAAATTTTATATTTGATTGAATGAACATTCATATATAATTTAGGGAGAGGCTGTGGTAGAGCCTCTCCTAGATACCCTATCGGTAGAGCTCTTTTTTTAACCGTTAGATTTTAATCGAACGGTTGATATATTATAGGTATACCATTATTATCATAGACCTTACCTCATATAAACTTTCCCACCCTAAGTCTTCTCCGTCGCCGGCGACCTTTCCGCCACCGGCGACTCACCCTGACGCCGGCGACCCATCTGCGACACTTTTTCCGGCCGCCGCGACCCAATTTCTCTCTCTTCTCTTCTCTCTCTTCCCCACGTCGCCCCCCCAGCCCAGATGGCCCCGATCACCCCAGCCCCGACGACCCACCTCCGGCCGCCGGCGACCCCCCCTCTCTCTTCCCCTTTCTCTCTCTTCCCCACCCCGGCTGCCCCCAGTCCCCCCTTCCCCGCCAACCCCCAGCCCGGTGAGCCCCCACCTCCGGCACCCCCTCCCCCAGCCTCCCCCCGCCCCGCCCCCCGCCCCTCGCCCTTCGCGATTTCACGATTTCGCAAATCGCGAGGGGCGAGGGGCAAGGGGTGTGGGGTGGGGGAGGCCGGGGGGGTGTCGGAGGTGGGGGCTCACCTGGCTGGGGGCCGGCGGGGGAGGGGGGGCCTGGGGGCAGCCGGGATAGGGAAGAGAGAGAGAGGGGAAGAGAGAGAGAGAGGAGGGGTCACCGGCGGTCGGAGTTGGGGCCGGAGATGGGTCGTCGGGGCAGGGGTGGTCAGGGCTGGGGGGGCCGGGTTGGGGAAGAGAGAGAGAGGGGAAGAGAGAAGAGAAGAGTGAGAAAGGGACGCCGGCGGCCGGAAAAAGTGCAGGAGGTGGGTCGCCGGCGGTGGACAGGTCGCCAGCGACAGAGAAGACTTGAGGTAAGAAAGTTTACATGAGGTAAGGTTTATGATAACAATGATATATCAAAAGTTCGATTAAAATCTAACGGTTAAAGAAAGAGCTCTACCGATAGGGTATCTGGAAGAGACTCTACCACAGCCTCTCCCTATAATTTATACTCTAAAAGAGAGCAAAAATTATAATTCGACTTATTAAAAAGAAATGTTTTGACTAAACAGGAGGGGTATTATGGGTATTTTACTTTAATAAGAAGAACTTAATGGAAATGCCGACTCAGGACTCTAAGCCGCGATCTCAAAAACCCTAATATGTGGGCTAGCATTAAATAAAGGGTCCAGATCTAATAGCACTCATCCAACGGCCCATAATAAAGCAGCTTTTCCCTTGGTATATATTCATCGCTTCCACTTTTCAATCACCTTCTCTCTCCGTTCTCTGCTCCTTTGCTTCAGAGCTTCTTAGGGTTTCTCTCGTCTTCTCCAGAAAACCTTCCTCCAACTTCAAACATGGTAACTCCAATCTCTTCTCTCTCTTAATCTTTTTCTTCTTCTGAATTTTGAGTTTCAGATTTGCTTCTGTACTCTATTTTCTGCTCTGTTTTGGTACCTTTAAGATTTGTCGGGGGGGTTTTTTTTTTTTTAGCCCTAAATTTCATCGAAGAAACATCCTTAGGATTTGTTTGTACATCGAAACATCATGAGTTTTTTTGTTGTTTTGATGAATTTTTGATGTTATAATGTTTTAGGTTCTTCAAAACGACATTGATCTTCTGAACCCACCGGTGGAGCTCGAGAAGAAGAAGCACAAGCTCAAGCGTCTCGTCCAATCGCCCAATTCGTTCTTCATGGTAATTAATTTGACTTAACCACAACAATTATTCCTAAACTTTTTCGGAAATTTTACTTTTAACAACAAAAATGGCTCTGCTAAATCGAGATTTTATTTTATTTTTTCTCTTCCTGGCACTGTAATTGTACTGATTTGTTTTTTTGTTTTTTGTTTTCTCTTTTTAATGCAGGATGTGAAGTGCCAAGGCTGCTTCAACATGTAAGTTTCGAAAATTTTTCTCTTTTTAAATGTTTATTCACTTGTTTGTTAAAGTTTTGGTTTTGCTGACAAAAGTTTTGTAATTCTTTTTAATTTATAAGTTGCATTTGTTCTTCGTTTGATAAGAAAAAAAGATCTTGTAGACAGGAACTATTTCTCGAAAATTTTAATTTTTTTAGTTCTCTTGGTTTGTATGAAACTTGTATCGTGTCGACAATAACTTGACTATCTTAGGAGAAAAATGTAGGAGAGATCAACATTTCAACAGACATATTAGAATATTCACATACTTTTATCCTTGATTGAAGTAAGATTTCAATCAAGAGGACTAAACTTATGATTTCTTTCTATAGTCATTTTTCTTATAAATGCACACGAACAACGTATGTAGAACGTCCGAAAGTGATACCAAATTGGACATATGGTATATTGTTTGGACTTGTTTCTTAAATGGGTAGTACTAGAAGTTAACTTTGTGAATCCCTATGTTGGAATGCAGAACAACTGTATTTAGCCACTCTCAAACTGTGGTGGTGTGTGGGAACTGCCAGACCGTGTTGTGCCAGCCGACGGGTGGGCGTGCTAGACTCACTGAAGGGTGCTCCTTTAGGAAAAAGGGAGATTAAGGGAATTTTAGTTTGTTTTTCCTCTTGCTTTGGCTATGATGATGGGAGAGAGAGTTTTATTTACTATTTAGTTAGTAAAAGGGATTGGAATGAAAGGATCTCTTAGTTTTTCGTTCGATATTTTGATTTTGGTTCGACCTTCATAGACTACTAAAAAATTTGCTACTTATGTGCTGCAATTTTGTTTTTGTGGATTTATTGGCTTCTAATTTAAAGATTTGCATATTTCTTGTACCAATTTAGTTTTTTTGCCCTTGATTTACCATTCCGGTGTGCATGATTTACCATTCCGGTGAAGTGTTATCCTGATTTACAATTGTAATAACCTATGAGGCTACTTGTTTCTGTGGTATGGTTGGTTTTTCACATGCCAAATCGCCATTGGCTTTTTAACCCATGTTGGAAAGGGAAAATAAAGTCAAGTTGGTTAGTTTTCCATGATGGATTAAGTTATCAAAATCTTAACATTGGATTCCATTTTAGAATTCCCAAAATTTAAGTATTGAAAACATACGAGAGATGGGATGGGATTTGAATCTAATAATCACAATCAAGTGTTGCGACTTTCAAGTTTTAGCTGTTTTGTTTTGTTTTTTGTTTTTTATGTTTTTGTTTTTTTTTTGTTTTTATTTAATTGTGAAACTTGGGGGATGGATTCAAACCCTTCATCTTATAGTGAAGTTAGATCTTCATTTATAGTGAAGTTAGATATGAAATTATGGTTAAACATCTGTCTACAAACAAGTTATGTAGTTTGGAGAGTACTTCTCAACAAAGTTAGTTTTGTTTCCTCGGCTTTGGCGTTTATGCTTGTGTACGTGTAAAGCCTAAAGAATATTGGTCAAGCCTTAATGAGTCTTTAATAGATTGACAAAAGGTGTCGTTTTTTCTTTTTTTTTTTAATTGCTTCACAATTTCAAATGGTTTCACTTTCAGGAAAAAAAATAAAAAATAAAAAAAAGGTTCTTTAGTGATGATTGATTCGGTAAACAAGATGGATTAGAAGTTAGATTCCTGGTGGCCAGTTGCCAAAATGCAAAATGATTATAGTTTGGTAACCAATCAGCCAAAACGCGTTAGAGATTGAATGGCTAATGTGGTTATTCATCTGTTGTGCATGATGATTTTAAACATTCACACATACAAGATTTTTTTTTTCTCTTATTTTAATTAAAGACTCAAAAGATAAGGTTGTGACCATGGTGCTTTCTACCCATGGCCAGGGGTTCTCGATGTAAATATGTTCAACCAACAGGATGTATTAATGTTGTCTGTGACTGTATTATTGGTAGTGTATTGGGTTGGATTCGTTTGAAGTTCTTTTTTTTTTTGAGGCGTGAAGCTTTATAGAACTTTGCTGGATATGCATAAAGCTATACGCGTTTGTCAATTATCGGAGTTGGTCGTAGGGGCCATCTACTAGCATCAGTCGTAATGTGTCAGTGTGTGATCATCGGTCATCGTTGGTCAGGTTTGTGTTGTTCCCCTTGAACTTGGATCGGTTAACGATCATGGTTAGCAATATCGTTATGTTGAACATGTTGCTATTGACCATCAATACCCTCGGTATCCTTGACCTTCACCTTGGTCTTAGCCAACGACTCGCCAATCGCTCCTAACACCACCTGTCTCCACTGCCTTCTAGCCACCTGTCTCCACTGCCTTCGCCCTTGATGCTGTGGACAGTCTTCTAGCATCCCCTTTAACTAGTATGTGCTTTGGCCTTATGATCATGTGGTGAAACCATAGTAGTAGCTTGTCGTCAAAGAAGCTCGAGTGTTGCTCAACACATGAACATCTTTTGTGTGCACATCGGCGCCATCTCTGCCTTGAAGCTTGCCGCACTGTGCGAGCTCTACCACACGAGATGAAGTGAGCTTCGCAAAAAGAAAACAATATTTTGGGGAATATTCTTTATCTCCTTATAAATTTATAAAATTTTAAATGGACAGGACACAAATTTAAAGAATAACAGGCAGGGATTTAAATCTAAATGAAGTAATTAAAAAGGTTTAAAAGTTAAGTAGAACAGTACAAATTACACAACTTTTCTAACCAAAATTTAATAATAAACAAAGAGTAGAACAAGTTACACCGCATACAGACGGTTGAAGCAGCTATACGAAAGTGAATATAGATATATATTATTCCTATATAATAAGCTACATATTCCAACCAAAATTCTTGGTATAAACTATAAAACATTTGAAAACGACAGGAACTGTAAAAAGTTAGTAAAAAAAAAAAATAAACCCGCCAACCTGGACGACCTGCCCACTATAATTCACCCGCACGCACGGGCGTTTCTTTAAGACACCCTACCATACACCCGCAATCTCTCTCTCTCTCTCTCTCTATATATATATATATATTGTGTGTGTGTGTATGTATATAGTTCTCGCTTTCCAATATCATTTGTTCAACTTCCATCTACACAAAGACGCAGTTCAAAAGACACACATGCCACCATAGGAAAACAAATATACATATATAAATATATATAACAGAGGATTCTACTAATCTCTCTCTCTCTCTCTCTCTCTTTCTCTCTCCTCTCCTCGTTTCTTCTTTCTTTCACATGATCTACTTGCAATTGTTATTAACGTGTTTTGCAGCTTTTGACGTTCTCAAAGCCGACACAATAGCTCTTTAAACTGCAACACATCTCTCACTTCTCTGTTCCCTCTCTGTCTCTCCTTCCTCTTCTCCCTTATTAAAACCCTCTCTGTTTCACCTCTGTGTTTGCTCTGTTTTCACGTCATAAGTCTCGCAAATATGTACAAGTGGGAGAGAGAAAGATCAGAAAACACCACAACAAACCCAAGAAGAAGAAGAACAGCTTCCTTCTCTTCTTCTCTCCTCGACGCCATCTACCGTTCGATCGACGAATCGAAGACCGATCAAGAACGGGAACATGAGGAAGAGGAAGAGGATCTCAGCCGTCGAAGAACGGAACGGCCCGCGGTGATCAAGAAGAAACAGAGTAGTTTTAAAGAGGTGAAGGAGAGCAACAACCTCCGACGAGCAATCATGATCGAGAGTTGGGTTGAGAAGCAGTGTCTACAGAGCTCGACGCTGTCGAATTCGGCGTCGAGCTCTTCCGAGTCGATTTGGTCGTCGTCGGAGACGGATTCGAGCTTGAAACAGAGGTCAAAAGCTAAGAAGCCTGATAAGAAGCAGACGAAGCCTGACAAGAAGCAGACGAAGCCTGAGCAAAGCCCAAATCCTCGAGTCTTCTCGAAAACGAAGCTTAAGGCGATGAAAATCTATGGAGAATTGAAGAAAGTGAAGCAGCCGATCTCGCCGGGCGGTCGGATAGCTAGCTTCCTGAACTCGATTTTCAACTCGGGGAACGTCAAGAAGGCGAAAATGTGCTACGTTGGGGCTGTGGAGGACGTGAATTCCGAGCATGTTTCTAAATCCGTTTGCTCTTTAGCGTCTACGACAAATACTGCTTTCTCAAAGCGGTCTTGTCTTAGCAAACCCCAGTCGTCTTCAAGGGGCGGCGCTAAACATGGGAATAACGCGAACAAAAGATCCGTGAGATTTTATCCGGTGAGTGTGATTCTCGGCGAGGATTCTCAGCCTTGTGGCCCCAAATGTGTGTACGAGGATGACCCAAGTTTGATGCCCTTGTCCACTATAAGAACCTTTGTCAACAGTTCTTCCTTGAAGGAGAGTCCTAGAATAGGCAAAACTGCTGAGAGACAAGCTCATGGATTTCCTTTAAGTTTCCGCGATAACAACGGCGAAGCGGATGATGAAGATGACGATGAAGATGAAGATGAAGATGATGATAACGATGACGACGACGACGATGATGATGTTCAGAGTTATTCAAGTTCTGATCTTTTTGAGCTTGATCATCTTGTTGGGATTGGGAGGTATAGAGAGGAACTTCCTGTGTATGAAACTACTAGTCTCAAGACTAATCAAGCCATTGCTAAGGGTTTGATTTTGTAGTTAATTTTGTTCTTTCCCCACACCCCCCCCCCAAAAAAAAAAAAAAAAAAAACCGATGTACGTTATTAATGGTAATGGTTTTATTTTTGGTATTGGATTCATGAAAATTTTTTTTTTTTTTTTTAATTAAGTAATATTCCTTTCTCTATGTTTTTGCCTTTGAAAAGTTCAACCACTAGTTGAAGTTTTCTTCCCTTGGTTTGACCCCCAAGTAAAGAAAGGAGATTGACAAAAGTAACCCATATTATGGCCCTTTGAAAAAGCCATGTGCTTGCGAAACGTGTGACCAAAACTACAGTTATGTACACAATACTCGTTGCATTTTTCATTTGATTTTAATAATGAATAACTACTACTACTGGATTCCGCTTATGAGTCACGGTGTTATCTTTTCTTAACGGTCATTGTGATCGATCCGTTTGTAAATTATGTATGTTTTTTTGTGTTTTCGTGTGTTCATTAAAAAAAAATTAAAGACTCAAATAAGAGCCTTTTGTGGATTTAGTATCTCCTACTAAAAGTGAAACCGAAAAGAGGGAAGGAGGGGAAGAAAAAAAAAAAAGTTAAGAGACAAATCTTCTCTGCTATGAGATTGGAGAAAGTGAGTTTTTCTTTTTATTTTTTTTAAAATTTTTTATTAGTTTTAACTTTTCCACAGGCTTGGCACATGGCCTCAGCGTCAGAAAGTGAAAATTTTTTGGTCCGCTTTTAAACTCAAAGAATGGGAAATGATTGAGATCCCAAAACTTTTGTTTTTTTGGCTTTAATTTTCCTAGTGGGTGAATAATCCGAGTCATTTTTCTGAGCTAATCTGAAAGGATTGCAAAGTTTTGAAAAGCAAAGGCCTTTCTCATAATTTTCTTTTTGTGATTTGTTTCTTATCTTAATGTTAAAATTTTAACATAAACAACTTTGAACAGGGAAGAAAAAATGCAAATCCAAACATGATCTCAAAGTGTCTCTGACATGAAAATAATGCAATTGCATCATTCTTCATCCTTAGCAGACAAGTGGGGCCTCCCCAGAGGAATCTGATAAGTCAAAATATAGCAGGATCATACATGATGGCAAATTTGCAAACTAAGGGCCCTTTTGAAATGGTTGAATTTGGAGTTTTTGTAAATTGAA
The DNA here is from genome assembly GCA_025413025.1 of Ficus hispida. Lineage (NCBI taxonomy): Eukaryota > Viridiplantae > Streptophyta > Magnoliopsida > Rosales > Moraceae > Ficus > Ficus hispida. The sequence goes on along the minus strand of CM046369.1, from coordinate 5,793,113 downwards.
ATTGAAATGTAAATTCGAAACGTATTGTGATATAATAAAATATAAAAATTTAAAATATATTTGATAAAAGATATATAATATAGATATTATTTTGTTTATCTTGTTAATTTTGTACTATTTAAAAAAAAACCATCTCATTTTCACTTAAAATTAGAACGTTATGAATTTTTGAAGTTTAATGTCTAGGGGGAGTATTCGAAACAACATTTCCAAATTTTTTTTTTTTAACTCAAAACTATTTGTCACTATTTATATCTTTAAATTTCTATAATAGACTTAAATTTTAAAGGTTAATAACTTCGTTATTTCAAGTCTAAATGAGATTTTTTTTTCTTTCGTACTTGCATAGAATTTCAAGAGATTCGAAGTAAGATCCATTTTGTTATCCTAATATATTTTAAGATTTTACACATTTTTACTTCAAATAATTTTTTAATTAAACATATATTTTCAAAACTTATTTCAACTTTATCAAATCTTCATAATTTCATCTCTAATATGCCCCTCAGACAGATCCAAGATTTTTTAAAATAAAACAAGGAGAAAATAAAATATAGACTTAAAAATTTTGAGGTTGAGTTGTAAAATTCTATCTGAAACATCTTTTTACGACAAAAACAAAAAATAAAAAATAAAACAAAACAAAAAGTGGTGATAGAACTCAATGTTCGTGACATGATATGGAGACACTAGTGGCCTCTGGCGTTGACTTTGAACACCACCTCTTAGATGCCCTCCATCCCAAAAAGAAGAGATAGAAAAAAAAAAAAAAACAAAAGAAAGGGTAGGAAAATTTTGTCAAGAAAGTTAAAAAATAAAAATAAAAATAAATTTCTGTTGTTTCTCTTAGAAGGAGGGTGATTTGTCTCATATCATAGAGTAGTTGATAGAAAATGTGTTGGAATGGGGCCAATAATTTATCTTCAAATATTTGTGTCATCATTTTTTTTAGCCTACCGCTCTTGATTTTGTTTGACAAGAGTTCAATCTCAGAATAAAAACAAAGAGTTTTAGGACTTTCTATTATTAAAGAGAGATTTTCAGTTTTGATGTGAAGTTGTCCCCAATTCATCCAATAGGTAGGGCATCACTTGATGTTGTAAATCTCTCTGATTATAACTTAAGTGTAGAAAAATCTTCTTATATTTGATTAATCTTCAGTTGTAATAGGGACAATTTCTTTTTTTTTTTTTTAATATAAGAGTGACACATGGACAAGAGAGTAAGCCTATGTTTGATAAATTAGTTGGAGTTGAAATTTTTAAGTTGGAGTTGGTTTTTTTAAAAATTAATTATAATTTTTATTGACTTTTCAGAAAAAGACAAAAACTGATATGAAAATTTTGAATTGGAACCTGAGTTTCAAACGAAGGCTAATAGAACACCATTATTTCCCAATTCAATGAATACAATTATTGTAATGACAAAATTAACAAACATCTCAATGAAGGAATTATTATGAAATTAGTTCAATCATATTGGGGTAGGCTAGAAGATCTAATTTAGATCAAGGCTTTGGTGAAACCATCATGCACGGTTCTTCCATCTATAAAAAACTCAACTCAGTTTTCATTTTTTTCTTAAAAATTGATTAGTTTCTTAAAAACTCAAAGTTTAAAAATTGCAAAACTTTGAATATACAAGTCTACATAATATGATTTTTTTTAATTATATAGAATTTTATAACGAACGAAACAGATCCATATTGAAATTTTTTTTTCCAAATACGTTTCAAGTTTTATATTTTTTAACTCCAATCAGTCAACTGCATATCAAACACAAAACTCAACTCCAACGTAACTCAAAACAAAATTTTCAACTCCAATTGTTTCTCCAATTACATGCTAAGATGACGGAAAATAACGATTTCAGTCATTGAAATAAAAGAAAAAGGTTTATAATTGAACATTTTCGGCGGCTCGGATCATTTTTTATTTTTTTTGGTCACTCAATGGCCAGATTTGGGCTGCATGTAGCTTCTTCAAAGGGCATCATTGCTAGCAAAAATTGGTATGGAATTAGAGTCTGTAACTGCAACCAACCAATCTGCCAAAATAGTATACACGTACATATATATATATATATGTATTTATGGTTGTGTATGTATTGGTGGGGTATGTTTCTCACCCACCAAACAGAAATCCGTGGCATATACCATAGAACAGAAGTGTAATTTACAACATTTGCATGTGTTCCAAATAATTATCTGGAATAGCTCAGGACCACCGTACCAGCTATATCCTCACTTTCTTCTACATTTGTCTTTAATTGAAAATAAATAATAATAATAATAATAATTATTATTATTATTATAATGTTTTCTTAGTAGCAACCATTTTTGCCACCTTGCATAGACAATTCAAGACCCTATTATCGCAAAAATGTCCTATTATCATTATCATCATCATTATTATTATTATTATTATTATTATTATTTCCTTCTTTGAAAATACATTTAATGTTCACAGATTCGAATATAAAATAGAAAATACTGTAGAAAAAAAATAATTATGCATTCAAATCTTTTGTCAAACTGGTAATACAACAATTTTGTTTTTTAATCATAAAAAAAAAAAAAAAAATTTTTTTTCAGGATGTAAATTGAGTTCTACTATCTACTTTATGAATTTATAGTTTGTTAATATATAGACAAACAGATTCGGTTCTTCACACCATGTTTAATTAGGGAATAAAAATCAAGAGGTAAAGAATATATGAATCTTGATTATGAGGGATGAGAATGAGATTCCAATAGTTTTTTATCTTTAATATAATTTAAATAAAGCATGGTCATAACCTACGAATATTACTAGACATCTAATTTTTAAGTGTCTAATGAATATCAAACATGTAAAAAAAAAAAAACAGAAAATCTTATCCATATTTTTTAGTACATAAAAAAAGTCATAAAGTGTGAATATATACTTTTTAGCACTAAAACTCTTATTACTTCTCACGCTTCTCATGGAGTGCATCTGCACATGTTTGGTGGATGAGAAAAGTGAAAAATGGTTTTTCCAGCTGTTTGGAAGATAATTAGAGAAAAAGGACAATAGGAAGGAGAAAATTGACTTCTGGCTCTTTTCTTTTTCTTTTTCTTTTCTTTTTTCTTTTTAATCTTTGTAGGAGGATTTAAAGAGAAAAGACAAAACACCAAGTACTAAAGTCAAGTAAAATACTAACCTATCCCTAAGAGGGCTTTACACCAAAAAAAAATATATGTTTGTTGCATTTGGCCGGATGGTTGGATCCTAAATTTTCATCTCAGTTTTATCTTTTTTTTTTTAATCAATAAAAATTATAATTAATTTTTAAAAAATAATCAATTTTAATCTAAAAATTTTATTTAAAATTAGCGCACCAAACGTACCATCTCTATTTTTTAAGGGATTTTCTACATCTCTCTATTTTCATATATTGTTTCATTTTCGGCCCCCCTTCACAATTTTTCATGTGTGATGATTGCGGATGTTGTTTGCCCAGCGTACCAAAAATGGGAAATGTATAAGCAAAACACTACCAGTCTGCCACTAGTATATATATAGTATATACGCTGACACGTATGTAGATACAAACCGCACGTGACTACCTGGAGTTTTGGCTCTCCAGGGTGACCCTCTCCCACGTGCGCTCGACTGCCTGGCAGTACTGTCTTTTATTTTTGTCAGGTCAAAAGTTAAAGTGTAAAAAAAAATAAATAAATAAAATAAAGAAGAAAATAACAACAGGGCAGCTTTCACAATTTGATGTCGGAGACAAACAAAAGGTCAAAAATCCAGACCTTCTTTTTACGCGCGTGCGGGGAATCCCCATTTCTACCCAAGGTTTATTTCACAGTTTTCACTGCCTTGTGTCCGTCAGAAATATAAATACTTTTTTTTTTTTTACCTTATTTGTATAAAGAGTATATATTTTGAAGATTTTTTTTTTAAATTTACACCTTTCATATTTTAATAAAAAAATATTTGTACGCTCAAACTTTTCTCTTTTTTGTTTTGTTTGGTACGAAGGTAAAGTGGGAAGGAAACAATTGGAACATAAACTCCAATTAACCCTATGGTTGGATTACATATACAATTTCCGAGATTGAAATTTTTTTTTGTAAAAAAATATTTGTTACAAACTTTTTCCATAGAATTTTAAAAATAAAAATTATCTTATTTTAAACTTATTTTATACAATATTTTAAAAAAAAAAATGAATTTTTTTAAAATTTTCTTACAATTCACTATTTTCAACACTATTTTTTCTAATTTCAAACAACTTTTTGTTTTAAGAAATTTTTTTTTTTACATATCAAAATACCATCTTATCTCAAAATGAAAAGACTTTCTCATTTAAAGTAGGAAAATTTTCTTTTTCGAAAATGGATATGTAATCCAAACAGATTTTTTAAGTTTTTTTATCTTTTTTTTTTCAAAAATTAAATCAATTTCTCTTTAACTTATTATTTTCAACCAAACATAAATTACAAACATTCATTTTTTTTCCCTAATCAAAAGTTTCTAAAAGTCCAATCAAACTGCATGCTCTAAACACCACCAAAACATTGGACAGATTTTGGGATGAAAACTGATAATTCAAAATGTTTGATAGGAAGTAAATATGGATGGAAAGGAGTTGGGTTAAAATAATAAATAATAATAATAAAGGATGGCTCTATCATGTTTTGTGTTTTTACAAGCGGACAAATTTTATGATAAAAAACTTACATCAATATTGGAAAGCAGAGTTACTAAATTGTTATCATCAATCTATTCAAAAAACTTAAAAAATATATATAATATTTGAAAAAAATGGTAGTTGCACTAATAATTTTTTTCTTTTATCCCTTGATCTTACTTACAATACCAAATAAAATAAATAAATTTATTTTTTCCCACTTTTTTTTATCATACAACTAAAGAGAGATTCCCTCTCATTTTCTTAACCTATTAAAATCTGAGTGTTAATGTTTATTAAAGAAGTAGTGTCGAGACAATAACTCTAATATCAACTTAAGTACTAATTCTTATGATAATGAATTATTTTTTTATTGATAAATATAATCAATTGACGTGAAAGATGACAATATTTTAAATACCTACCAATAAAATTAATGACAACTTACAAATAAGTTGAGTTGATATTTTAAAATCGGGATTAAAGTTTGTGTTTTTAACATTTTTCATCTTTAGAAGGACTGAGGACATCACATCAATTCCTGTAACACTTCCTAATTTATGATATGTTTGGTATGATAGATAAGAGAAAAGAAGGAAGTGGGTGAAGACAAAATTGAACAAAAAATAGCAATGTAGTTTTCTTGACAGGAAGAAAGAAAGGAGGGAAATGAAAATTGAGGGATAAAAGTTAGAGTGTGGACTCATTAATTTTATCTCCGAACATCGGGTAGAAAATTTAAATCCAATCCCTAAATTTATTTTTAATTTTTTTGTCTTTTTATTTTAAACTAAAATAATACAAATAAGTGAACACAAAATTAATAATACTATTTTTTTTTTTTTACTTTCCTCTTTCTCTGCTGACACTTAAAAGAGTAGTAAAATCCTATCCATCATTCTAATTTTAAATGTTCTATTTTAAAAAAAAAGTTCTTTCTCTCTCTCATTTTCATTCCTTTCTATCAAACGCCATCCAGTAAACACAATCAGTCCCCCGAGGCTGAAGAAGGCCTACACAAAGAAAGCCCACTCCAGGATCCATAGTCAAGGCCCAAAAAACCAAAAGCCCACTGGCCCAAAACGTTCACAGTTCGTTGGGTTGAAATAAGCCCAATACTACCTCTAGGCCCAAAACTTTCACAGTCAACTGGGCTGGAATAAGCCCAACTCGTAAGCTAGGCGTGGTAAGGAAATGATCAGCTGTGGGGCCTACCAAAATGCGCGCCACGTGTTAAGATCGATGGTTCGTTGGTGATTCCCATTCCCTTGAAACAGTCCCTACCGCGTACGAGTTTGGAAGCCTCCTTTTCCTCCTCCTCCTCCTCCTTCTACCCAAAGAAACCAACCAAAAGCATCAAAACCCATATAATATACACACACAAACAGATTTACTCCCGATCCGATCACATCAGAGCCGCTCATCGGATAATTCTGATTGCTTTTTTATCGTCCGATCTATCACCATGAGTTTTCTCTTCGGCAAGCGAAAAACCCCCGCAGGTCCATCGAATTCTCTCTCTCTCTCTTCTCTCTCTCTATATATATATACATATATACATATATTTCTCCTAATTTTGTGTTCTGCGTAATCTGTTGTTTTTTTTTTCCAGGGCTTTAATCTGTTGTTTTTTAATCTGCTTTAAATTTTGATTTTTTTTTTTCCGATTATTCCTTATTGCGTTTTTTGAATTAGTTGGGGATCGAAGAAATTGAATTGAATAGCGTAGAGAAATTGATTTTAATTGGTTATGAAAATTGGGTTTTCCCATGTTTTTGGAGTGAAATTGATTTTTTTGGGTTTGTTGGAAAGTTTGCTTCTTTGATACTAGATTAGATTAGAGGTTAAATTAATTAATTATTAGCCTTTACAGATTATTATATATTTTCTCCCTAATTATTCGTTTTACAATTTATTATATGACATTTGCATACAGCAATTGGAAATTGAGTTAGTATAAGTAAATTATCTGGATTAATATTAACCTTAATGGGACTAGTTAGGTCTTAAATTTTAGTAGGTTTCAATTAGAAGGCGCCTTCCGTGGTCGATGCTTGCTCTTTGAATCCGTTTTCTGTTGCTTTTTCGGCACCCAAATGCTTGGATTAGAAATGGTTGTGTGTCATTCAGAATTATTGTTTTCAATTTTTTTTTTTTTTTTTTTTGTTTTTTTGAACTTGGCATTGTAATTGGTAACGCTGTACATAGTTAAAGCTACTAGTTTTAAGCTGAGACTAAATAGATGTCTGCAATCTCAGAACTTCTGCGGGAAAATAAGAGGATGCTGGACAAATCAATCAGAGAAATAGAAAGGGAGAGGCAAGGCCTTCAGACACAAGAGAAGAAACTAATTGCGGAGATCAAGAAAAGTGCCAAGCAAGGGCAGATGGTGTGTTATTTTTCTAGTCCAACTATGTGCTGATAACATATGATTCATACTTTGTGTTGTATCTTCTGAAACTCTTTAGGATTCTGGGTTCAGTGGAGACGTATTGTCATCAAGTTTTTTGAATGATTTTGTATCTTGCTCTCGTCATCCAACTATATTTTTGATGTTGTTAGTTTTGTTGCAGGGAGCTGTGAAAGTAATGGCTAAGGACCTTGTTAGAACACGACACCAGATTGAAAAGTTCTACAAGCTCAAATCACAACTCCAGGGAGTATCTCTTAGAATCCAGGTAATATTTAGTTTGTGTATTTCATCACAGAAAACTTGGGTAAATATGTATAAAGAATCTCACTCATGTTCGTGGTTGTTCTCAACTGGGAATATAAGATACTGTTTTGCCCGGTTTCATACTGATAGAGAATGTTGAACACGCTCAACATTGGGATTTGAGCTAATTTAAAAATGTTTGATTTCATTTTTTTGCATTTATCTCTTTATCATCCTTGTGGTTAAATGGTTGCAGACATTGAAATCAACGCAAGCAATGGGAGAGGCAATGAAAGGCGTGACTAAGGCAATGGGCCAAATGAACAGACAGATGAACTTGCCATCACTGCAGAAGATCATGCAAGAATTCGAGAGGCAGAATGAGAAGATGGAGTTGACTTCTGAAGTAATGGCAGATGCTATCGACGATGCTTTGGAAGGAGATGAAGAAGAAGAGGAAACTGAAGAACTAGTGAACCAGGTGCTCGACGAGATTGGTATTGACGTCAACCAAGAGGTACTTTTCTCACCCTGACACTTACCGTTATCTTCATGAAAATCGCGACTCTGCATGGTTGTTGTTGTCTTTGACCATTTATGTAAGCTTGTACAATGTTTAACGTTGTCTTATTTAATACGCGCAGCTTGTTAATGCCCCATCTGCGGCTGTTGCCGCACCGGCTGCTAAAGCCAAAGTTCCACAAGTGGAAACAGCAGGGACCGAAGACGGTGGGATAGACAGTGACCTACAAGCGCGGTTAGACAACTTAAGAAAGATGTAGTCTTCATGGTGATTTGTATACTCTATTGTTATTACTTCTACTGTCGTGAAAAATGAGAAGTCATCTGAGCGTGTAATATCTGTGATTATGGTAGAATGTATGGATTCAGGGTTTGGTACACGAGGATTTTAATAAGATTTACATTTGGTAACTCTATACTTAAGAATAATGTTTGGGGCTCCAACTCGGTCTAGCTTTCTAATACCAACTCAGGTGACGTGTGAGTTGTCATTTCTTTATGGACGGGTGTTTGAAAAATTGTTACATTAATATGATTAGGGATTGCTTCTACCAATGGAAAATGACAAATGACAATTTACTTACTTGTGAGTTGGTACGAAAAATTTGGGAACAGAGTTTTGGTCTAATGTGCGTGTGAATCAGCCATAACCATGCTTGCAATGATAATTGCAATTTAAATGGGTGATTTAAATTCCATATTATCTAGCAAAAAAAAAAAAATAATAATTATAAGCTCCATATCAAATATTATTATTGACAGTAAATGTATATTTCAAAAAATAATCTTTGTATGACGTAGCATTTCAAGTTGACCATGCAAAAACTCATTCCGTCGTTTTAATTCCTATAGATGTCTTTTAGGGTTTCCTCAAGTGTGAGTTCCATTTAATCGTTACATAAGGTGTCTCAAACAGAAAATAAAATAAGTAAGACGCAACAGTAATTTATAAACCTGAAAGATGTGTAATGTTAGGTGAAACCCATAATAATTCTTATGTATAAAATAAAAAGAACAAAACGATACGTTGTAACAAAATGTGTCGTCTACGGTGAAATTGAGTAGAGGAGTAGTAGTATGATGGATGAAACTCTTACCGAGTCTAATCATCATCAAAGATTGCACACGTTGATGATTTATTGAAAATGTATCAAGATGAACTCTATACTTAGACGAGTTTGATCAGTTTGGTAGCAACTTCTTGTCTAAGGGTCGGTAATAACTAGTGCCTGCAAGGTCGGAAGGAAAAAAAAAAAAAAAAAAAAAAAAAACAGACCCACTTACACCATCTCAATGCCTATGTAGACCTGTAAACATAGGCCGGATTAGACTGATCGGCTTCTGGTCCGGCCCGCATATACACCCCCGACCAGGGTTGGCTCGACCCTAATGTTTGGGTTCAAGTCGGGCATGGCTGAGATTCTAGGCCTGCCTCCCGGCCTGGTCTGACCGCAGGGACACTTTTTATGTGTTTTTATTTTGAGAGTTTGTAATAAATAATGTTTTTAAGAATGTAATTAGTAAAGTGATAATGTTTTAAAATATTTGATATAAATAGGAAAAATATTAGGTAAATAAAAAATTGACTAGGCAAATAGCATATTTACATGAAGTAAATAAATTATTTATCGAGTCATTTCAGTTTTTGTAAATTTTTTTTTGTTTACTTCTTTCTCCTTTTCCCTTTTTATTTTAAGAAATTAAATAAAAAAATATTAAATTTTCCTATAAATAAAGAGGATGGCCCAATTCATGAGATATCAGGCTGTAGGACCTTATTGGCCAGGGTAATATACTAGAATGTTATAAATTTAACGCCTCCTCGTATTTATGCCCAACTTAATATTAAAGTTGATAATTTTATTATTGATATTTATACCTAAAGAATCTTTTTTTAAAATTTTTTTAATAAATGGCAGAAATTTTTAAAAATTAGTTAAAAAGACCATTTTTTTTTTCTAAATAGTTATTAATTTTCTTAAACGGTCAATAAGAAATTAACCGCGTAATAGTTAATCAATTATTAATTATAATGTAAATAACTAATTTTATAATTAATCAATGATTGATCATTAGTCAATTATTAATTTTCATAATCAATCACTGATTGACTATTACTCAATTATTTATTGACCGAACTAAAAACGACAAACAATCATTTTCCTAAATAAAAAAAATTAGGACATCTATTAGATTAGATCAACACTAAATATTTTTTAAAAATGTTTAAAAATATTTAGAAAAATGAATAGTAAAATCAGAAGAAAAGGACAAAAATACTTTTGAAAACATGGTTTCTACGAGCATCCCCAAATGGAGCTTAACATTCATTTGAATTATTAATTGGAGTTAAAATTTTAAGTTAAAATTAATTAATTTTTTAAAATTAATTAAATTTTTATTTATTTAAAAAAAATAAAAAAATTTAAAAAATATATAATTTAATTAAAGTTAAACTAATAGGTTGAGTAGATAACATCATGCCAACGTGACTTTAATTTCAAGAGAACGGAAAGTGTCAAAGCTAATATGACATTGTTCAGTGTTTATCATTTTTGGTTGGAAAAATGATTCTATATTTAACGGAATACTGGTAACTTTTCATTTAATGTAGTTTCCAAGGAGACTACTACGTTAATCTTATCAACATTTTTCTAAGGTGGGTCCCACAGGTCACTCAAATGATTTATCTCTAGATATTGCATTGTAGACTAGCACTAAACAAAGGAGATGTGATTTGCCAGCAATATACTTAAAATAAATAAAAAAAAAGGTATATTTTGATAAGATCCTTGTTATGCATCACATGAAGGAACTGTATTTTTATTTTGGATTATTTTTTTTTGAAAGATTTTGATATATAAATGTACATCTGAAAAATTTGAAGCTCATAACACGGAACTATCCTAATTATAAATCAGATTTTTAAAAATTTACAAATGAATTATAAACGTAAAAACATACTTTATGCAATATAAAATATGGATTTATGTTTATTTTTATTTTTTATGTAAAGGGAGCGAAGGAGAATTCCTACTCAATACAAAACCTAAAGTACGAGAAATTCAGTATAAACTTTTAATTCAATTTTTTTTTACTAAAATTAAATATTCAAAATTTTAATTTAGTCCAATTGAAAACAACAATCTAATTTTGGACAAAAAATTATACCAACTTGATATGAGCATCATTGTTTGTTTGCTCAATGTTTGGGATATATATATATATATATATATATACATATATTATGCACGCGCCTTTTAAACTAAAAATCATTTTGAATTTTCTATCCTCAAATAGTGATACACGCATGCAACATATGTACAGTCTGTAATTTTGTATAAGAAATTAAACAAGCACTTGATCAATTTGACAAAATTTACCACTAAATTAATTTAGAGGTCGGAGACTTAATTATGAAAAAATAAAAAAAATGAAGTGGTCTCTTATTGCAAAATTCGGATCTTGTATTAAAAATAAAAATTAAAAAAAAAATGGAAAACTTCTTGGAACAATACACGATTAGAACTTCAGAAGTCAACTGTGGTGGCCAAACTATACAACACATATAGAGTTCGAATATTTTAATCTCAAATTAAAAAAAAAAAAAAAAAAAAAAAGAAAACATGTGGCTTGACATTGTATTACCTTCTCCATTCACTCCACACTGAGACCTCCCCTTCCTCTGTCATCATCGTCCAACTTCCTCACACCCCCAACCTCTCACCATCAAAAGACTTACCACTACCAAAGTCCCCCAAAATTCATATATAAATATATGTATATATATACATATATATATATATATATATCTCAAACAGGGACCGTTGAACCTAGAGAAGAATCTCTCGAACTCTCCACCGGCGCCGCCGCATGACGGTAGAAACGGCGGCCGGCGGAGACCACCGGCGTCCGGCAGAGAGGACAGTCGGAGTGGGAGTAGAGCCACATGTCGATGCAATCCGCGTGGAAGCAGTGCCGGCACCTCGGCAACTTCCTTACCTCCTCTCCCTCCTCGAACGCCGACAAGCACACGGCGCACTCCGACTCTCCGCCATCCCCGCCGTCTCCGCCACCATCTGCCGCCGCCGACATCTCCTTCTTGTACTTGAAGCTCGACGGCGGCAAGACGGCGGCGTTCTCAGCTCTCGTCCGGCTCCTCGCGATTTCGACCAACGCGTTCGGCCCCGCCGGCCGCCGCAGTCGGCTCCGGCGGTCGGCGCACCACCTAAGGATGATGAGGTGGTAGATAGCAAGGACGGCGGCGGCTGCTCCGATGACGACGAGACCATAGTACAGCATCGGAAGGCTCGATTTGGCTAGTGGCGGCGGCGGCGGCGGCGGCGGTTCTCCAAAAGGAGTGGCCATGGAAGATTTAAGGGCTTGAGAATATGAGAAGATGACTATTAGAAGGGTTTGAATTTGGGGGACGTTTTGAGATTTGATATAATCATTGAAGAAGTTGAAGATTCTGTTGGTGATATATTTTTTAATTATTAAGTGCTTAATCCAAAAGCCGTGGTGGTTAAGTAGCCGTGACAGGGAAAACAATTTGTGAGAATTTGTGGGCGTAAAAGAATGAAGACAAATCAATGTACAATCGGAAGATTTAGATTAATAGTTTATTTTCCACAAAAAATATAAAAACCTTAAAAAAAAAAAAAAAAAAAAAAGGGCTGATAGTAGATAACTAGATATTCATGACAAGGTTGGACATAAGAGGGACTTTGGAATTTGTTGATAAGTGTTCCCTTTTCCTGTTTTTGTCCATTTATGGCTAAGAAAGCTGGTTCTCAATTGTTTTTCGGTCGTTGAATTAATATTTAACGGTTTGATTTAGAAGTACTTGTTAAAAATTTATGATGGGCGCGACAAAAATTGTTTCGATCTTAAATACAAAATATCGAACTATCAAAAAATTAATTGATTAATTAGAATTGTTTATTAAAAATTTATGACGTCCGGCATAAAAATTGTTTTGGTCTTAAGTCAAAATATCAAACTATATATATAAAAAAATTAATCTAAGGATTGAAATTGTAATCGTTATCGATTTGTTGGATTAATTTTTAATCATCAGAATTGGAGTGTTTACTAGAAATTTAAAACATGTGGCATAAAATCATTTTGGTCTTAGATTAAACTATTAACAAACTAATCTAATAATTAAAATAACACTTGTTATCTATTTATTGAATTAATATTTAAAGCCTTGTTTTTGGAGTGTTTATAAAAATATTTTACTCTGCGACGTAAAAATGTTTCAGTCTTAGATAGAAACTATCAAAAAATCCGTTGTCTAGATTACCTTGGGAGTTTGAACATCATCCTGTTTCAACCAAATATACAATATGTCAAAGGAATTTAACCTTCTTTTCCTTATGAGTGGAAATCAAATCACGTTTAGTCTTTTAAAAACCAACCAACTGAAAATGTATATGTTTTTAACCAGTTCTTCCAATCATTTTTGAAAAGCGCATAGTTTCTCCTCTAAAAATAACCTCTTTAGTCGAAGAACGCGTGTGATATTTATCTAAACTAATTAATTTAATGATTAAATAAAATAGTTGTTATCCATAGCACAAAATAAATAACCTCAACAAAGAAATTCTCAAAAAAAAAAAAAAAAAAAAGCTAGAACCTTGGCTTAAGGACAAAAATTAGGCCTTGCGCACGGGTTTTCTCTTTGATTTGTTGGTACTTTCATCCTGTTTGTATTATAATTAATTATATAATTATTGGTTGTTGTTGCTATTATATACTATTTTGGTAGTTCCTTCTAAATTAGCAGTCAACAACAAAGATGTTGTACCATATATATATATAATGCTATTTAATCTTTTTAATCTTGTTTGCAAACAACAATTAGGGGGAGTTGATTGGACAACTCAAACCATCTAACTCAAATTTTTTTTTATCTTTTTCTCAAAAAGTTTTTATTTTTTCTCAAATTTTTTTTATCTTTTCTAAAAATTCAAAAAAATTTATTATTAAAACTTAAAAATCCCAATTCAAACTACTCCATCAAGCACCCCCTAAAATTTATCAGGTCACAAGTTAAAATGGTTGGAGGATTTGCGTAGCAACCGCTAGCAAGTTGCGTTCCATTTTATTTATATTACCCAAATTATGAACTTTTCCGATTTTGTCCCCACTGAGAATTTGTTATCCTAATATAGACCTCACTCATACTTTTATTTTTAATCTTTATCCACTTACCCCTAAAAGCTGATTGGCTTAAAAAAAAAAAAAAAAAAAAAAAAAAAAGAAAATGGGCGCTCATTTTCAGCGGGCAAAGACGAAAGAGCAAAAAGGTGGATTCCAGTTGCTTGGTGGGTGGGTTTCAAAGTTTGATAGCAGGCACTTTGGAAACCGATTTTTTGTTTGGTTTCGTTGTTCATTTTGTTGTTTTGTGGGGGGCAAAAAAAAAAAAAAAATCTTTAGTGTTCTAACTTCTAAGCTAACAAATGAAACAGATGTAATGGGTCCCTCTCAAATTACTTTTTATTTATTTATTTATTTATTTATTTTGGCTCAAAATCTGATTAATGGGAGCAATAAACGCATGGTGCACCAGACATGCATGAAAAAAAAAATGAGGTAATAAATTCAAACCCACATTTCACTTTTCTGGTTTATGAAGCTTTTTCCACAAAATAATAATAATAATAATAATAATGATGATGGAGTTTAAAGACAATCGTTTGTATAGATTATACAGAAGAACTGAGAGAAGAAAAGCCTCTGATTAAGGAAAAAAAAAATGGGAGAGTTGAATATGTATTGTGTAAGATTTAGTGTAAAAAAAAAAAAAAAGTTTAGTAAATTTTTTTTAAATTTCTTTTTCCTTTTTTGTTTTAATTTCTTTGAGTTTTACTTTCCGTTTGCTAATTTTTCTGACTCTTTTTTCTTACTAGATTAGATTTTATATTAAAAGTATACTTGTACTTTTTTTTTAAAATAACTTTTTTCCTTGAGGGAAGTATTGTTACGGTAGTACCAAAAATAACTAGATGATTATAATTTATAAATGCTTTTCTTTTTTTTTTTTTAACAAACCTGATTATAGTGCATTTTGTTGCAAGCTATGTGAATTATTAAAGCACTACAACTCATTATAATATATAATTACTATTTTTTTTGTTTACAACAGTTATGGAGAGATATTTCAAAAGAAAATCAGAGACAACAGTTCCTATATATAGTGAAAATAATAGTAAAGTTCCAAAATCTACACCAGAATTCAACTCTGCAGATCTCCCAACGGATCCTGGATTTAGGCCTTTAATTTTGGATTACAATCTTAATATGGTTTGAAGAATTTCCAAATATTGGTTAGAATATATATAGCATATGAAAAGATATTGCTGTATTTTCTTTGTGTTGTTATCTTTTTAAACCGTGTAATGGAGAGCAAGCAGGCGGTGATTCCTTCTTTGGCAGGGCGGCATTTTCAAAATGGCGAAGAAAAAAGACAGATCGCAAATTCATGTTGGAGTTGGCGCTTCATCTAAATGTTGTGATATTCTTCAATGTAAGCAAAGTAGACATAGCCTATGTTTGGTGAATGAGTTTAACTCAAACTCAACTCAAATTTTTCATCTTAATTTTTGTCTTTTTTTGATTAAGTTAACAAAATTTATAACTACTTTTTAAAAAGTCAATTCAACTTAATCTTAAAAAATTTTCATTTCATCTCAAACTCAACTCAAACACCAAACGGATCCATAATTCCTCGGGCAGTAAAAAACGGTGAGATTGCAAGTGGACGGAGACTAAATCAACAAACTTCTCTAAAACGTCATGGAGACACGCGTTGGGGTTCACGCTATGGTACGTTAATTAGTTTGATTATCATGTTCTCATCAATAGTTGAAGTCCTTGAAATAATTGTTGATGATGGAATGAGTTCCGAACAAAGATGTGAAGCAAGCAATTTGTTAGATTCAATCCAATCATTTGATTTTGTGTTTAGTCTTCATTTGATAAGAAATGTTTTAGGAGTCGCAAATGAGTTGTCAAAGGCATTGCAAAGAAAAGATCAAGCTATTGTAAACGCCAAGAATTTAGTCAAAGTATGCAAACAAAGATTGCAAATGATGAGGGAGAGTGGTTGGGATTCTCTTTCTGATGAAGTCTCTTTATTCTGCCAAGAGCACAATATTGCCATTCCCGACATGGATCACATCTATAAAGCGCGAGGTAGATCAAGATGCAGAGCTCAAGAAGTTACAAATTTACACCATTTTCAAGCGGAGTTATTTTATTATGTCATTGATATGCAGCTTCAAGAGTTGAATGATCGTTTCACTGAGGTAAATACTGAGTTGCTTCTCTGTGTAGCTTGCTTATGTCCAGATGATTCATTCCTTGCTTTTGATAAGAAAAAAACTAATCCAACTTCCTAAGTATTATCCAGAAGATTTTTGTGTGTCTGACCTTAAATTCCTTGAGAATCAACTTGACACTTACATTTTTTATATGCGCTCAAGTAAAGATTTCATAGGATTGAAAGGTGTTAGCTCTTGCAAAAAAAAAAAAAAAAAAAAAAAAAAAAAAAAAGAAAAAAAAGGTTGAAACAAGAAAAAATGATGTATATCCATTGGTTTATCTGTCGATTACTTTGGCATTGATTTTATTACCTATTGCTACGGCTACTGTAGAGAGAGTCTTTTCTATTATGAATATTGTGAAGAATCAGTTACGAAATCGAATCAGAGAATAATAAATGAATGATAGTTTGGTTGTATACATCGAGAAAGAATTTTTTGATCGTGTAAAAAATGAAGACATTATACAGCAGTTTCAAAAAATGAAAACACATCGTCATCCTTCCTACTATGTTTTATGGCTTTCTAATATATATGTGTAGTTGGTAATTTTTGAAAAATATTATGCTATTCCAACGTTTATATTTTGATGCTATTTATTTCGTAAAAAAAAAAAAATTTGATTTATGTCCCTGCTGAATTAAATGACTAGCTCCGCCATTATATATATACACACACATACTATATACATATATATTATTGTCTTGCTATAATTCCCCCAATTTAATAGAATCCCATTCCATAACAGAACAAATTCCTTTATAAAATATTATTGTTCATCGAATTCATCTCTATTTTTTTCCTCTTAGCCAAAAACTGAAATTTTCTAAGGGTGGTGCGCCTATTGACACCCCATATTTTACTTTTTCTATCTATATTTAAAACATCTAACAAATTAATTTTTAGAATTGAAAAATTACTTTGTTCCATCCCTTAATTTTCTCAAAAATCTAATAACTAAATTAATTGCTTTTCTTATTTCTCCACCCACTTAGTCTTAATCTCCTATACATTTTCACTTAAAAAAAAAAAACAAGAATGTTTTGTTATTTTTATTTTTATTTTTTCTTACGATGATTTTTTTTTTTGAGATATCCAACATGAATTTTTCGTCGGCTTATATGTTTATAGTAATTTTCAATTCACGAATATTTGTTTAAAAATAATATACCTTTTCTATTACTTTTAAAATTTTTCAGTTGGGAGCTTATTACTTATCTGAAAAAGTGAAGAAACTAAAGATTTTATTAAAGTGACAAAAGATTCTTTAAATGATCTACAAACCCACTTAGAGTACAAACACAATATTTCAAAAACTGTAATGGTATAAAAATTATAGAATTCGTATTATTTTAGTGAAAGATTTTTTTTTCCCCCCGATATACATCGGTTATCCTTCATTTTATTTCTTTATTTTTTTAATAAAAAAATTAGACTGTAGGAGAGAATTAAGTGTAGAAGAAGAACTAATAATAACGTAAATAGTTTATGTAGAATATTGGAATTTACCTCTAATTAAAAATATAAAATATATAACCCTTAATGACAATTATGACTAAATTTTAAGGGCCAGAATATATGACTATATGGTTTGTTATTTTTCTGAAAATGACACCAAAAACTTTTTAAAACGGTCCAATATTAATATTAATTAAGGCATGGGTTCCACCTGTTAATTTATAATACACGTCTTTCACTTTAATTTCTAGCTTGAGGGTGGGTTGATAAAAATAAAAAATAAAAAAAAGGAGGCAAAAAAGTCGGAAATCTCGTGGGAAAAAGAAAAAAGAAAAAAAAAACTGTATAATTTAGTTACAGGGTTTTTTTGAGAAAATTAATAGGTGAAATAAGTGATTTTTTAATTTTAAAATTAATTTATTAGATGGTTTTAAAAAATGAGTGAGGAAAGTAAAATTAAGTGTGTCACCATTTTCTTAATTTATTATTTTGATGCTTTTGCCTTGACTTTATTCTAATTACGTGCATTGCATGGTATCTGCGATCATTGCCACGTGCCTAGAGAATATAATCCACGGTCAAATGAATAATGATTTATTACCAAACAATAACTAACTTTAAGGCTTTTTATTCAGAAAATTTTTCCATTTTATTTGTATTCTAGAAACATATTACTCGATCTTTTTTCTTTTTTTGTGAATCGTTCTTTACAAAACAACCCAATAGTTTGGGAGGAACATCTAACCACATAAAGAATACAGAACTAGAAATAATATATCTAGCTAAGAAGTGGGCTAAATTATTCCTCGAGAAGGAAGCATAGTAAACACTATCACCTCTGACGGCCTACGAAACCATCGATAACGTCATTGATAACATTAGCATCCATAGCTGTAGAAACCAGACTTTGAATAGCTCAGAATACTGATCACATCAGTCTCCACCGTCCATTCCGAGAACCCAAGCGCTAAAGCGACCCAAACACCCTCCCTCACTGCCATAACTCACCCAAACACCCTCCATATTCATCACGAGTGTAGGACCTGTTTCTTCACTCTCCAAACTTCCCGGCCTAGCAGCTGTATTGGTGTCCGAACCCTTTTCGGTTCACGATCATCCGGGATCATATATTGCCACATCCGATCAAAAAAAGCTCTCTCTACATCTACATCCGCTGCGAGATTTTCAATGGAAGCTTTTACCTGAAAACTACATGTTGTTTACTTGAAGCAAGATTTATTTATTTATTTATTTTGGGTGCCATCCATTTCAGAAAGGCATTTGAAACTGCGATTAATTTGTAAATATTCTGATAGAGCAATACACTGCAATTTTATCAACTTACAACATATATATGCAAGCAATATCACTTTTGGATCAACTTTCCCTTTAATTTCCAAATTAACTAATTCTTGATGATTTGCTGCGTCACTGTGGAATTAAGTTATTGGATTAATAATGTGGTTTTTGAACTCGATTAGGCTAATTAGAAGCCAGCTTCAAGAAAATTTAAACGTTCAAACAAAATGCTGTAGCAACAAAAAATAATTATCACAATAGTAAAATAATAATAATAATACTTATTATGATAATAATAATAATAATCAAATTACACAATGTTGTTATCGGTGAAAAAGGGCCTTATAATAAAAGTTAAGTGATGCAGCTAAAATCACAACTTGTCAGCTAGCAACTAATTATCGGTTTCCTTTTCTGAATCAATATAGAACTTCGTAAATAGCACTTGGAATTTGTAAATTCCTTGATCAAGTAGGTTTTCATTTGTTTTAAATTTAAATTTTTTTTGCGTGAATCCTTGTCGAACTCGGACAAAACTCTCTCTATTTATATGATAGAAACCTGACAATCTTTTTCTCCACGGAAAATTCCCACACAAAATTCCCAATTTCTCTTCTTCTTTGTCTCTCAACTCATCTTCTCCTTGATCACCAAATGGATTCTCACAATTTACCACACCTTTTTCCGGAGATTGCGCTCGACGAGATACTGACGAGAGCCTCTCCGGCGACACTCGCAAGATGTAGAGGAGTTTGCAAGACATGGAATGAAGCCACCTACGAACTAAGATTTTCCAAACTCCTCAACGACAAAACCGAAACAATCTCCGGGATTTTCATCCAAAACATGAGGATTCTCGAGTACTCGTACAAGTTTGTCTCCATAAACAACTCCGAAAAAGGTACTTCCAAACCGTCCTTAAACTTTTTGCCGCACAAAAGATTTTGGATCGAAGCCGCAGCCAAACAAGGCCTTCTTCTCTGCTTGAACAAAAGCGCTAAGCCAAGAGTTCCCGGGTACATAATTTGCAAGCCCACCACTCAACAATGGGAGAAACTCCCAAACCCTAGGACCCGTTTCTTCACTCTCAAAACTTCCCTGGCCGTGTTAGGGTCCAACCCTTTCCGATACAAGATCATCCGGTTCTCGGAGCCTATTTTACCATACCCGATTAAAAAGTGCTCTCTCTACACCAACATCCGCTGCGAGATTTTCGATTCCACAACGTGGAAGTGGAAGCTTTTACCTGAAAACTACGTAAAGCTTCCTTTTTGCGAGTCACTAGCTACGCATGAGCCCTCAGTTTTGGCCTCTGGCTTTTTCTATTGCCTCACGACGCGGCGAAGACTTCTTGCGTTCGATTGGGAGAAAGAGACTTGGGAAGTGTTTGGATTGCCACAGCCGTTCTGCGAAGATCGTAGCGTGCAACTTGTCGAGTATGAAGGCCGGTTGGGCTTGATTCGGACGGCGAGAAGTGAGTGTATGGAAGTGTGGGCGATGGAGAATTATCGGAAAAAATCGTGGGATTTGAAGAAGAGTGTCGATATCACAAGTCTTTTGGAGAAGGAAAATTTATGTTCTTCTGATCCATTGATGGACTTATGTTGCAGTGATGTTGCACTCATGAAGGATCGGAGTGATGTTGTATTTTGCAAGTTGCAAGGTCGTTTGACTTCGGACGAATACAAAGTGAGAAGTGTACTCTTGTCCGGCAAGGTAGATCTTTTCAAAATAGAGTCTGATATGGAGCCAGTTGAGTTAAAAAGAACTTGAATATCTTGAGATTGTCATGAGGGAAGGCCATTGATTAAGATGTGACAGAAGAAATCTGGATTTTTCACTTTTATGTTCCTTCTTTTATTATTATTATTATTATTATTATTATTACTATTATTATTGTAGTTCGGTTATCACTTTATTAATAAATTCGGTTCGAGTAATTTTAGAATACATTATTGTCAAAATTAGAATGCTGTACTTCATGTTTTAACTCAGAAAGGATGATAACACGTTTCAATAATAATATACTGTGCCCACAGCTAATCTTTCTAATACACTCATCAGCACTTCAAGAAGTTTTGAACGTTAAACACAAGGAAAAAAAAAAAACCAATACTAATAATAATTAATCAAATAAATAAAAGAAAGTTAAAACAAAATCGCATCAGTGAAAAAAGCCAACAATTTGTCTAAAAATTAAGTGATGCTGATAGCGCGTATATACTTAATCATTATGTCTCAAAATCACAAAAATATTGTTTTCTTTGGATTTTAAATTTCACACCAGCTGTCTATTTTTGTTTTCACTAATTCGAAAAATAAGCAAATAAAAAAAACTTCTAAACTTTACTTTAAGGTAAGGTTTGACGATAGGGTTAATACTATTATTGTTTAAACTCTTTTTACTACAGTGTATTGTTTCTAATACATATGAACGAATTGCTACTAAGAATCATGTGATGTATCAATAGCGGTTATATGTACATACACAAGCATTACTTTTCCATAAATATAAGCTTTTTAACACTTTGATTCGTTATTATTTTTTTTTTTTGCACAGATTACTCCTTTTTGGCCCATGGAAAAGAAAAAAGAGAGAAAGAGAGTGAACACGATGATTTAACATGCATGATTCAGCAAATATGACTTCTTCAATGTGTTAGAAAAAGAGAAATTATACACTTTTTACTGCACCATAAACGAACTCCTATATAAATCTCCCTCGATTAAGAGATTTCTTATTACGAAATTAAACACAAAGATGCAAAATTCCTTGTAAATGTAACCCTATACAAATGTTGACTTTACCTAATACTTTGTCCATAAAATTAACCGCAAATTTATGTAAATTAACGGAGATAATCGTTAGTTGTTCATGTAATAACTTAACATTTTATAGACATAGTTAAACTTTAGTGTTGTTAAAACCATTGAAAAGACGGCAATATTTTAGCTCTTAATATAACTGCTTATGTAAAACTTCCATTAATTATTTGCGACTAATGTGGGATTATACCTTTGTTAAATTATAGAAATCCTTGTCAATTTTAAAGTCAAGAACTAAAACTTCCAAAAGAAAATCAAGAACTGAATATATCATGATGGTGGTTTACAATAATCAATTAGAAAATCATTGCAATGAGAAGGTCCGGTTTGGGGTTATTAGTGGCTTAATTATAGGACACAATTGTAATAAGTCGTCAATGATTTATCGAGAGAAGACAACGAACATGAAATAATCCTTGTGTGTTGATTGGGAAAAAAACAAAAGTAAAAACAAAAGCTTATGGATTTCATTTAAATTAAATCACATGATCATAATTGCAATTATGAAATTGCAATTATGTGGCAAAACTTAGAATTGAAATAAATCTTAATTAATTTGTTTGGTCCACTTTGGTGTGTATTTAGATTCGCGTCTCATTTTATTTTAGGCAAAATTGTTAGATTGGCCACTAAACTTTTAACTTTGTACAACGTTAGTCATTGTACTTTTTTTAATAGCTGGAATACCCCTAAATTATTAAACTATTACTGCAATAGCCATTTACGTTAATTTTTAGACGGAATTCATTGGATAACATTACTTTTTATCAAATTACTAATAGATTCTATATAAAAATTAACAAAAAATGATTATCAAAACAACATTTTAATAATTTATGGGTATTTCTTGTTCTTTTTTTCCTAACTGAAATTATCATAAACTATTAAAAATATTCTATAATAGTTAATTTTTAGATGGAATCCTTAATTAGCACCATATTTTGATCAAATTACTAATAGATTCTGTCCAATAAGTAACATGAAGGACTATTCTAGTATCATTTTAATAGTTTAGGGGTATTTTAGCTACAAAAAAAGTTCATGAACTTAAGTTGCATAAGATTAAAAGTTTAGGTACTGAATAAGTAATTTATTTTAAATTATTTTTTCCCCATAGTTTGTGTCTCTCTTCTCATTGCCGCAACAAACTACACATCTCATCAAATTTTTGGGGTCTTGGCGTTTGCTTAGATTTTGAGAAGCAGCTACTATGGCTTTCCCAACATCCTTCAAAATCATATATTGGCATTGTAATCTCATTCCATGCCGTTCATGCATACGATAAAATACGTATATTAATTAGCACCACATTACATGTGATCAATTCTATGAGAAATTTAACGTATTTGGATAAAAAGATTTTAATCATTAATAATTCAATACTTTAAGGATCGATTGATTAAAATTTTTGTTAAATAAATCAAAATGTTACTTATTAAAGAAGAATTCGTTATATACATATATAGATATATAGACACACAAGGCACCACATCATGTTTGAAGCTTATCCTTTTGAGAACAAGTGGAAAACAGTTGGTCAACTGGGATGAGCCTGATTTTTCAACATTCCAGTCGCCATAAAATGTGCTGTCATATTCGACTGTGCTACGTAAGTTTATTATTAAATTTTCCAGCTTGCAGATATAATTAAGCTTGAAAATCATGCAAATTGCTGCTTAGTCTATTGACTTTCATTTTTCACATGTCTTGTTGCATGTGTCAATCCCTTGTTGATTAATTATTTGAATCCACTTTATGGATATGTCTTGGAGTTCGAAAAAAAAAATTATTATTATGAAAATAAGAGATTGACCTATGTTTGGCTCCAAAAGTAAAAAATAAAAAGAGTTATTTACATAAATATTTAAATTGGAGGTATTGATTTAAAATATATTCATTTTTTCTTTTATTTATATAAATATCTAAATTGATACTTATAATAAATATTATATTACTCTTTAATTAAGAATTGAAAATGAATAAATAAAGAATTATATAAAAGAAAAGAAAAATCTTCAGAAAAATGTTTGACTAGGCAAATCTTTATAAAAAAAGGACCATTTTACTTGATTTAATATAAAGAAAAATAACTACTTCAAGTATAAGTTATATGATAAAGTATGCAAAAATTAATCTTTGTACTAAAAAATTGATCATTCACAACGAATATATAAAAAGATTAAAATTGTAAAGAAATAGAAAGCACTTTAAAACCTAAAAAGATAACATAATGCTAGAATAATTATCATAAAGAAAAAACGTTACTACATTAAAAAATAAAATCATAATGATATGGTAATCATCATAAAGAAATAGCAATTTCAAACCATATTTAAACCTTAGAAATTAACTATTAAAATAGACCAATAATAATAGAAAAAATTATCATAAAATATTACAATTATCATAAAGAACTTAATCACACTAAGAAATAAGTTTTTAAGAAACCAAAATCATACCTAAGAAATACATTTATAAAAAACTAAAAACATACTAATAAGCAATCCTTATAATAAAAAATTGATCGTTAAGATAAATATACAATAATGATAAAACAAATTAACAACATTATCAAATTCCATAATAAATATAAGTTGTATGTTCTATATAAAAAAATTATTATGATAAAGAATTTATGCTTAAGATAAAGTTACAAACAATATATAAGATAGTAAACATAAAAAAATAATTGTTCTTGTTATACCCAGAATACCAAACACAAAAAATGAAGGATGAAGAAATGAATACTACGTAAAAAAATAAAATAAATGGGGGTTATCAATTCAAAATTCAAAAAAATGAGGGAAAAACTAATTTGGGTTCACTAAAACTAATTCTCATTTGTGAGTAAAAAAAAAAATTCATCATTAAAATTAAAAAAAAATGAGAATCTGTTTAAAAATGAAATGAAATCAATTATGATAAAAGGACAAAATATATATTTCAGATATATATTTCATAAAAAATAGACATATATGTAATATAATTTAAAAATGTATATATTTAAAACAAAATCTTAAAAATGGATCTTTTGTGTAATTATTGCAAATAAAAAAAAAGATAAGAAGTAACAAATGTGGCCTTTTATGTTTAGATGTTTCGCTAAAGATCATGGAATGAGAGAATAATTGCAAAACCATTATAATAATATAAAAAGTAGTTTCGGAGCAAAAATAAAAATAAAAATAGTAGTACACTAGTACTTAAGTGGCCCTTCCTCTTTACCAAAGGAAAAAAAAAAAAAAAAAAAAGAAACAAAAAGCTTTATTGTACAAATAATTTTTATAATAAGAGTACATTTTATTTGATATAATCGATAAGAATTATTTTTTTAATTATTGGATTTATATTTTAATAGTTTAATTTATGAATGTTCAAGTGTCAACGTACAATATATATTTACTCCAACTATATATCAAATTTGTGAAAAATTACTCACTTCCTATCAATACAAACTAAAGGAGATTTTTTCTTGTAAAAATTTGCCATCCATTTTTCTTGAACGTATTAGAATTGTACTTTTTTTTCCCACAAAAATAAATTTAGTAGTA
Organism: Ficus hispida; assembly: GCA_025413025.1. Taxonomy (NCBI): domain Eukaryota; kingdom Viridiplantae; phylum Streptophyta; class Magnoliopsida; order Rosales; family Moraceae; genus Ficus; species Ficus hispida. The sequence continues at coordinate 5,767,809 of CM046369.1, read as the reverse complement.
CCAATCTGATCAATCGCATTGGTGTAGCTAAAAATAGAGTAATTATTTAGGAATCAAATATATATATATATATATATATTTGCCACATTCTTCCGGCCAATAAATACACTCTGATTTGGGAATTTTTAATAATGCTAATGGGATAAGCCAAATTGAAAAAATCGAAGCCGTGGTATTTATTTCACTCAAGATTGGGTTTCTCTACCAAGTGTTTTGCCCGTGGTTTCAGGGGGATTCACGTTTGGCATATGTCTACTTTGACCGAGATCTTTGGACGTACTACAATTCGGTGGAGGAACTTTAGGACATCCTCGAGAAATGCACCGGTGTCGTAGCTAATCGAGTAGCTCTAGAACCACATATGATCAAGCAAAAGAGTATCGATAATCACATGAACACCATGAAAGTCGATTGCTAAGAAAAAGGTAGAAGCATAAATACTATCCGAAATAGTGAAGGGTGCTTGATAATCTTCCATTCCTTGAAAGCCTGTGAATACTCTCGATCTTGTGGTAGACTGCCCCTCCTAGGGGGCACTTGGCAACTCACTCGTGGGGCATGATATCCCCAAATTCCTCAAGTACTTGCTGCACTTCCTGAGAAAGAAGTCGTACGTCTTGGTATTGGATCCGTTTTTCTGGTAGCATGAACATGAATTAAATTCTATTCGTCTTCTTCATTCTTAAGAGAACCCCCCACCCGAACCATTCTTAAGACCACCAAGCCCTCTCGAATAAACTCCAAATTGAAAAACTTACGTAGTTTCATAAAGACAATACACCAGGACCATACACAAAAAAGTGACAATAAAGTTATCAATTAAAGGTGCACCCACTTAGATTGAAGACTTTCTAACGGGTAGATTTTTGTATTTCTAAATCCGAATAATAATGATAAACAATAATAAACAATAATAATAATTGGCTTTTAACATATACTAGTTATATGTGTGTCCTTCGCACGCATAGATTTAGTTTGCTACATATACATGTATATTATTTTTTAAGTTTTTTTTATTTAAAAGGAATGTAAATATAAAATTTCTAAATGAAATGAGTAAATCAAAAATATTTTTTAAAAAGCTAAGAGCAAAAGATGCAATAAATAAATAAATAAATAAAAATAAAAATAAAACAAGTAACAATTTTTCATTCTAAAAGATAAAGAATAATTACACTAAAGAGTAAAAAGTTTCAAATGATTTCAGTCATAAAAAAGAAAAATAAAAAAAAAGCCCAAAAAAATATAAAGATCAAAATTTTAAATAGTAAAATATATTTCATAAAAAAAAAAAAGAAAAAAAAAGTTATGATAAAAGACTGGAATGCTATAGTCTGAAACCAGCTCAGCGTGTTCACATTACCACACAGTTTACATTCCCATTCTACCCCTCCTTAACACGTTGTAGGACCCCCACTAAATTAAAAAAATGACCTTTAGAGGACTTTTTAGTAATAACAAAGCAACCTTTCTAATGTACGGCTTACCACTCTACCTAACTCTCTCTCTCCCATAATATAGATGTCCTATATATATATATATATAATGTTATTATTATGTACTTTAGATAATTTGTCGATTCAATGCTTAATAATAATACTGCAATTCATAGTAGCAGCCCTTTTGAGAAAGAAGAAACTAATAGCCAACACGTTGATTTTGAATTCTTAACACTGTATATTTATTTTTAAAAATTTTTTTAATACAAAAAAAGGGATAAGTGACGTTCTAACCTTCTTCATCGTGCATATATATAATTAACTATCATATGATTAAAATAAATGAGATGCAGATCTATTGAGATTACCAACACAAAATTATTGCTCCAAGATGAATTTTTTAGGTGTCATGTTCTTTGAACATGCTTGACAAAAAGCGAAAGATTTAAATAAGATAGATCTCTTTTGACCAGTGTGGTCACCGATGGTTTGACACTGTATATTCGTTGGTATTACAATTTTGTGTTAATAAAATAAAAATATAATTTGCATCTTAAATCATGTTAAAGAAAAGCCAACTTGTCGGGTTAAACTACTGCGGTTGAACAGAGTAACATCTTTCGCTCGGGAATGTCTCATTCCAGACTATAAAATTAATAACTCCCCATTTTCTCTCAGCCTCACTTTCCCGATAAAAGTTTTTCCCTTTTTCCAGAAACAAATTATTCCGGGACTTCCCTAAAATATCAGTGTGCTTTTTTACAATTATTTGTCTTCCCTTTTTTATGTTCTGTTATACTACATGATCAACAAAACTGTCAAGTTCTAGTGATTGTCTGCTTTGCCTGGCTGATTTTCCCGAGAAAGTTTCTGGCTTTCCCAGATTCCCAAACCTACGATGGAAGCCAGAAAGGCGCGGTGGAGAAGAAAGCGGCAAACGACGTCGTATTACAGATTTCGAGATCCGAAGCAGCAACAGCAGCTTCTGGTTCTGGTTCTGGCTCTTCTCCGAAATTGTCCAAAGCCTTCAACCTTGAGCTAATGGAGCCCAAGCCTCCCAAGTCAAATCCCGAATCTCCGACAGCATATAAGCCTCCGAAAATCCCAGCCGACGCGGTTTTAGTCTCTCGCCGGCCGTCGATTTCAAAGTCAACTTTCGCCAAACCGAAGTCGCGACTAGTCGAGTCACCACGTCTTGGTAATCCAAAACCGTTAGAAGAAAAGGCTCAGTCGAGTTCGGACACAATTTCATCTCTTCCACACTCGCCAATTGTTGTTGCTTCTTCCCCAAGCAACAAAGCCAATGCTGCCACTACTCCTAAAGACCGTCTGAAATCGGCTCCAATCACTCCAAGGACGCCTCTGATCAAGACACCGCCGGGAGAGGAAGAAGAAGACGAAGACGAAGATGCCGACGAAGTCTACAAAGTCGCCAATTTCAAAGCGAGATCATACGCAAGAAAGAAGAAAAAGGTGAAAATCACTTCCTTGATTGAATGGATTTGCCTTGTTTGCATAATGGGGTTTCTGATTTTTAGCTTAACCGTGAATGAATTGGAAAAGAAACTGCTTTGGGGTTTGGAATTGTGGAAATGGTCTGTCTTGGTTTTGGTCATCTTTTGCGGTAGGTTGGTCACCGAGTGGTTTATCAACGTCTTGGTTTTCTTGATTGAGAAGAATTTTTTCCTTAAGACAAAGGTTTTGTATTTTGTTTTCGGGTTGAAGAACAGTGTGCAGGTGTTTATATGGTTGGGTTTGATACTTTTGACTTGGGTTTTGTTGTTCAATCATGGCGTGAAAAGGACTAGAAGAACGACCAAGGCTCTGAATTACATTACTCGGGGTCTTGCTTCATGTCTTATCGCGGCAGCCATATGGTTGTTAAAGAATTTGTTTGTTAAGTTGTTGTCGTCTTCTTTTCAGAACAATAGATTCTTTGATAGGATTCAAGAATCAATCTTTCATCAGTATGTTTTGAGAGTCCTTTCGGGGCCTCCGTTGATGGAGATGGCAGAATATGTTGGGAGGACGCCGAGTGCAGGACGGCTGAGTTTTGTAAATGTGAAGACCGAAAAGGGTGAGGAGAAAAAAAAGGCCAAGGAAGAGGTGATTGATGTGGATAAGCTCAAAAAGATGAAGCGAGAGAAGGTTTCTCATTGGACATTAAACGGGTTGGTTGATGTGATTAGCGGCACGGGATTATCTATCATTTCGAATGTGCTGGAATCCGAGGATTTATACGAGACGCAGAAGGATGAGGAGATTACTTCTGAGTGGGAAGCAAAGGCCGCTGCTTATAAGATTTTTCCTCATATAGCCAAGCCTGATAACAAGTGAGCAAAATATATGCTTTCAAGGTTTTTGAAATTTCCCAACTGACTTCTATAGATCCAGAATTTTTCTGACTCATGTTCATTGTTTCACTAGGTATGTTTATGAAGACGACCTCTTGCGCTTCTTTAGTAGAAAGGAAGTGGATCTTGTGTTTCCGATGTTTGAAGGAACAGCGGAAACTGGTAAATTCAAGAGAAAAGCTTTGAAGAACTGGCTGGTAAAAATTATTTCACCCCAATTCTCCTCTTTTACTATTAAAAATGCCAGTATCAATCTTTCGTTCTTTTTTCTTCTCTTGGTTTCAAGCGAGTCAAACAATCTGCGGAATGTAGTTCTATTAGTTTTCACCTACTTTTGACCATGGAATTTGTTCTGTGAATGCAAAATACTTATAAGTGGTTGGTCCGACATCAAAGCATCACGTTCTAACTGTTAAAATGGTTCTTGTCTGCAGTTGAAAGTTTACCTCGAACGAAAATCACTGGCCCTTTCATTAACTGATACCAAAACAGCGGTAGAGGAGCTGAATAAGCTCGTCTCTGTGATTGTAATTCTGGTGAACATCATTATCTGGTTGGTCTTGATGGGATTCTTGACCACCCAAGTACTTGTATTCATTTCATCCCAGCTTCTTCTGGTAGTATTTATTTTCGGCAACACTGCTAAGACTGTATTTGAAGCCATCATATTCGTATTCGTGATGCACCCTTTTGATGTGGGAGACCGCTGCGTCATCGATGGAGTACAGGTAACTTCTCTAACCATGGATTTCGTTTCCTTTATGTTCGTTGTCGGTAACCCAACATGGCTTGACATGCTGATACCTCACAGATGGTTGTCGAAGAGATGAACATCTTGACAACGATATTCTTGCGATTTGACAACGAGAAAATCTTTTATCCAAATAGTACTTTGGCGACCAAACCCATCAGCAACTTCTACAGGAGTCCAGAAATGAGCGATTCTGTTTTATTCGCTATCGATTTCTCTACATCGGTTGAGACTATTGCAGCTTTTAAAGCGAAAGTGAAAGCGTATGTCGACTTTGTCTTACCTTACCATCGAAACTATTTATTAGGAATTCGACCTTTAATTCTTGTTTTAAACTTATCATTTGTTACACAAAGATCTCAAGCTCAAAATCAGTAGAAAACAGACAATAGTAACGAACCAAGATGCTAAAATATTGTCGCTATATAGTAACGAACAACAAAAATTCAGGTACTTGGAGAGCAAGCCCCAGCACTGGCGTCCTGGTCACAGCGTGGTGATTCAGGATATTGAGGATGTGAACAAGATGTCAATAGGCCTTTTCGTCACGCATACCATCAACTTCCAAAACTCCGGTGACAGGAACAGCAGGAGGTCTGATCTGGTGTTGGAGGTGAAAAAATTTTCGAAGAGCTCAAAATAAAATACCATCTGCTGCCTCAAGAAGTTCAAGTGAGCTACGTCGGTTCAGCTACTACAGCAGCTCCGTCGCCACGGCGGTGATCTTTTTCCGATTCTTATGTTCCTCAATTATGGTAAGGGTATGTATTCTTCTCTGAAACCAATGATTAAAAATTTGTGCTGCTTTAGTCTACTTAGAACTCTGCCAACTGAATCCAAGAATATATCTTTTTTTGTGGTCCTGAACTTGGTAGGAAACTATTGGTTTTTATTCTTTCTCTAGAACTTGTTCAGTTTCTGAAGTATTGTTACATTTTCTTTAATGACAGGTTAGAAGTTCAAGAGACTGATATTTGTCGTTCAAAGGAAAGAATAAAGAGCCACACAAATTATGGTGCTGGGGTATATCTGAGAGTTGAGAAACCAGATTTTCTGTACTTCTTATTATCTTAGTCACGATATTAGAGTGAACCCATGCGAGTCTAGAGTTCAATGTTTTTGTGAAAACTGAGCATGCTTCTCTCGGAGTTTTTTTTTTTTTTTTTTTAATTTTCTCCTGAATTTTTTGTATTCAATTTATGGAGAGAGAGAGAGAGAGAGAGAGAGAGAGATTGTATACAATTACACATGCCTTTAAAAAATTCATTCTGAATATTGCTTATAAAAAAGGAAAATAATTAAAAACTTATATCAACAGGGTTTTTTTTTTTTTTCCTTTTTCTATTGTGTAAAATTTCTTTTTCTTTTTTGAGTACAATTTCACATGCGTTCAAAAATTGATTCCGAATATTCGTTACAAAAAAAAGGAAAAGAATTATAAATTTCTAACAGGTTTTTTTTTTTTTTTTTTTTAAACCTTACCTTATCTATAGAAAAAAAGATCATTTTTGCAATCCCGCCCTCATGCCTTGTATATGAAAGAAATCCAGTGAATCGTCAATAAAACAGAAATGATCTGATCAAATTATATTTAAAAATAAGCTCAGTTTAACACAAACCATCATAGATGAACAGTGCCCAACACACATTAATCACATTAATGTATATTGTATCCAACTAAGCGATTCATCATGTGTCACTGGTTGTGCGCTACTTCAGTGGTAGTTTTGGGCCCAAGATTGGGTGGGCCCAAAAGAGTAATGGGCTGTTTGGATAACTTGAATAAAAGTCCACGAAGATGTCATACACCGCCACATCACTGAGGAAGAAAGTAGAAAACCAAGCAAGAGACTTGTATCTTGATGGTGATTGGACCAACAAGATAACCTTATCCAACATCGGCGAAACCAGACGCCGCCACGTAGGACAGAAATAAAAACACAAGGCCTTCTGAAATCCGAAATTTCCCACCTCTCGTTCCTCCGATCCCCCACCATCTATCTAAATTCCCAACTCCACCCCCTCTTCTCTCTCTCAAACTCAAAACACTCTCACTTTCCATCGCCGATACAGGCAAACAAACCCACACAGAGAGAGAAAGAAATCGAGAAAAATCAATGGCTGCAACTTCCGCAGTTTCTATGGCGATGTCATTGACCAGCGCCACCAACAAGAAGGTCCCCAGCTCCGAGGCCTTCCTTAGGCCGTTGCCGGTGAGGCCGTCCAAGGCCGTCTCCCCGGCGGCGCCGACGAGATCGACCGGGAAGCTCCATGTCAGGGCTTCCTTGAAGGAGAAGGTGGTCACCGGCCTGACAGCGGGGGCAATGACGGCGACCATGGTCGTCCCTCAGGTGGCCGAGGCCGCCGACTCAGGACTCTCTCCCTCGCTCAAGAACTTCTTGCTCAGCATTGTCGCCGGCGGTGTTGTTCTCGTCGCCATCGTCGGCGCCGTCATCGGCGTCTCCAACTTCGATCCCGTCAAGCGGAGCTGAGCAAGAGAGAGATAGAGAGAGAAAGGAAGTTTGGCCTTTTTTCTCTTCTTCTTCTTCTTCTTCTTCTTTTTGTTTTTTTAGTTTCTCGAGAATTTTATGGAAGATTCTTGATTTTAAAGTTCTCAATGTAATCTCTTGTGTAATGGTATTTATGCGTTCTGTGGTGTAATATGTGACTCTTCTCTTCTCTCGTTTCATCTCATACACCCGTCTTATTTCCATATTTTCTCGGGAAAATTCTGAAAGACAAGCTCTTGATAAAATCATACACATGAATTTGAATTATTATTGTATAACATGGGGATAAAGATAATAACTGCCGCCAAGATTGTGGAAACTTGAATTAAGCAATTGGGGTGAATACAAAACAATACAAGACTCCAATTATGTATTAGAAAACAGAAGATCTCGAAAATTTTCTCCAATTTCACGCACTGGTTTTGTAGAACTAATGACAGCTAAACTCGATCTACAAATTCGAATCTGTGTTTACGAAACTAGTTAATCTATATTAAAGAATTGAACCAATTGTTGAGTTCGTTACTTAGAGGACTTCAATATCGAATCGAGCATGTATTCACCCTCTGAAGAATAGTTCACCTTATCAGCCTTGACCACTGTGATTTTCACCCTCTGCTCGTCACCGTATACCTCCTCCTTAATCTTGAGCCTGAAAAGATATTCGTTGAAGATCCTACTTCCAACCACGTCCGCGAATCGGGCATCATCCTGCTCTACATGCTTCAACAAGTACAGCTCTTTGGCGGAGCAACCCAAGATCTCCTCCCCAGATTCCTGAAAAGCCGTCACCCAAGTCAATCCTGTGTGGTCTTGAATTTGGGCTTGGAGAAGATACCTGTAGTCGCACTCGTCGAATTCCTGATTACATCTGTCACACTGCCAAATATTTCCGGACCTTGTCGCCTTTTTGTTACACTGCCTATCTCCAATCATCAATGGGCAAGCCGTGTAACAGAAATTGTCTGTTTTGATGAAGGTTATGGTTGCCTTTACAGTGATCCAGTCTGGCTTATCAGATCTTCCGAGACCTTCATCTTTGATTTGAGAAATAGTTTTCCGTATCTCATGCTTAGGTGCTCCTGCCATTTTATCTTTAGAAATGGACTGAGAAGCGACATCCTTGCCCACTCGATCAAACCAGTCTCTCAAGCTATGAGCCTCAGGGAAATCGGGGTTTATGAAGAGCTGAGTAGAAGAAATTGTACCTATTGATTTCCCGCTGAAGTCATTAACCTTCCCTGCTTTTACAGCTAAAACAGGACAAAATCCAGAATCTGACATCTCTTGCAGCTTCTGACCTTCCCTATTGCAAAATTCCCCCCAAAGTGTTAGCTCAACGCTCTTTCCAGACCAATCCTTTAGATTCAGAATTCTTCTCTGAGTTTCCATTCCGTTCTTTCGCAGAATAGGAACTGAAGGGTTCACAGATATCACAATTCCAATAACATCAAGAATGGAATTATTGTCAGCGGTTTCAATCCCATTGATAGGTCTAAAGGAAAATTGTTGTCTTGGTATAGAACCATCTTCATCGGGGCAAAGCTCCACGGTGGAAGTTGCCTCTAGGAATATCTCCCATTCATTCTTCAGATGGTTGAAGTTCTTCTGAGCAGGTTTTAAGCTACCCTTAGAAATCATGTAAACTTTACCAACCTCTATAGTATCATAGAAGCGGTCAACAACAGCATTGAAGCAGGTCACCCGTATTTCCCCCCCATCGGAGTCAAGAAGGTCAAAAGAGAATACTTTTCCATCTCCACGGGCATTATTATAGCGACGGAGATCCCCTTTGGCAGTTACTCTTGCCTTGATAGCCCACCGACCTTGATAAGGATTCAATGCAGTAATAGGAATGATCCGAGCTGGTGCCTCGTTCTTCAAGATAGCACCATGGTTTTTGTAATTAGGAGGTGGTTGGTAAGGAGGTTGAACAACGGGCCTGAAATTCTGCACATTGGTAACAGAATTTTGGGTTCTCAACTGAGGACTGGCAACCCTGGCTGGCAGCTGAATATTACCATTGGGCTGCATCGTCTCATCTATTGAATCAGGCTCAACCAAGAATTTCGGATCCCCAATTTTATCGCAGTCCAACAAAATAGTTTCGAATTTCAGCACAACAATAATCCTGCACACATCAAAACACAACTTTAACTCAAAAGAAACTAGTTGATTAAAACTCACATTAATTAGGGAAACAGAAAACCTCCAGCCACAAACTTCTTTTACACCTCTTCCATAAGCAAAAATGAACAAGACGAGAGCTTGTCATTCACAGAAAAATTATTTTACCTTTCATGACAGCCAAGTAAATTAAAGTGAATCAAATATGATATAAATTTAAAGGCTGATTTCAACAACTTCAAAGCTCCAGCACACAAAAGAAGCCCCAGATGGAGCGCTTAGATATTCTTATTAATTTCAAAATCTATTTTCTTCACATGAAAATAAACTCTGATAGCCGTTGTAAATCGATCGTTAAATCATGAAAAGAACGCAAGTGAAGAACAAGATTATGTTTATATTTCAGAAAACTGAATCGGACTTCGCAAATTCCTAATCCTAAATATATCCAGCTTTTCTTCAGTTACAATTCAACCAATTTAGCCAAAATCGAAACATAAAAGTAAAATGTGAGATCTGAATTTATTTCCAAATTCTCCAACTGCCGATCTTCAAAGCTATTATTGTCTCATAAACCTCATTTCCACCGAACAGAAAGAACAAAAATCCTAATAACAAGTAAATTACCAAAAACAAAAACCGCAGTTAACGATTAACGATGAGAACAAACAATCTCGAATTACGAAAATCATTTCAGCGAGTAATTAAATCAAACTGAGGAAAGAGAAAACAGAGAGAAACTGACTTGCGTTTCTGCACGCGATTACAGATGTACTCGAGGAGCTGGATGACGGAGCCTTGGCGGACGAGGCCGGTCCTAACCGTGTCGTTGAGCTGAGAGGCGAGCATCGCGTTCTGAGAGGAAACGGAGTCGGAGAGCAGGAACCGGTACCGGCCCTGCGAGTTCCCGATTAGCTTGATGTCGAGGACCTGCACGAGCGGCTTCGAGTCCACGTCGCCGGCAAGGATGGCGGGAATCGCGTTGGGCGTGAGGCACACCGCCATTCTCGATCTTCCGAGCTCCGAGAGGAAGAAACCCTAGGTGCGGCGACGAGGAGGATTTGGGGGTTTCTTTGGGATCGGAGTTGAGGTCGGATTCGGGAGAGTTGGGAGAGAAATGGAGAAAGAGAAGGAAGAGTCGGCGGTTAAGAGATTCGAGATGGCGGGAATGGATCTCTCTTGTGGAGGAGTGGAGATTTATATATTGTTTGTTAGTTTCCCTCCCTGGTTCCTCAAAAATAAAAATAGAAATAAAAAGAGAAAAAGATTGAAATACTTCCAAAAAAGAAAAAGACTTATTTGCATGAATGCCCCCTAAGCTTTTTGAATTTGGCAATTTAGCCTCTAAATTTTTTCCTAACAATCAACCCCTTGAACTTCTAATTTTTGCAATTTAATCTCCGTTTAGTATTTAAGTTTAACTCCAATTATACTTACTTTTCATTTCAATTTTTATCTTTATATGAAAATTCAACATAATTTTAACTGGTTTTTGAAAAGTCAACCAACTCCAACTTAAAATTTCATCCGAAGACTTAGTCATTTTTACTTAAATTTATTAAAATTAAGATATTTTTTGCACAATGCTTATACGTTATAGCTCAAAAGGAACAATTTTGATCACATTTACTTAATTTCAATATAAATTTCTTTTAAAGTTTAGGTTTAAATTTGAGTATAATTGAACTAAGATTCAAATTTGTAAAGGAATTTATATTAAACTTAAACAAAAATTATCAATAATGCTTTCTTAAACTATAATGTACAAGTTATGTGTAAAAAATCATTTAAATTTTTACGAATTTAAGCAAAAAGATTGAATTGCCAAAATTATAAATTTAAGGGTTGATTGTCAAGAAAAAAAATTTGATCAAATTAAAAAAGTCCAGGGGTATTTATACAAATAAGTCAAAGAAAATAGAAGATTTTCTCTTCTAAAAAAGAAAGAATTTTCTAAGAAAAAATAATAATAATAATAAAGAAATTTCAAATTAGAAGAATAAAAGTTTTTGAAAATAACTTTTTTTGGGTAATTCTAGGGGGCAACTCACTTTTCCCCATCAACAAGGGAAATTTTTTTGACCTTTGGATCATGTTTTCTTTATTAGTGAGTGAGGTTATTTTTTCTAGCATTGTTAAAAAAGAAAAGATCTACTTTTAATGGAAATAAATACTAATTATTTTAAAACAATTTAGCATATACTTCTAATTTTAAAAGCTTATAATTTTATTTTTTCAATTTTAAATAAGATGATTTTATTAATTGCATAAAATTTCAAGAAAAAACAAACAAGATTTATTCTGATATTACCTTCCCCGAACAGACCCTTACTCTTTCAATCCATCTATCTTAAAAAAAAAAAAAAAAAAATCTCTTTAAAAATCATCTTTTACAGAAGAAGAAGAGGAAGGTGAAGTTAACAATGGCAGAAGAAATGAGTCGGTAGAAACGATCTTGAACTGAACAGGCTGGAGAGGAAAAAAAAATTCATCGATGCATAATAATTTCTGTATGTTTATTGCTATTTTCTTTTTTTGTTTTTTTTTTTTTTTTTTTTTTTTTTTTGGAAAATTCCTTACAGAGAGCACATAAAGGCTAGCTAGGACATAAATTGTCTCGTTAACAACTCTGTTAGTTAGGTGTTAAGTTATAAAATTATAGCCTTTGATGTGTCAAAATCTTATGGGGACAACTAATGAAAAAATAACATTGAGACAATAGATCTAAACTCGAGAGTTCATTCAGGAGTGAAATGATTCATGCAAATGGATATGGAGCAACCGTCGTATCAAATTAAATCAAAATTATATTATTTTTTTAAAAGGCAAATTGTTTTATATTATATTAAATAAAGTACCAGTAAAACAATTTAACGGAAGGCAATAAAAATAAAAATTCTCAACAAAAAAGAAAAATCTCCAAAAAATACATATTATTGTTTCATTTTTCTCAAATAGAATTCTCAATCTTTAAATAGAGTCCACACTTAGCAAATTCCCAAAAATCTACCAGCAAGCAGGAGTTAAACGCAACACGTAAACAGATAAAACGACAAGACCCTGTTACAAAAAGAACAAACAATAAAATAAAGCCGATGCAAAATAAAGTCTGGGTGTATCAAAATGACACCAAGCTGAACATACTAAGTTGCAAACGACATCAAGCTGAAGTTGCTCCTACATCACAATTTGAAGATACATATGTCATCTATGAACGTTTTATTCAGTAAACTTTTTGACTTTTTAAAATTTTTTTTTTTTTTTTAATCTGGACTCTATTCCTGCATCGCAAACAATGCAAATCTCATCAAATCTCATCAAACAATGCCAAAAAAAAAAAGGAAAAGATGGGCAGGGGGTGAGAGAATAAAATAAAAGAAAAAAAAATGTAATTCTAAACACCCATTGATAGGAATTCCAGATGGTCTGTTGAGAGGTATGGGGAAGGGGGGGTTCGGAGGGAGTCCGATAAAAAATAAAAAATAAAAATAAAAATAAAAAAAAAAACAAAAATTTGAGAGAAAGTTACTCTAGAAAAAGAAAATAGATGGATATTCTATTTTATATTATAACATGACGCAAAATGCATTTTAATAATAGTCGCTCTTACTAATTCATAATAATTATTCTTTCACATAAACGGCAGCTAAATTTTGATGCTATGCCGTGGCAGCCGCAAGCCCATGTCCATGGATGAACCTTGCGTTTTCTTTTGTAATAACATGAGTTTCCTCCAAAAGACTGCATATAGAGATTTCAAAGTGGATTCAGCAAAAGATGAAATTAAAAATTAAAATTAAAATAACTCATGAAACAAAAGAAATTGAAAATAATACACAGTAGACATGGCTAAATTAAGTACGAGGGTGTTTGGTGAATGAGTTGAGTTTGAGTTGAGTTGAAATTTTTAAGTTTGAATTGAGTTGACTTTTTAAAAAGTCAGAAAAAGACAAAAATTGAAATGAAAAAGTATAATTTAGTTAGAGTTAAACTTGGTTACCAAACAAGCCATAAATGATCAACTTACGCAGTCTGAATAGTCTTGTTTAAAACGGTGGATGAAACAATTGACGCGCCATCCAAATAGCGTAGCTCGCCTTTGATCCTTTCTTGGATTCTGTTGTTGAGTTGTTCCACATTCAGCCTGAGTGGCTCGTCTGAAGCCTTGGTGATCATGAATATAAATCAATGTAAGCATGTGTCATTTTCGTCACTAATCTCAATCATAAGGATCACTAATGAGTACTCATAGTCATCCTCACTCGAAATGATTCGAGACTAAACATAGATCGGCTGTAGATCCGACTCGACTCAACCTGAATCAGGATGAAAAGTATAGTGGTGATGAAAAGGAAAAACAGCAGTTGTCGACATGACATTCCGTCGTGCCGGTTACTTACCAAGACCCAACCACACGAGTCTGCGTAGGATGGTACATGAGCCGTATATGCGATCACATCTGCAATTTAACCCACAGATTTTACATAACTGTCAGCTTCTGATCTTTATGTAACAAAAGTACACTAATAGGAAAATAGTACATGAGAAGTTAAGGAGGTGATCACATTTGAAGACATGTTTTATGGTGTTGTATATTGGTGTAAAGATCTGCTTGTGGGAGAGAATTCCAGCTGGACCAGCCTGTGATCAAATTAATAAATATTTAAATTACGGAAATTTTTATTCTTTTTACAGTAAAACTTTATATCAGTAGTGCATAAACATGAGTCAGATCTAATCAAAATCACATCAGAAACACAGTTTCTGATATAGATAAATGCCTGAAAATAAATCCATCATAGTGTATTTTTTCAGGTCTTATAGAAATTAATGTTAAATGGGCTTGAGTATAACTCATCCCCGAAATTAGTTCAAGAAGAGAGGAAGCCCGTTCCACATTTAATACCATAGCAACTCACTAGCGGATAATTACACAATCTATCAGAAATCTCCAATCAATAGATGCTAGCATGAAAGATAAGAACAAACTTACTTGAGTGACAAAGATACCGTTGTCGTTTAGCTTTGGCTTGAGAACTTGCTCGTAGAAGGATTTGGTGTAAAGATCATTGCAAGGCCCTCCTTCAAGTGGATCTGCCAAATCTCCTATTATCACATCAAACTTCTCTTCACTCTTCTCTAACTCATCCCTTTTTAAGCAACAATAAATTAGTAATTAGTTAGTACTTTGTTTACCACTTAAACATATAAATTTCTTTGTAATTACTAGTAATTTCGAGGTCAAATCCAAATTCAAAAACTCATGTTTGGCTTGAATAAGTAGACTAACTTGGCATCATTAATAGCAATATGAAGCCTTTCGTCATGGAACGCCTCCTGATTTGCCGTCAAATGAGCGCGGCAGAAATCGACCACCACCTGAAAATCGCAATACATTAGACCAAAAAGGCAAAAAGAACATTTAATGTCTTGAAGAACTGTTTCAAGGTACTCGAATGATATTTCAATGTAATTAAAATCTACGGAGATACCGATTTAATAAAGTCGAAAACATGAAGAGAAATTCAATCATTGTGTTCTATTCTAAATAGCAATATACCTTATCAATATCACACATGAAAACTCTCTGTACATCCTTGTGCTTTAGTGCCTCTCTCGCCGTAGACCCTTCTCCACCTCCCATTATGAACACTGTTTTTGGACTGAAAAAAAAAAAAAAAAAAAAAACATTGCTCCAAAACGACAAAAAAAAATTAGTAGAGTACTTTGGGAAATTTATTTTTGAAGCAAATTAAGTGCTAGTGTTGTGTTCTGTACTCGTCATGAATTAAGAGAGCAGGTTGGACCAAGCATTCATGGTAAACAAACTCGTCGTTTTCGGAACTTTGCATCTTCCCATCAATCAGCAGAACCTACTCATACAATAGTATACAAGTAAAATCATATATAGAAAAACCAATAAATAAAGGTAAGGTCTTCTGTCCGACACCCCTGTAACATAAGATTAATCGTGGTGTAACGTTTATGTTGATGCATCAGTGACGGAGCTAGACTGAAATTTTCAAGTAATATAACCTTTCCGAATCGCGGGGTATCCAAAAGAGCAATGTCTTGGAACTGACTCGTCACTGCATGCAAGACACTGCCAAGAAACCAACCAAATAATGTAACGCAAAACAAGTTCAAAATAAAATGTACTAATAATAACACAATTTTGTGGACAAACATGGGATTACTGTACCTATTCAAAGAGAAAGACCATTTGAGATCATCTTCAAGCTGTTCTTCGAACCATTCGTCGTCACGATGACGCTGATCATGATGATGATGATGATGATGATCAGAGCTCGAGTTCTGATCATCGTCAGCGTTATAATCATCTTCTTGAAAATTAGAATTGGCGAATCCCGACGAAATCACGTCAATCTGTTCGGAGTCAAGAACAATCAGAGGGACGTACGAAACAGAGAAAGCAGCCACCAAAAATCCCCACATTTTTTTTTTTTCTTTTTGGTGTTGTGAACAAGGAAAGAATGAAGAACAAGATTTTGGAAACGGAAAGTGATGAGAAGTGCTCTCACACTAGTGTGTGTGTGTGTGTGTATATATGTTTACTATAATTAAAAAGTAGATAAGGTGATCGCTGTTCATTTTTTGTCGTAAAAAAAGAACCGTTTTGGTGCCTTCTCTCCTTTTTGTCTTTCTTTCCTTTTCTTTAATTTTTTGATTGCTTCAGCAATATGCCACTTTAGAGCACCATTCGAACACTGCAAAGCTCCACACGATAAAATCTCTTTCACAAAAGTGGAACCTACGTTTCTTCTCTCTCTTTTTTTTTAAATGAAACATACGTTTCTTTTCAATGATAAAATAAAACCACTCTCTCTCTCTCTCATAAATGATAAAATGAAGCACGTGCTAAATATATTTTATTTTCATATCATAAATGATAATGACAGCATATGCTTTTCTTTTTTCCATATAAAGTTACAGCACAACTGTTAAATAATGATTAAAATGAAAAATAAATAATCACATTTCACTTGTTCCTATTCTTTTGATAAATATTGTACTTGTTATTTGGATTTTGCCTGAAGTTTTACTTAATTTTTTTTTAGTTGAAATTTTACTCGTAGTTTTAAAAAGAGGAGTTTATGCCTTCAAATAGAAATATCAGTTATAAAACCGTTTTAGTGCCTTATATTATTTTTCTTATTTTTCTTTTTCCTTTGTCACCGTTTCTTGTCTTTAACCTCTCTTTATTTGACTTTGTTTCATTTTTTCCATTTTTTTTTTGTCTAAATGATTTTACCTTATACTTTCCTGATTTTTCACTTTTACTTCATTCTTCTTATAACTCTTTTATTTTTATTTTTCATACCTTTGTTCTTCATTAGAAGCTCAACATACCATCATTTCCCCTTTTAAAAATTCTTCTTTTGATATCTAATATAAACTTTATGACCAAAAAACTAATTTGTTATAATCTTAATAGCTATATACTGTGGTGAATTCGAATTTATTCCTACTGGAAATGGAATCATTTTTTCATGTTTGTAATCAAGTCTAATTGTATTGAGTTTTCTTTTCTTTTTTTCATAACAATTTATGCGTGTCTTTTTGAATTTTCACGATAGATGAAAAGAGGTTTTTTAATGATAGATATTCTATTTTCTTTACTTTTGATAATATTTGTGTTGACTATTTTAGTTTCTATGATATAAAGAGAAGTTTTTATTTCCTTAAAAAAAATTAGAACCACCTCAATTTCGTCTCTTCCCTTTTTTTGTTTGGGTGGTTCCGATTTTATTTTTTAAAAGTTGTTTGCCAAGTTTTTGGGGAAGGAGACCAATAGGCAATACTTTAGTACAAATTATAAAATTATCTTATATCTTACGGTTTTTTGAAGTGTTTTTTAGGGTGATTAGCACACTATTTCTAAGATGAATACTTTTAATTAAAAATAAATCTAAATTTATTTTTCAATTTTCATCTAATGATGAAGTCAACTATGTTCTATAGGTTTATTTTTATGTATTGCAAATACTAATTCATTTCAAATTCTTAATTTAAAATTAATTTATTTAATTTCAAAATGATATACAAAATGAAAGCTAAAATAAAAATAAATAAATTCCCAAATAAATATAATGAAGAACAAGGTCTTATTTGTTCTCTCTTTATAGAAGAGAAATAAGGTCCCGTCATTGTCCTTCTTACTCTATTTTGAAGGTTTTTTATTTTGTTTTTTTAAAAATTGTTTTTCATGTTTTACATTATAACGCATGTCCCTTAACTAGTGCCAGTAAACGAGCCAAAACGACACCAAAAACGTTTTTGCCAGCTCAGCACCAATTCCTGCACTGGTCCGTACCAATTCCTGCAGTGGGTCCGTAATTTGATTGGTCAAGATTTGGGACTTTCAGTTAAAGGGTCAGGAGAATCATTGAAGCTGATAAGCATTTATCTTCTTCTTTTTTTTTTTTTTTTTTTTTTTTTTGGTGAGTGTAACGGTGATGTGACCTGGGCTTTAGTGATATGAGCGTTTTGAATACTTTTCAGTGTATAACAGTTGCAATGCTAACGTAACGTTGAGTATCACTAATTAATAAAGAAGTATTTACACAAAATAATTATTTTGGAGTACCCCTTTTAAAAAAATAAACGCTATCAAACTTAATTATGAATTTAAACTTTTTTTTTTTTTTTTTTTTTTGGTGAGTGGATACTGGATAAGGCTATTATGTTTTTGTAACGGTGATTTACCAAATCACGTGACCTGGGCTTTCGTGATTTGAGCGTTTTGAATACATTTTTTTAGTGTAGAACGGTTGCAATGCTAACGTAACGTTGAGGAGTATCACTAAATTAATAAAGAAATATTTACACAAAAATAACTATTTTGGAGTATCCCTTTTAAACCAATAAACGGTATCCAAACTTATTTATAAATTTAAAAAAAATTTAAAATTCTGTATTTTTTTCCTTCCAAAATTACCCCTTCCGTGACTCACGTTTGAATATATGATTTACTAGATTTTTTTTTTTTGGGAAAAAAAAATCATATATTCACATTATTAACTCACTTTTTTTTTTCGACTCTTTTTTTTTTTTTTGAAGAATTTTTTTTTCAACTCTTGATCTAATGCATCGGTTTTTTTTTTTTTTTTTTTTTTTTGGAAGAAATCAAACTATCTTCCTTATTTCTGCAGTTCCAGTTTTAAATTTGAAAATTAAATTGAAAATTTAAAAGTTGATGGCTTATATTTTAATTTTTTCAAATATTCATGTAATTCTGAGCATCATTAAATTTTTTTTTTTTTTTTTTTTTTTTTCTGATTTTCTTTTGCTATTTCGCTCATATTTCAAGCTTTTGTTGCCATATTCATTTCTATATACGAGATATAAAATGACCAAGTCAATTATATTGCTAAGAAAATCCAACAACATAAAGATATATAGAGACAGGGTCAATATGATATGATAACTGTTTAATATTATTTAGAATAAATTATTTTGTATAAATAAAATGATCAACATTTAGAATAAATTATTGTGTAGTATAATAAAATGATCAATTTCAGTACTATATTTAAATATATATATATATATATATATATATAGCAACATAATGATCAAGTCGCGGTGTTGTATGACCAAACCTCGGGTTGCATGTTGTAGAACATGAAAATAATGATTGAATCATTGAGAAGAGGACGGCAATCATGTAACAAATATAATGACCATAAGGACATTTCATAGTGACATGTTATTAACTGTTTCTCAAATAAAATTTCACAATTACCGTAATGATCACATCAATACTAATAATATCACTGATTCAACTCCTTAATATAAGTAGTGACAATATAGGGGCATAAGATCATGTCAATATATTAAGGAGATGAACAATGATCACGTTGTGTTTGGGTGTATAAAATACAATTGCGTAATTAATATAATGACTAGGTCAATATCTTAAGAACAAGGTCAGGATATGCAAACGTCCATCAATATTAGTGATTTTTTTTATTCTTTATTTGCATCCATTTTCTTTTCTTTTATTCTAAACGGATTGCCTGGTTACAAAAAGAAGAACAAGGATTCAATTCTATGGCAGCTTGGTTGAATCACATTTGAACATTGTCAGATAAAAAATCACATTTATCAATAAAAAATCAATACGGTAATGGTCATATCAATATTCACTAACCAAATTACAAAAGAAAAATACCTAAATGACTATACCAATACAAATTCTACAACTTTAAAATATTTATCATTTGCGCGACAAACACTTATCCAAATTTTAGTAATGGCCAGAAAAAAAAAAAAAAAAAAAAAAACCTAACTGACCAAAATTGATAATTCTTAATCATAATGGAACAAAAAAATCCCCAAATAAAAAAAATCTTTAAATCTGAATCAGTAATGACGAGTTACATATGAAAAGTCCTAACTGATCAAAATCCCTAGTTCTTCATCACAGTAGAAAAAAAAATCCAAATAAAAAAAAAACACTAAAATTGAAATCCATAGGATAATGACCTAATCATTATTTATATTTTGCTCACCATTGCCATCAGACAAAGAGAAGAAGAAGGACAAGAGGTAATGCTTGAGAGGTCTTGTTTGAGTAGTTTGCTGGAAGAGCTTTTTGTTCAATCTTGCAAATAAGTTCACTTTAGGACTCATGCGTCTAATTTGGCCATGTATGTAATTGATCCATTAATAAAATGTGAATCACATGTAGGATTCGTATATATAAAATACATCTTTTATTAATAATAGTATTTAATACTGATAGTATTTCTGAGTGTTTAGTTGTTGATAGCTTGAGACTTATTTATACTTGAGTTTAATATCGACTCAAGTTTTTCTTTTCTCAAACTAATTTCTTTAAAAACAAATATATACACCGAGAAATACCACCGATTCTAGATATATATGAAGTCTAAGTGTATATATTTGTCTCTATCAACTTTTTAGAGGTCACTAGTGTTATGCCCGGGCGTTGCACGGGGAGAAAAGAAAAAACAAAAATGAAAAAAAAAATTGACAAATATATAATAAAAACAGTTCATTAAAATATAGAGTAAAATTACATTAAGTTTGTTTTTTTTAATATTTACTATTATCATATTAAAGTACATATATTCCTGTTTATATTAAAATATCTGAGTTATATATACAAACAAACATATATAGATATATGTTCTATATATGTTTATAAATAAAAGTCTTGCTAACTCAAATAGTTTTTGGTAAGCTATCGTCAACCATGTTTAATCTTCTTCAACTCATATATATATTTATAAATTTTTGTCTATATTTTTAAATTCATTGTTAATTTTATTTTACAACACATGTTATATTATTTAATACATGTCATATTATTAAGAGCAAAAATTTGACAAATATTAAGAAAATATATAAACAAATATGATATTTTTTTCATTTAATTTTAGTTAATTATAATTTATGATATTTTATGAAAATATTAATCTATATTTAAATTTTCTAAGTTTTTTTTTCCATAAAAAAGTTATATTGATTACATTAAACAATAACTGAACTAAGTAATTTATGTTGTTCATAAACTATCAATTTTCTACAATACAGATTCAAAGTAACACATATAGAAAATGAAGGGGGGAAAAATTCCGAGAACCCACAAAAAATATAAAAGCCATTGGAAAATTTACAAAATTGTAAAAGAAAAAAGAAATTAATTTTCAACAAAAACAAATAACAAAAACTGAAACTCTAAAAAAAAAAAATCATACAACAACAAAATAAAAAATAAAAAATAAAAGACAATAAACACACAAAAAAAACCCTAAAATAAAATCCGGAAAATGCACAAAAAAAAAAAAAAAAAAAAAAAAACCGACTAAGGGAAAAAATGAAGTAAGACAATCAGTGAAGATGGTAACAAAAACTGAAAAAAAAAATTATACAAATAAAAAAAACCCTAAAATCAAACCCTAAAAATCTGAAACAATAAACCCATGAAGGGGGAAAAAAAAAAAAAAAATCAGTAACCACAATAAGCAAAACCAAGACCTAGAAATTTAAAACCCAAAATGGATGAAATCAATAAACAAATGAATAAAAACCAAGAAATAAAAATAATAACAGAGACCAAAAAAAAAACCCCCAAAATAAAAACCTAAAAATCTGACAAACAAAGCCACCAGAGGGAATAAAAAAAGCAGGTAAAAATCCGTGAACACAACCACAAAAACCAAGAGGTAGAATCTGAAAATCCAACAAAAAAACCGTCAAATAAATTGCAAAAAATCGAAGAAAATAAACCCACCAGTGAGAAAGAAAATAAATGTAAAGGGAAAAAGAAACAGAGAGGAATGGAGAAGAAGACCAAAAAAATATAAACAGAGAAAAAGAGAGAGAGAGGGGAGCGAACAAAAAGACCCAAAAAAAAATGTAAAGACAGAAAGAGAAAAACAGAAGAGCGAAGAAGAAGATCCAAAAAAAAAATGTAAAGAGAGAGAGAGAGAGAAAAAAAGGAGCGAAGAAGAAGAACCAAAAGAGAGAGAGAGAGAACCAAAGTAAAGATACAGAGAGAAAGAGAGGAGCGAAGCAGAAGACCCAAAAGAGAGAGTGAGGACCGAAGAAAGGAGAGAGAGAGAGGAGCGGAAAAAAAAACCCAAAAAATGTAAAGAGAGATAGAGAAAGGAGCAAAAAAAAAAAAGCCAAAAAGAATATAAAGAGAGAGAAAGAGAGAGAGAGAGACGAAGAAGATGACTGAAAAGACAAAGAAAAGACCAAAGAAAAGAGAGAGAGAAAGACGTGCGTAGAAAAGATAGAGACATCCGTCACAGGATAAACCACTGCCTCTCAGGCCCCCGACTGTACATGGGTTGTTGTCTGAACGAAATTGAAATCTGAATATTATTCGAAAAAAGCAAGAGCAGCAAATCCAAGGAAATAAAAAAATAACTATATGTGGACTTTCTGCTCTTGCTTTTTTCGAATTATATTCATATTTCAATCTCATTCGGACAACAACACATGTAAAGTAATCATTATGCAGGAGAGATGGCCGAATGGTTGAAGGTATAGCATTGGAATTGCTATGTAGGCTTTTGTTTACGAAGGGTTCGAATCCCTCTCTTTCCGTACCCTTCAACCTAATTCACTAATGTTATTGATCGCAATATATCAAATATCAATGCATACCATTATTCCAACAGTTATACATATGGCTTCTCTATTCTTAATCCTAATTTCGAGGGAAAAAAAGGTAGAAAGAGAAAGAGACAAAGGAGCAAAAACGTAAAAATAACAAAAGGAGGCTAAAATGGGTATTCTGATGTACTGGAAAGACAGGAAAAACGAATTTAAAAGATAAATTAATAAATTTACTATACATAAACAATAACTTATATTTCTTTAGTATATTATATAATGAGCTATGATTGTCAATAGAATCTGAACCTAACTTCATCTTATTTCATTTTGAAACTGAGAGTTCAAATCCCTCTTCCTCAAATTTTATCCAAAAAGCAAAAAGAGCAACATTTACACTTCGATTGCCGTGCCGTTTTGATTTTTTACTGCCTAATTTGCCACATGGTTTGCTAGCTAAATTTTAGATTCGCCAATTTTATTTTATTTTATTTTTTAACAAAACACTAAATCACAGAATTTTATTTCGTTGTAAAGTCAATTAGAGCACAAACTTGTAACAAGAGCACCCAAAAAATATAAGAGTTGAATCTTGGGAAACTAAAAATTAGAAATATTCACTTGATACTTCCAAAACCTCCTTAGAACTATAATTTGCTGCCGTTACTCGGAGCACGAGTTAATTACTAAAATGACACTCACTTTTATTTTATTTGTTAAACAATCTTCCGAAAAAGTTTAATTAATAAGACTTCAGAATCACCAAAAATAACCTATTTTTCCATCGACCGCTGCAGTGTTAAAATGAAAGATTATTTAATTAATTTCAATTTTTAAGGTTGTCACTTCGACAATTTCCTCTTCTGAGCATTCGTACATGCAAAGAATAATTCACTAACAAGCAGAAGATAATTAGCCAGCTTGACGACAGGCCCGAGAGGAATGGTGGATCAAAATTAAGAAATAAAAATGCCGATTAATAGTCACAAAACTTCAGTAGCGTTAAAGACTTGTAAAATAACATTCTGCCTGTCTTTGGTAACTCAGCCTTGAGAACTCAAAAATTTCAAGAAAACATATAGCATTGCATGAATAATTCAAGACATAAACTAAAACACTTTCATTCAGGCATCGGGAACTGGGGCGGGACGTCGATATCGGTAGGTGCCAAAAGAGGAGCTGGCCTAAGATACTCCTCTTCATCCTTGGGAGGGTGGATGGTGACAAGATCAGGTAGGGGAGTTGTAGGACCCTGCTTGCCCTTAGGATCCCAGTCAAGCATAATCTTGACCTTGATTCCAAGAACACCCTAGATGTGAAAGAAAGTCGAGACTCGATCAGGAAAAAGAAAAGAGCAAATCGTGAAATTTAGTCCACGACAATGATTAAAACAATGAGAAATACACAAACCTGTCTCAGAAGTACGTGTCTAACAGCCGAGTCAATGTATTCCTTAACAGGCTGACCAGAAGAGATCATGTATCCGTCCTTGAATTTCATCGACTTGGCACGCTGTGCCCTGAGCTTTCCACTAACAATAACCTGTTTTCATACAAGTAGACGCAATTCAACAAAAATAAGGCCTATAACTTATACCAGAAATATGAGTTCGAATTCAACTAAAGAACATACCTCACAACCCTTGGCCCCGCTTTCCATGACAAATCTCAAAACACCATAGCATGCCCTGAAGAAAGCAAATGGGAAAGGTTTCAGACATAGGAAAAATTCATATACGAATCTAGTACACATAATTATGATTAATACCAACCGAAGCAAATTGATTTGAATATGAAGAAACTTAACAACGTCTATAATCTCTCTATCAAAATAGAATAATAACTCAACATTCACGAGAGATGCTATTGCTAATACAATTGAAAACAGACACACCATTATTCAACATAATTTACTTAACATCGGCCCTTCCGTTAGTAGCAAAGTAAGCAAGCATACAAATACATTTGGTTATTATAACAAAAGTTTCTGAAAAAAACGAGTTGGGAAAAAGTACTAAAAATCCTATGCAAGCATACAAGCGAAGTTAAAATTGCATTCAGATAAAATCCTATGAACAAAGAATTGGTAAAAATATCGCAACCCTGACTGAGCGAACCAAAGTAATAGCTTGAATTGCTCAAAGGGTCGGGAATGGCATATCAATATCGTCATCTTCCGACACAAACATGGTACCAAAAATAACCTATTTGCTTTATAGATGACTGCTCAAACACAGCACTATTACTCAGCAAGAAAAAGGGACCAACGTATTCTATGCATGATAGATGATATACACGATGCTTATATATGTCCCCTCTCGAATGTTACTACATAAAAACAAAAAAGATTTCACGAGGATAATGGCATGGAGGAGCTCTGTTAATCTTGTCATCTTCCGACACAAAGTTGGTAGGGTAAAACCCAATTTGCTTTGTAGATGACACAAAATTACAGAACAAAAACTCAAAACCCAAATCATCATAAAAAAAATTATTACTTTTTGGAGCATCAGAAATCAAATTACAAATTAATAAACTAAACAAATAAATAAAAGAAAAAAATGCAGAATTTGAAAGCACACCTACGAACGGCGAGACCACCAAGAAGCTTGTAACGAAGAGACTCAGCCTGGGCAATGGCGCAGAGACCTCTGTTGTTCACCTTCTCGGCGTATAGCTCGACGCTGTTCTCTGGGAACTTGAACCTCTTCTGTACAACAGAAGTCAGCTCTCTGATTCTTCTTCCTTTCTCACCTGCAAATCGATCCAAAAAAAAAGATAAATAAAAAAATAATTAGAAAAAAAATAATCGGAAAAGCAATAGAAGATGGCGGAATCGGAGACAGACCGAGAACGTTCTGAGTTCTGGTAGCTCTGATAATGATCTCGGTTCTCATGGGCGTAACCCTAACCTCAACGCCGGAGTAACCGTCCTCGGCGAGCTCTCTGGTGAGAACCTCGTTCAGCTCAGCAAAGAACACTCCGTCAGCGACGAACTGCAAACATAAACACCAAATTCAAACACGTTTAGAGGAAGAAGAGCAAACGGACCAGCTAAAAAGAGTTGGGAGCAAGAACGAAAAGAGATTCTCGCGGTTTCTCGGGAAACAAACGGGGTAAAACAATGACCTTTCGCTTTTTGCTCATCTGAGTTGCCATGATTGCGGCGGAGAGAAGCGATGCAGAGGCTGCAAAGACGAGATCTAATGAGAAGTGGGCTGGTGGCTGGAGGAAGGCGAGTGCTCTGCAAACCCTAGGTCTCACGAGTTAGGGATTTCGAGGAGGAGAAGATGGTTATATATGTTTTAAGCGGAGATGGATCGGACGGTTGATATTCATTTAGGTTATCGGACGAGCAAGATTTGGTCGTTTTGTAAAGGGTACGAGCCCAAAACCTCTACGTAGGCCCAGTTGAAATTGGGCTCAGAAAAGAATAGAAGCCCAATACGTTCAAGACCCACTAGCTCAATTCCAAACCGTAGTAATTTGTTGGGCTCTTTTAAGGCGAGCCAAAGGCCCAAATTTGGTTCAAACCGTAAAGGGTTATTTGTAAGAATACCATAAATTTAGCACATTTTTATATTTATGCCAACCATTACATTAAAATTAATAATTGTATTATTTCTTAATACTTAAATTATCAATTCTAATATTAAATTCGGTAAAATTATACAAATGTATTCAAAATATGGCCCTTCATCTAATTTTTTCGGTCGGAAATTAATGTCAAAACGAGACACTAATCAAATATGGAGGCCAGATTCGCCTTCCAAAAAGTCTGGAAGAAGATTGTCACATAATTTATATAGACGGTGTACTTTATTTTTTCCCTGTGGAGATGGTAAATCATTCATTACTAAAACAAGGATAACAGCATATGCACAAAGCATCCAGCCAAAAGGGCAGCAAAACAGCTTTCTACTCCGACATTTAAAAATTAATTAATCGGTAAAGAAACATATATTTGATGGAGTAAAATATGTGGCATATGGGTGGAATTATGTTCCCAAGCAAACAAGAAGAATGAGCAAGGGCGCAACGGCTTAAGCGACGATGTAATCGGTCGTTCTCATGTAAAAGAACGAGAAGTACTGAAAATTTTGGATTAGTAATGTTACTCGGACACTAACCAAATCCACCTCCCAATCAGAGCTTCCTTCCAAGTTCCGACAACGCATTCTCTCTTTACTACTGAGATGATAAGTAGATTCAAAACCGTGTTGAAGGAGTCCTATTTGTTCGGCAATTTTAAGACAGGCTAACCCTTTGTTTGGATCACATATCTAATTTTGGAAATTTGAAAATTTTTGTAAAAATGTTTTTTTTTTTCAACTTTTTTTCATTATTCTCTCTTTTTGAAAAAGAAAACTATCTCATTTTTAAACTTAGTGAGTGTTTGGTATTACAATCCAAACTATACAATCATTATCCAATTTTTATCTTTTTCTCTCAATTTCAGTATTGTTGATGACCAATCAGTCCTACCGTACGGACACCGCGGGAAAGACAACTACACCTGCCGAGAAGGCTGAACGAGGAATTCCGACAACATTAATCTCCCAACCAGCCGATCACCCCAATGGTTCTCGGAATTCTTTCTCCACTGCGGCACCTATTCTGTCTTGTCCCGAGTAGCCGGGAAGTCCGACCAGGATATCAGCCGTCCTACGGCTCCCAGTCGCATGCCAAGGGAAACCCTCCCTAGCACGGAACGTCATCATTTCACAACTGCATGCGCCGCCCTACCTACCACTGACACCAGTCGCATCACCTGCCACTGCCTATTCTGACATCTGCAGCGATGGGACATTTATCCACCACCCAGTACCGTGTCAGGAGTAGGTAGCCTCAGTTGATCAACATCCCAATTCATGCTAACCTATGAGGTGCCTAGGCCCTAGAGGTCCACGACGGCCGCCCTAGCCGGGTCGAACCGGGCACCTGATCCAGGAAAACACCTATAAATAGGGACGAAACCCCTTATTTCAGGTACGATCACTCTCACTTGGCCAAAGCTCTGCCTCTCCTTTCGCTCACCAGTTCTTCAACTGACTTAAGCATCGGAGTGCCCGCGGCAGACACCACACCGGTGTCCCCATCATTCCGAGGTGCTTTCCCTTTTGCAGGTGACCGACGGCGGAGCGATTGGCCGGTCCTGACCGACTACCCGACCACATTGGGTGTTGCTGCCGAAACCATTTTGCATCAACAGTATTCATGTAGTTTTGTTACTGAAACTTTAAAAGTCCATAACTTTGCATAGACATGTCCAAACGAGATTTTTTTTTTAAATTGCATAGAATTTTGAGACGAACGAAACAAACTTCATATTAATTTTTTTTTCCGAACGCATTTCAAGTTTTTATAATTTTTAACTCAAGCAATTCAAATTCCTCGATAGACAAACAAATAATCCAAATCTTAGCACTAAACACATGTTTATTTTGTACAATATCTTTTTCTAAATAGAAAATGAATCTTTTTAAAATCTTCTCACAATGCACAATTCCCAGCACCATTTTTTCTCATTCCAAACAACTTTTTGTTTTTAAGAAGAAAATTTTTTTACACATCCAAACTCCATCTTATTCGCAAAATGAAAAACTTTTTCATTTAAAATAAAAAAATTCCTTTCAGAAATTAGATATACGATCCAAACGGAGCCTAAAGTTCCAGCCTCCTAATCTCCTTACAATTTCTTCAAATTATGATGTCCAATTTTATTAACTTCTTTTTGATATTAGATAGCATTCTCCTCTTTGAAGAACAAGATAGTATTACTAATTTACAATAACGTAGAAGGAAAATTTCACTACATGGCATGTTTGTATATTTGGAAATAAACAATAGTGAATTTTTTAAAATATTTTAGAATAGTATAATTACATAGTAATAATTATGATGATTTTCAAGTTTTACGCTACATAATTACATAATAATAAATATAACGAATCATTTTTTCACTATTAAAGATATTCCAAGTTTTTTTTAATATATAATTCAATTCAACTTGTTAAATTTTATTATGTCTAAAGATCAAGTAAAATTGAGTCATGTCTTGTTCATTTGATCAGTCGGTTCAAAGATTTCTTACAAACGATGAAGAAATAAATAGAAAAGTAGAGCAGAGAAAAGTCAATATGTTACAACCTCTGTCCTCAACACTATTTTTTTTTTAATTTTTTAATTTATTTGAAGGATATTTCAACCTTTATTTGCAATCGACATAACGTGAATTGATTATATATTAAAAAATAAAAAAATAAAAAAAAACCGAATTATCCTGTATTGATATCCAGCCCCACACACACAAAAAGAGTGAAGAAATATTCTCTATTGATGGGTTCACGACCCTACCCTTTTTAGAGATCGAAATAAGTAGTTTCAGTATCTCATGTTCGTATACCTTTATGATCCTGAATAAAAAGGTTATCAATTCAACTTACCAAGAACCCGTTTGAAATACCGATTAGAGTTTGAGTTTTGAAAATATTTTAATTAAAAATAAGTTAATGTTTAGAAATATGTGTTTAATTGGAAAAATAAACTGTTATGGTTAAATAATGTAAAAACTTGAAATGCATTTGGAAAAAATAATAATAACACAAATCTTGTTTTTGTTTTTTTTTTTTTCTCATACTTCCATGCAATTATTTAAAAAATTAATCTTACTTTAATTTGAAATTAAATTTAAAAAAAAGGTTACGGACTTTTGAACAAAAAGACAAAAAATATTCGAAAAAACTTAATATGAAGTTAATGCCTCAAACAATCTGAAGTTAATACCTCAAATGGCCCTTAATACATCAATCTTTTTATTATAATTTTTATATGAAAGAAAATAAAAACTTTGTGTTTAATTTAGCAGTCTCAACCGATCACATTATCCCCATTAATACTATAAACATAAAACATAATCTAATCTTCCAGCTTTGGCGTATTAGAGGAATATCCAATGCAAACAAGACACTATCTATCTCAAAGTAGGGTTAGGTGAAATCACCAAAAAATAAAAATAAATAAATAAATAAAAAGACGTATTAACATTAACATCATTGTCATGTCATGGCTAATGTTGTTATTAGGCCATAATAGGCGGTTTTCGAGCACCAATAGGTTGCGATTATCAATTTATTAATAATTGTATTATTATTATTATTATTATTATTATTATAGTGTGATTAGTGTTATTGGGTCCAACTAATGATGGAGATACCTAATTATATAGGTTGAAAGGGGCAAAAACTAGACTTTGGGTTCCTTTCCAACCTAATTGCTGGAAATTCAAGGAACAAAAGGGAAAGAGAATGGGCAAAAAGTAGATTCCCCCATGGCACATGTTATATTTTTATGGCAATGTTGAGTTTGTCTTGGCTTCTAGCACATTTTATCATTACTTTGAACAAAAAAGCATATCCGATAATTGTATTAAATTTTTCATTTTTTCATTTTTTAAGTCCACTAGTGGACTTTGTACGGTATTATTTTTGTTTGTTTTGATCCAGTGGAAACTGGGCTTAATATGTCTCTTAGCTGTCTCTGGGGTCGGTATTTGCCCTTCTTGTCCATGGACGGTGCGATTCAAGTGTATAGACCATTTTGATCAACTCATTTGTGATTGAATTTTATGAGAAATGAAGTGAACCATTTTATTTTCTCATTTTTAAATTATTATCGTTTATAACCCTGAATTTTAAGGTCATTTATTATTTGTTTATAAACTTTAAAAACTCACTTTGCCTCGCATAGACTTTGAATTTAACTCTAATTTATCCATTCTATCAGTATTTGGGTTAAAAACAAATAGGCAAAAAAAAAGTGAGAGTTGAGTATAATAAGGCGGCCTTTTTCATTTGTTTTTTTTTTTTTTTTGCTAAAATCCTAATAGAATGAGTTTAGTAACACTAATTTATTTATTGTTCCGTCTATTTTTAACTGAAATTCTGCTATAATTGATAAAATGGGGTTAAATTCAAAATTTATTTGGTAAAGTGAGAATTACCCTAAAATTCAAGGACATAGATGAAAATAATCTCTTTTTTTTTTTTTTTTTTTGCTTTGAGAATTTTTGTGGTGAGTTAAGTACAGTTTTACACTGTCATTTTTCAACTAATCTCATTAATTTATCACACTTCTTCTTGGATTATAATCATAAGGTTTTGGTATGTGTTTTGACGGTTGAAAAATGTTTATGTTTATTCATTACCTAATACCTACTACAGCTTTAACCATTTTTATTTTTGATGAACTCATTGTATTGAATCTTATATGCAATGAATTGAACCGTTCCATTTTGTTTTTTGGTTTTTCTTTGAGAATTTGTGGTGGGTAGAGCACGGTTTTAAACCGTTAGTTCTTTATTAAATTTTATTAAATTATCTATTAATTCCTTCCAATTAAACCAGTTTAATATGAGTTATCGCGAATAAAAATGTCTGCATCTTTAAAAGAATCTCTGTATAATTTTCAAAAAATAAAAAGAAAAATCTATGTAGATATATATGGACATAATCAACGGAAAAGTAAAGAAATAGCATTTGCAAAGTTGCAATCACATCCGAAAGGAAAACTACAGAGTAGTCAAGAGAATCCTTGTTTTATGTTTTATCTACGAAGTTAATGAAATCACGAGCTGAAGGAGATATTTATATAAAATTAATTTCTTTTCAATCTGAAAAAGAGTAGTTGTAAATATAATTAATGATAATATCATATTTGACTTTATTTAAAAGTACATAGTTGAATTTTTTTACCTTCAAATTCAAAAAAAAAATGGAAAATAAAAATTGGAATTGCCCTTTTTAAAGAACTGCAACTTTAGTTATTATATTATTCTCAAATGTATGATTTATTTGATTTATGAATAAGATCAATTTTGTATCGCATACGGTAAATTTTTAACATGAATAATTATTTATCAAATCATTCAAAGTAAATCTAATAACTAAAAACTACAATTCTTAATAATAGTGAAAAATGGACAACATGGTGTAAAACTAAGGACTGAATGAGAAATAAGATATTGACATGAGTAGTATTGGTGTTATGAATATTCTCTTGCCAAAAAAATATACAATAATAAATGTTTCAAAGGTGGGTGAATGATTTTGAAGTGGATTTTGAGACGCAAGTTCTCAAGTCAAGTCAAGCATGGATTTACCTAACTACATATATATATATATATATATATATATATATAATTTTCTTTGAAAGAGATTCTTGTGCCCATATTATTAGTTAAAACATCTTCTTTTCTTTGTCCAAAACAATGGACTAGATTGGACACTAGGTCTAACCCTCTTCTCCCAAACTTACCTGTCAATGTACAGTCATTCTCTTAAAATGCTTCAAAAGTAGTTTTTTCTTACTCAAAATTTGCGGTTAAAAAAGGTTTTCACCCATACGTATACAGTCTTATCAAAACATTAGTTTTATAATTAAACACATAAACTAATCACATTATTTTTCTTCTTTTTTTTTTTTTTTTCCTTCAATTGGTGTGTTACTTTCAAAACTACCGAAACTGCTTATAGAGTAGAAAAAGGATCAATTCTTACTCTCGTTAGCATGAATTGGTTCAGTAAGTCAAATACTTGAGAGGATTAATGTAACAACCCACGCCCTTCTCTGGTATGAAATTGTCTGCTCTAGGGTTATGTGCCATAACGGTTTTACTCTTGAATTCACCCTAAAATGACTCATACAATAGAAGGTATTCTCTTTACTTATGAACCATAACATATATTCT
The DNA here is from genome assembly GCA_025413025.1 of Ficus hispida. Lineage (NCBI taxonomy): Eukaryota > Viridiplantae > Streptophyta > Magnoliopsida > Rosales > Moraceae > Ficus > Ficus hispida. The sequence continues at coordinate 5,735,768 of CM046369.1, read as the reverse complement.
CTCTCAAATGATGTGGAACTGTATGACTTACATTTTTCCTTTATATGGACTTATGACTGTCACAATCACCTATCCTTTTGGGCATCAAAGTCCTCATTGGCCACACTTCTGGTTAGTTATAAGTTCTGATGGCATTTGAAATAACTTGTGGCCCCATTTCATATGATATTATTCGCTTTGAGTCTCGTACGGTTTTACTCTTGAGCTTACCCCAAAAATCTCATACAATTAAAAATAGTTTATTTACTATAAGCATCACATATATCATTATTAAGTATGTAAGATGTACAACTTATAATTTTTCATTATAGGGACTGATAACTATCTCAATTAACTACAGACATAAAAATTGAATCTCTAATGAACAATGATCAAAATAACGATTGATCATCTCATTCTATTAATGCCTCTTGAAGCTATAATTTAGTGATATTCCAAATTATTGTTTGTAGGATGAAGTGGTTGGTTATTAGCTATCTAGCTTCATATGGTCATAAGTGACAAACCCCGTTGAATAATGCTCAAACTTGAATGCTACATTCACATAAAGCATCAATCTTTTTTTTTCCCCCCTCTCTCTCTCACTTTTTTTTTGGGGGGTGGGGTGGGGGTGTTTTGGGATGGAAATGACTATTGACTAGTGTATGAAAATTTGTAGATGAAGTATCGCCCTCACCACCCATATTTCAAAATCTAATAATCAAGCCATTTCCAGCAATCAAACCCCGAAGGTGGGCCATCTTTCTTCTCCAAATATCAGGAAAAAATTAGGTTGCACATACAAAGGGGACCCACCAACAAGGACATCTACTCAATCAGAGCAAGAGAGAGACACAAGGTGTTGAGGAATCATCAACTTCAAGCTAGTCGTAAAGGACATTTATTGCATAAAGGGTATATTTATAAATTAAAAAAAATCACAAAAGCATATCATAAATAAATTTATAAAAAAAAAAAAAAAAAAAGAACCTAGTAGAGAGAAGGGGATAAGTATGGAGAAGTTAGAGTTCCATCCCAAAAAGAGAACCTTTGGGTCCCTTGTCATGTTGTTGGGGGTCACTGTTTATAATATCTGTCTGTCTCTTAGAACTGTAGTGCTTTGTTTTTGTTTTTGTTTTTTGTTTTTGTTTTTTTTTTTTTTTGTAATTTTAAAGTAAAAAAAATTACCTATAATATACTGGTTATTGTATATATTTTATGCTATGTGCCACTACCATCAAAGGGGTTGTCATTGGTTAGAAACAAATATTAAAATTGGTCAAAAGCTAATCAACCTCCTTATCTGAGATTCTGTTCTTGTGGAGGCCTGTGATTGGGAAGCCAACCCAAAAAATATATATATATATTTTTATATATATATCTCCAAAAGCTGCTTCCTCCAATTATTTCAGAGCATCTTCACTCTTCACAGAGTTGTATGTATATATGTATATATTATACATATATATATATATATGCCCTGTGTAGGACTATGTTATCTTCTTCACAAGCAATGTAAGATCATGAACAATAATTTCTCTCGGCTAAAAAGAATAGTGAAAAATCCAGGGAGGAAGAGCCTGAAAAACAAAATCTGCAACCTCTTTACTAATTCACAATTTATTCCCAAAAAAAAAAAAAAAGAAAGAAAAAAAAAAACCCCCACTTCACTTGATTACTGAGCTAAAATGCAATAAAAGGCAATGTGGAGTTTGCACCAAAAAGTAAATAATCATCTTTAAATGAAAAAGAGATTGGTAGACCCATATCTGATTCCAGTCCTTTTGAGCAACTGAAAAGTTAAGAGAAAGTTATTAACTTTTTTTTTTTTTCCTTCGCTTTCTTTTTCTTCAGGAAAACAAGAAATCCTTTATGAATCTATCACCCAAAAAAAAAATATTTATATTTCTTAAAACTCATCTTAAATTAGATATCTCCATAGTTACAGCAAGAATTACAAGGAACTGAGAACACCGTACAATAAAGTGAGTGATCAGCTGGTAGCAGCAGTAGTAGTAACAACAGTTCACTGATAACAATAAAAAGAGTTACACAATAATCTAATAATCACTCTCTCTCTCTCTCTCTCTCTCTTAATCGTTGAGAATTTTGTTCTTTTTTTTTTTTTTTTTAAAGAACAAATTATAGGAAAAAAGAAAGAAATAGTAAGAAAAGTTGTGATTAAATGGGTCGGTTCCGTTTAAGGCCGGGTTTGGCGAGATCGGATTTGAGAGCACCTCCGCCGGAGGAGTCATGGCCTTCGGAGGAAGCTTCCATGGATTTGTTGAAGGAGGAGGAGAGATCGGCGTAGAGATCAACAACTCGTCTGATGTTGTTGTTGAGCTCTCTGATGAGACCCACGTTTCTGCTGAGGTTGTCAGGAATCTTGGACTCGTGGTTTTGGTTTATCTGGTTTATCAGCAGCCTGTTCTGATCCAGGATGTTCTGCACTTGAACAAAGTTCTTCTGAAATGTCTGCAGAATTTTCCCATCTATCTGACTACTTCCATTTCCCAGCCCTGAAAATGTATCACCCTCCATTTTCTCTCTCTCCTCCTTCTCCTTCTCTCTCTAACTTCTCAGAATTCTTCCTACCAAATCACAACCAGTTTGCCTCTAGAAAGAGAAGAAGATGACGAAATGATTAATGAAGAGAAAAAGAACAAAGAGAGGAAAAAAAAAAAAAAAGTTTTTATCTTTAGTTGAGGAATTTATATATATATATATATATTTATATAATTGTATAAATAGAGAAACAGCTCATAATCATATCTCCTTATCTGCACATGCTTACATCAACCAAAAGCTATTCCCACCCAGACAAAAACATGAACCAAACAAGCCCTTTGAATTGTTTAAGGCAAATAGGTGCAAATGAGACAAGTTTTGTGGTAGGAATCATGACCTCCATTTGCTGCTCTTTTAAAACAAAATAATAATAATAATAATAAATAGTAATTCAGTTTGGTAAACAATTTTTTTTTTTTTTTTTTTTTTTGAGTTAGAGCTTGTTATTGTTGCTACTAATAATAATACTATTATTAATATTTTTGTTACTATTATTGATGATTATGATGAGATGCGAAAAAGCAGTCCCATTTCCATAAAAGGGAACCTTTTTTAATGTACTCAGAAAATACCCACCTAAAGGCTAAAGCTCAGAGTTCTAAAGAAGAATCTCAAATACCCCAAAAAAAAAAAAAAAGGGGGAGGGAAAAAAAATCAGTCAATGATGCAGAGAAGATCAGAAACATATAAGGGTACTGCTGCAGAGACAGCATTATGAATCTTAAAAAGCAAAAAATACAAAAAAAATTAATGGTAGAGAAAAAATATATGCAATCCAATTAGAATTCAATTATTAAAATGGGCTTTTTTTTTTACTTAAAAAATGGAAATTCGAAAAAACTTTCAAAATTAAGTATATCTGAAAACAAGGGGAAAAATAGGGAATTCAAAGCGTTATGCCGTACATGAAAGCTTTCCATTTTCAGAAACATATAAATTCTTCAACTACAAACCAGAATAACAAAAAAAAAAAAAAAAACCTCATTGAACAAACATATATTTTTGGTTTAAAAAAAAAACAAAAACAAAAACAAAAACAATGCCCATGTGAAAATGCTTTCCAGAAGATCCCAAAGAAGAATTTTCAAATTTAACCTCAAAAAATCCCAGAAGAACAACAAAAACAGAAACAAGGAAGCTGATAAAATCAATGTCTTTGCGAAACAAAATTAAACAAACAAACAAACCCAAGAACCAAAACAAAAGCTCCAAATGAAAACAAAGACCGGTAAAAAATTAAAAAATATATATAAAAAGAAGATATTTATTTTGTTTTATTTTTATTTTATTAAGATGCATATATAAATATATATATATAAAGAAAAATTGGTATATTCGTACCTTGAAAATCTGAAACATTACATTCTGGGACTGGAAGAGACACGCAGAGATTGGAAAGGAGAAAGAGACGAGGAGTTCCCGAGGAATAGCTGAAAAACAAAAGGAAGATCGGCGATTGAATCGAATCCCCGGAACAGAAGAGAACAGAACAGACCTATCTCTCTCTGGATTCTCAGATTTTTTTTTTTAAGAGGAACAAAAGACTTTAGGAGAGAGAAAGTGAGGTAGAGAGAGAGAGAAAGAAAGAAAGAGAGGATAGAGAGAGAGAGAGAGAGAGAATATGTAGATTTGACAGTCATGCTCGGACCCCTCAGTGTATTTGTGCGTGTCTATTTTTTTTATCCACCTATTCTCCGTATTTCTTTTTTCTTATTTTTCTTTTAAATTAAAAAAAACTTATTACTATGACACGGAAATATATTTATAAATTTTCTCGAGTCAATTTTAAATTATCAAATCACACAGGATAAAAAATGTGACAAGATATTATTTTTTCCGTAGTTTATTATGGAATTCTACTTAGTATTATTATTATTATTAATTTTTATTTAGTTGAGGATTTTCTAATGTGTATTGGCTCATGTCCTAACCGTGGCTCAAATAATTGCGTCGTTTGTTGTACACGTGGCTATTGATTAGTCATTCAATGACTTCCATTATGAGGACCCCAGTTTTTATGATATCTTGGAATGTTACTATGTCAATGTTTACAAGAAAATCTTTTTAAAAAATAAAAAAATATATATCTTTTGATCTTTCCACAATAGCTTCTCAGTAATTTCTTGTATTGCCTTTTATTGGCGGAAAAGGACTTCGACAAAGGACTTTTTTTTGTCTCATGGGTCTCTTTCTGTCTTTCACTCTTTGTTTTTATTGCTAATTATTTTTCAGTCCCAGTTGTCAAATATTGTACAATAATTTGGAATTTAAAGAATTCTTTCTTTTTTTTTTTTAAAGCCCTTTTAATCTTTTGTTTTTGTTTTTGTTTTTGTTTTTTTTTTTTTTTGTGAATTCAAAGAGCTCATTATAAATGAAACAAAAGATTTTTGGGTTTGGATTATTTTTGTCAAAACTTTTATCTACTAAATGGGCATATCAAACGATACTTGTCAACCTTATCACTTATTTAGTTGTTTTTTTTTTTTTTTGTTAGTTTTTGTGAGAACAATGCTCAATTTGATGTCATCGAATTGTCCCTTCAAATTCATGACTCTCTTTACGTGGCTGATTTTAGGTTTCTTTAACATGAAATTTACCCCTAAACTAGGTTTCGCTTCTAGAAAAAATCAAAATATTTCTTTCAAGGCAAGGTGACATGGTCAATTATTTTGGATCTTAAAATAATATTCAAAGATTCTAGTGACATTCATTCATTTGTTTGCCTTATGCCCAAGAAATTACTATTTCTTCAATAATTATTAGTTTTAGAAGGAAAAAGAAAAAAGAAAAATATTTGATATTACTTTTTTTTTTATTTTTCCGGCCTTAACATGTGGTACTGCTGACAAGTATCCTCTTATTTGGCAAGAATAAAACAAGCTCTAAAGCCAATAGACATTGCCAATAACATACCACACTTTCCTTAAAGTGTGTGTATGTATTATGAAATTTTTCCTTTGTTAAATATATATTGTTTCGATTATGGTAGATGATTTTACAAAAAGTAGGAAGAAAGAATTGTGAGCAAATATATCTTTACTAAAATTAAAAGTTTTTAAGTTGTAATTCAATTTTCCAGCCAAGGGCACGTTGGGAATGCCAAGTTTGAAGTTTTGGAGTTTTTTTAGGGATAAAGCAGCAAATAGCAATTTTTATAAAATAATTAAAGTAAATAATAGGTTTTTAAAATATTTATAATAAATAATAAATTAATAGGTAATTGATTTATTTACATTTGTTATTTTTTTTCTAATATTTTAAAATCTTATTATTTACTTTAATTACTTTCGTAATAATTTCCCCTTTTGGTATCAGAAATAAATATGTGTTTAGTTAAAATATAAATTCAAAATAAATTGTGATATTTAAACCACGTAAAACCTTAATTACATTTTAAAAAAAATAATAATAATATAGATTTTATTTTGTTTATCTCGTTGTTGTGAGCATTTAATACATAATAATCATTGACATGAAATAAGAAAGTTATCAATTTTTAAAATTTGAGATTTTTTTTTAATGAGAGAGAGAGATTGATGTGGTTTTAAATGAGGTTGTGAAACAAAAGAGTTTTGAAAAAGAAAATTCAAAAATTGGTTCTAATAGGTGTTTCATCATGGAAACAACCTACATATATTCTTTTATTTATATCCCTCCAATAATATTATAGTACGTCAATTAAAAATATATATTTAATTACAAAATCATATCACATCAATTAAAAAAATCATGTGAGTAACACAGGTATCATATTATTATTGGTGGCATAGAAATGGGAACACAAATAAGGGACATATAAACTAAGCATGCGTTTAGACGCGCAATTTAAATCTTATAATTACAATACAATTTTTGTCTTTTTCTTTAACTTCACTATTCACACAGTTTTATAAGTCAAATCTTAAAGTATATAACTTTGCATAGACAAGTTAAAATGAGATGATTTTTTTTTAAATTACATAGAATTTTAAGACGAACGAAACAAGTTTCATATTAATATTTTTTCTGAACACATTTTAACTTTTTATACTTTTTAACTTCAACAATTCAAACATCTTGATAAACGCATAATCAATATAAACTCAAATTCTACCATCCAAATCTTAATACCAAATGCATGTTAAATTTATTCCGTCATACGTTTTATAAGAAAATGCTGAAGTTTGAATAGGGGTAAAATCGTAATTACTAATATAGCTCATAAGAATTGGTTGGTGCCTGCTCCAAGTCAAGCCGGCCGGCGGATCTTCGTTTTGGCCGAGAAAGGAGGTTGGTGTTTCATGTGAAAAATAAAATAAATTATTAAATTGAAATATTTATCAATTAAAAAAAAGCATGGTCAAGAACAACTGTTTCAAACCAACAGTGACGCGACGCGTGTGGAGTTAGGCTCGGGAAATCTACAGCTGCGGCTCCGAACCTGAGCAGATTCCCGAACCTACTGATTTCCCTCCGCTGCTTCTTCTCTGTGGCACTTTGCAGCTGCACAACTGATAATCCCCATTCTTTTCCTCCCTTAAAGTGGGCCCGGCATTCTATCACGCCTCCGCATACCTAAATAAACAAAATTTATATTACTTAGCAAAAAAAAAAAAAAAAAAAAAAAACCATATATTTAAACTTGAACCCAAAAAGAATTTAAAATAATTAAAATCCCTTAAAAAAGAATTTAAAATAAGTTTGAAAATAATTAAATTTTATAATAGTGTATGAAAAATCACTGCAGCATTTCAAACAATCAAATCTATGCTAGATTTTATCAGTTTTTATTTATTATGATGTGATTTTAGTCTGATTAAATATTTATAAATATAATGTCTGTTTAGATCAGATATTGAACTATGAGTTTTTCTTTTAATCTTTTGGGATGAATAAAACATGTAGAAGACGAGAGTTTATTCGGTGCTTGATCTTTCATCGGCAAGTTTCTTCTTAATAGCTTTGTTTGGCTTAGTCTTGGCGAGTGTAGTGGCATAATAGTTGCCGATGATTGTATCTGTGGTAATGAAATTTTACTAGTTTTTTTATAGGATTTTAATTTTAATAATGACGTCTTTGTCTTTACCTTTTAGGTTTAATACTTTGGTGTTTTCTTTTACGTTATAGTTTGTAATAACAGTGGTAATTTCCACACCTTCTGAATTAGTTTGTAATACACCATATCTAAACATGTGCAGTATTTTAGTTCTGTTATATATGAATATAGAGGGATTTAGTGGTGACCTATGTATAACAGTTGGTAGCCTCTCAATCGATCCAGAGTTTTCATTAATTGTAGAGAAATCGTCGAAAAGAGTCTTATGCATGCTCGATGAAGGTATGTAGAGGTACTATTATATTTTCGGGCCTCAAAATCTATTTTTTCCTTTGTGTATGATCAGAATGTACCGATAATACTGGTTTTCGTTAAGGGTTTTATCTTTGTAACGCATATATTTGTAATTTCTATTTTGAATTGAATGAAATTTTTCATTTAAAAAAAATGAACGTGTGGATCCAAAGGTATGTTTCAGAGATAGAAAAATAAATGTGATACAGATTTTTAAAAAATAAAATTTTATATTTAAATTTGTGTTTAATTAAATTAAAATTTTTTTATTCAAAATAGTGAACAGAATAATTATGAAAAAAAAAATTATAATGGTAACTATATTTTTGTCTTTCGTAGTAGGTATTTCAATTTTTATTGTTAGACTAATTTTTGAACAATTCAATCTATAATTGGGACCATATACATTCATAAATTAGATCATTAAAAAATTAAAATAACAACACTTGTTTATGATATACCAAAAATGTAGAGTAACTTAAAAATAAATAAAGAAAGAAATTGAAAACAGTAATAAAATAGTTAAAGAGTTTGATTTGTGGACACGCTGTCCAACACTGATGCTTTTGTTTCTGACGGTACATTCGGACACCCACACACCCCTTAGAGCCACTCCTCTCGCACCTACTTCTTATTTAACGCTCCCTTCAACTGTGCACTTCACCCCCCTTTTCTTTCTATACTTTTTTTTTTTTTTTTTTTTTGGGGTAAATGAAAAGGGTACTTAAATAAACAACCATTAGAATAGTTAATTTCAGCCATTTTTTAAAATAAAACATATTATATTTAGGCTAATAATTAATTATGTCGATAATAAATTAAAACAGACAAATACATAATCCTCTGCCCATGTGGAAGGATTTTATGGTAATCTTCTCAAATGGTCGCAGTTGGTAACCGCGTTAATTGAAAATAAATATTAGCTATATAAAACTGTCGTGTATAAGGGTTTTTTTTTTTTTTTTTTTTCCTTTTTCCTCTCCCTATTTTTCATATTTCCAGCAATTTGGAATTCAGAAAGACCTTGATGATTTGATAATTGGTGCGTGATATATTACATTTAATCGAGCTAATTGATTTCCTTGGGTTGTGACGTATGGTGGAGTGATTGTTCCATATGAGACGAGGATTTTGTAATCGATGTTATTTGATATTTATGTTTTGTTTTTGAGTTTTAGTTATAATTTTCTAATAAAGGATGTAGTTCCCCCACCTCTAGTTTGTTCTCTGTGTGTGTTCCGCTGGAGTTGTTTTCTAGCGATATATGTCTAATAGTTTCGTTATTACCATGACTTAGATGAAGTTTGTTATACCTGTGTTGCGAGTGATTATTTCTTGATCGATCAGAGTATTCCATCAATTGCAGATGTTTTTTTAAAAAGAACTTTGTATATGCTCTATCACAGGATTACCATGGAATTCAAAGAATTTTCCCGTCAATGAGTCTTGGCTTATGTCCTCCTCACTGAGCTTCATCAGATTTTACTTATGGAATCGGTTTTAGTCGAGGGTAATGTATCTTGTATCACAAAGTTGTTTTACCTTTGGTATTAGTGTTTGTATCTAGTTTTTAATTCAATGATGATTTCCTTTAAAAAATAAATAAATAACCATTAGCTCTTATAAATTTTTCTTATAATGGTTGCATTTATACTATTTAAATGTGTTTACGTCTTCTTCTTTTTTTTTTTTTAATTTTCTTAAATGGTTTTAATTATCAAGGTTTGAGTATACACAACATAAGAATCCTTAACCCATATCCTGTATACTTGGATTATTTTTATTTTTATTTGTAAATATATGAAGCCTATTTATTGTCCTGACATAGAGATAATAGACGAACTTTACACATTTGGTTCTCATTGACTCTTAGTTTTTCTTTTTCTAAGAGAGCATCATTTTTAGTGAAAATAGAAAAAAAAGAAACTTCATTTTGTACTAAATTTAAGATAACTTTTAACTTCATTTTGTGTTTTAAATTACTTTAATTTTTATTTATATAATTATATTGAATGAGAAATGAGGCAGGTATGGCGAACACTTCCTTCACAGGAAATCTCCGACCTTGAACCCGTCTCTCCTTAGGCAAGGATGGGAGCATGGATAAAGATGGTTTTAAGAAACATGGATGGGGATGGAAAGCATTCCTCGCTCCCACCCTGTCTCGTTATCATACTTATTTCTCATATTTAAGATGAATCAATATAAAAATAAATATCTATTTTCTTATTAAGTTATTTATTTGTATTTTACAATTATATCACTCTGGATGGTAAAAAACTAGGTTTCTTAACATTCTTTTAGTTGCGTGAAATATACACGAGGACCTTAATCTAATTCATAAAGTGTTAATTTATCATATTTAGATTCTAGATATATTTTTCTTTTACATTGCTAACTTATGGAAATTTGGGTTTAAAAATAGTCCTCATGTTATATTTCACATTCTGCTATTTTATCTAAGATCCTACGAGAAAAATTTGAGGAAGGCTTGAGGGATTGTGGAATCCCACATAGTTTAAATTTACTTTTTTTTTTAATTTTTAATTTTTAATATTTTCGTTATAGAAGGAAGTATATTAATTCATTGGTGAGTAAAGATTCAGAAATATTATTTTTGGGAAACTATATGATTTGTTCTTACACTTACAATGCATATTAGTTATATGTGTATACGTCTTGGTTTACATAAAATACAAAATATGAACTAAGGACAAAAATACACTCCTCAAAAAGAATCCCAATAATGAAATGGATATGTAACATTGAAAGTATAAAAATAATTAGATCCCTATTTAATAAAATCCTCCAGAAATGCATAGAAAAACCATTTATGTTATGAATGATAGATGTGTTTTTTTTTTTTTTTTTAAATAGCAAATGATAACGAATTTAGTTGTATACCATAAAATATTAATTTCGTCTTATTTGGAAAAATGACAAAATTCTATTTTCAAATACATAAAGACAGTGATGCTAATATAATATTTATCCAGTAGACTTGTTTGTATATTTAAATATTCTAAAAAATGAAAACCATGTGCCTGATTAATTATACTTTAGTTGACATTTATCTGGACATATGGGCCATATAATTAGTAGCAAGTAATTAAGAGAATCTGTTTCTGTTTGGAATTGTTGCTTTCATAAAATTGGGTGCAAAACAATGCCGTTTCGCTTTCCAGATATTATTTATCTTTCTTGGTTTTGGACAAAAATCAATAAAACTAAAGAAAAATAAATATATTTGTATTATATATATATATATATAAAAAAAAGAAATCCTCCTTAACAAAAACAAAAAAGAAAAAGAAATCCTATAAGAAATAAAAAATAAAAAATGTACTCATCCGTGCACGATACAAACAGCTATTGTCTTTGTTGTTTGCATTTATTTATTTTATTTTTTATTTAAACCACTATTTTTAAATTCCCAATGATTTCAATGATTATCTGTAATCTCCACTGCTGGTTTTCTTAATGGGAGACAATGAGACGGCAAATTCTTCGGTTCCCATTATTCACGTCAGCTTTATGTATAATTTATTAGAAAATTATATGCTAAAAATATTATGTGACATGTTATTTTATAATTAAACCAAATTGTTGAATTATCATATTGTACTATAGTCACATTAAAGTAAAAAGTATTTTAGATTATGAGATTGTACAACAGTTACATTAAAGTAAAAAGTATGCACATAGTTTAAAATATTAATTTACATCAAAATTATTTTGAATTAAAAAAAACAAGATAATTTAATGATATTAAAGAAAACTAAAATTCTGTTTGGTTCAACTATTAAAATGGACATATTTTGGATGAAAACATTTGATTTGTTATTAGAAATGGTGTTTGGATATTTATTATCTGAACAACAATATTTGAACAAAGGAAATGAAGTACGTGAGAATAGATATCTAAATTAGTTCTATCAAACAGTATAAAACCTAAATGTGCATGAAAAATTTTGATAGGTTATATAGATGGAATTTTTTGCATCTTTTTTGCTATGGATATATTAAAAAAAAAAAAAAGTTCTCGCAATCGGATTTGAAACGAAAAAAATTATATTACTTTGAAACTTAGATAGAAGAAAGACAAAAAAAAATTGATTAAAGAGAACCTAGATGTTACTAATGCATCTATACTCAAATAAGGTCAAATGTAGGGGGAGAGTTCAATTTTATTTTTCTTTTTAAATGATCAAGTAGACCATTCACACCATTTAATGAGAACTGAAATGTAACGTAACGCATGTTTGAATGATTAATCCGAATGAAATGGCACAAATTTAAAAAATGATTGAAACAAACAAGCCATAAAGCTTCAAAATCTTATTATGTAAAATTCTTTATTTTTTAATTATACAAATCTCCTTGATGTCCCCTTCAAAATAAAATCTCCCAATATTCCTTCCCGTCATCCGGCGTTGTCTTTCAACAGGCAGGAAAGTTGGATGTTTTGGTACAAAAGATTACTTTAAGAATTAGTGTATTCAAGTCAATGCTCAGGATGATGAAGATGAGACATGAATATAAATTGGTGTGAATTTGTTACTATCTTATATTAGGAGAAAAGTAAAGTATAAATTTAAAAACAATATATGGTGTTGGTCATACAATCTACCACGTAAAATTACATGTCGAACAAAAGTTTAAGAACAAACCAGTGAAGGAAAAATAAACTAAAATGTGATAATGTTTTATTCAAAAGTTGAACTAAACTTTAATGCAAATTTAAGAGATTGTTTGGTACTAGGGTTTAAACCTTACAATTACAATTTAATTTTTGTCTTTTTCCTTCAGCTTCATACAATTTTGTAATTCATACTTTAAAAGTCCATAACTTTGCATTGTCAAGTCTAAATGAGATGATTTTTTTTATATTGCATTAAATTTCGATACGAACAAAACAAGTTATATATTAATATTTTTTTTTTCCCAAACACATTTCAAGTTTTTACACTTTTTAACTCCAGTAATTCAAACGCCTCAATAAATAGACAATCAATTCAAACTCAAATTCAACAATCCAAATATTAACACCAAATACATGCTAAGTTCATTTAAAAGAAAAACAATAAAAGGTAAGAGATTGTTATATTGTAATTTTTAATTCAATGTTTTTTTTTTAATTTACACCTCCTAATAAAAATTTATTGCCCCGTCGCTGAATGGTGGAGTAATTTGTCAAAATAACTACCTCAAAAATTAAAATTAACAAAATAATCTTCTTTCATTTTAATATCAGAACAACCACGGTCGTTCCTGGTTGTTTAATATCATTTTGCTAATAAAAATTTTTGGAAAGTCATTTTACAAATAAAAAAAAAGTGACTAAGTCATTTTACCAAATCACTCTAAATGGTGTGAACTACATGCTTTTTGCTGAGAGACCTAGAATGTTTTTATGGGCGCTACTGAATAATGTAACATCTACCTAATTTGTCGTGCATTTAAAAAATATATATATATATATATATATATACGGTATTTTTTGTTCGAACAAAATAAATGTTCAATTGTAAATCTCAAATAAATATAAAAAACAATATAATAAGAAAATATCTGTTAAAACAAACAAAATATTTAAATTTTTGCTATGCAAAATAACATGGAAGATCTTTTCGTGTACTCTATTCGATTGATGTGCACTTTACTTTGCAGGACGATATCGATTATCGGCCCTTGTATCATGCTAAGAATAGTTACAACTTTCATAAGAGTAATTACTTTTCCATGGATGAGAAATAAAAAGGAATGTTAAAATTCAAGTGGTTAAATTTAAAACAACAATTTTGAAATAATAGAAAGAAAAACAACAGCAAAAGTGTGAGAATTAGAGTTGAAAATAAGATTTCTAACTTCTTTCTCTCGTTTAAAAATTGTGCACAAGACTTTCATTTCAAAAGAATAGTTGTCTATTTTTTAAAATAAATTTAAATAACATTCGTATTTATTTGAATTTAAAAAAAAAAAACCTTTCGTTTATAGTGTATGATATAATGATTGATCTACGTAGATATTTTAAAGCCATCCCTCACCAACCAATAAAATAAGAAACCTACATGTTAAATAAAACATAACACCAATATTATCTTATGTATATAAATTATCATACATTAAAGAATTAAATAAAGATTATAATGAATAAGCTTACCTTTACTATTAAAAAAAAATTCGAGAACTTACTTTATTTCTATGCCAACTAGATGCTATAAAAATATAATAAATTATTCCAACTTACTTACCATGTAATGGACACTTAAAAATGGGTTGCAATATTCTAAGTTAGAAGTCTTTGTATAAATAAATGTGAATGGTTTTTATATAGCCCTTTCAGCATGAGGTCTCTCTAGACGATGTTTTTAACGTAACATTACATGTGTAAGACGCGACGACAATTAAAAAAAAAAAAAAAAAAGTTAGCACAACATACAATAAATTTAAAAGATCTGCTGTTTTTAATAATGAATAGCAATTTTGATTTTTACCTATAATACAGAACTTTCAAACACATCATGCTATATAATGTTTTTCATAATAACATCCTGTACATTTTATATTGTGTTTGAGACACATTGTTGCTTACTTTTTTCACTCTAATATTAAAATTGATAATTTTAATTTATAAACAGTAAAATTATCAATTTTAATATTATGTGGACACAAATATAAGGAGGTGATAAATTTATGGCGTTATTGCATATAACCTTAAAAATATAAGACCAGTTTGTAACAATGGTTGGAGTTGGAGTTTAAGTTGTAAGCACGAATTGAAAGGGCCATTTGGGGGATGTTTGCAAACCATATCTCCTTTTTTTTTTTTGGTCTTTTTCTTCAACTAAAAACTATTTTTCACTATTTATATCCCCAAATGTGTACTGTAAATCAAATTTTAAAAGTCTATAACTTTGTTATTTCAAGACAAATGAGATGTTTTTTTTTAATTGTATAGAATTTTGAGGGGAATAAAACAAAATACATATTGCTATATCTTTCCCCAATATATTTTAAAATTTTAAACATTTTCACTTCAAACAATATTTTTTTTTAATCGAAGGCACATTTTCAAAACTTAATTCATCTCCAATTCAAAATGTGTCTAAAATCAATCTCTAATACCTCCCCCAAATATGCCCGGAATTTGTGTTTAGTTAAAGTGTGGATTGAAAATAAATTATGAAATAGAAAATAATGTACAAATTTAGAATGTATTTAGAAAAAAATACAATACGGATATATTTTATTCCTCTCATTATTATGAGCATTTAGATACAAAAATAATCTTATTTCAATTTAAAATAAGAAATATATGAGTTTTTAAAATTTAAATTTCATAAAAATTTAAAAAGAGAAAATGAGATCTAAAATTTTCATTTTAATATTTGTATTTTTTTCTAAAAGCCAATAAAAATTTAATCAATTTTAATATAAAAATTCCATTTGAAACTAATATTTGAAATACAAGCTTAGATGGGAAAGTCTTAAAATTGAATATATGTAACCAATATTCTAAACGAATTCTAAAAATCGTTTTCATTTCTACTCTATATCAATATTTTCATTCTTCATAAGTTAATAAGAAAAAAAAGCTGGCACATGGAAAAAAAGATTGGCTATATTGGCCATGGGAGATGTGACGCCAGCGAACCTTTGGCAGCTTGGCTTTATTATAAAGCCAGCAATTTCCAGATCAATGCCTTTGCCTGGCTGCCATCTGGACCGCAGATAGATTCTGGACTTCCTCTCTGTTTGTTTGGCCTACTTGCTTGTACTCGATAATTAATCGCATTATTGATTTGTCATTTGTCCTTTCCAATATTTACGGCCACACCCTGACCAATAAGATCCTCCTCATCAATGCCGCTTTCTTTACCATGTACCTTGTATATTTATATATATATATATATGTATCTTTCTTTTTCTTTTTTTTTTTGGTTTGCCCTTTGTTTTGTTTTATTTTATTTTTCTTTTCTTTTCCCTCTCTCATTTGATTTTTAAGTTAAAAAAAAAAAAAAACTACTTGTTAAATACCCATAAAGTAGAAAGCACCAGCTCGATTGGATTTTGGATTTTGCCAAACGTGAGTGTTGGGTATGTCATATGTGTGAAAATTAAATTCATTGTGAAATATTGAAAGATCATGATTAGTGCCTGTTGATGCCGAAAATGGTTCCGGCAACAACACCCAATGTGGTCGGGTAGGACTGGTCAATCGCTCCACCGCCGGTCACCTGCAAAGACGGAAAGCACTTCGGAATGATGGGGACACCGGTGTGGTGTCTGCCGCGGGCACTCCGATGCTTAAGTCAGTTGAAGAACTGGTGAGCGAAATGAGAGGCAGAGCTTTGGTCCAGTAAGAGTCATCGTACCTGAAATCAGGGGTTTCTCCCCTATTTATAGGTGTTTTGCTGGATCAGGTGCCCGGTTCGACTCGGCTAGGCTGGCCGTCGTGGACCTCTAGGGCCTAGGCACCTCATAGGTTAGCATGAATTGGGGATCTGACCGACTGGGGCTACCTACTCCTGACACGGTACAGCGCAGTGGATAAACGTCTCATCGCTGCAAATGTCAGAATAGGTAGTGACAGGTGATGCGACTGGTGTCAGTGGTGGGTAGGGCGGCGCAGGCAGTTGAGAAATGATGGCGTTACGTGCTAGAGAGGATTTCCCCTGGCGCGCGGCCGGAAGTCGGAGGATGGCTAATATCCTGGTCGGCCTCCCCGGCTGCTCGGGGGTAAAGCTGGAAAAGTGCCCGTCATGGATGGAGGGAGAATTCCGAGAACCATAGGGGTGGTCGGCAGGTTGGGAACTCCCTGCTTAACGGAGTTCCCTGATCCGCCTTCCCGGCGGGCAAAGCTGTCCTTCTCAGCGGCCGCCGTACGGCGGGACTGATTTGGTCATCAACAGTGCCAGAACAGTACACTTGAAAATCACACATGAAGGACAACATGAAAAATTAAAAAATAAAAAAAAATAAAAATGAACTAAAAACTTTCTTTTATTTTATCTTCCTTTTATTTTGTTTGATGGATTTACGATAGAATATATATATATATATATATATATATATATTAAAAAAAACTCTTTTTGATATAATGATAATTCTTAATCCTTAATTCACCTCAAAGTAATATCAAATTAAGAGCGCATATTTTTTTTTTGGGTGGGAAGTAATTTTTTTTATAACGAAAATACAATTCTAAGAAATATAAAAATAAAAATAAAAATAAAAATCTTTCACCCCATCTGCACCACTCTTGTATAATTACATTAACTAATCGAGCATCCCTTCTATATTAATTAACCAATTACTAATTTTTTATGTTAGTTAAAAATCGAATCTGAGACTTACTACTCCTAAACCCTAAATCCTTATTCTCTCACCAACTGGACTAGCCATAACCACGATACACGGGGCTAATTGTACGGGAAGGTTTCGGCACAAGCAGAAAACGTTCAAGAACCTGGGCATGTCTTTGCTTATGTTCTCTACAAGGTCACATGAAATGACTTGATATCAAGAATCTCTGAGAAGTACAACATATATATATATATATATATATATATATATAAAATAATGGAGGATTTTGGTCTGGAAAATAATAGTGATCCCTGCTCGGTAATGAGTAACTCTTCTTTTGAACATTTGGATTAGATATTTTAAGAAGCATTTGGAACGTGGAAATGAGCTGTTTAATGGGTTATGAATATGGTATGACTTGGTGTCCTTTGATCTAAAAGAGACTGATTCAGCCATTTTTTTTAAGGAGTTTTGCTTCTGATTCTTTGTTTTTTTTTTTTTTTTTTTTTTAACAATAAATAAATACTATTATTAATGAAATATAAGAGGAAATAAAGTTATCGTTATTCCAATTCTCTCCCTAAGTAGGAAACATCACAGGCAACCAGACAGTATTAATTAAAAAAAAAAAAAAGATGTGTGAAAAAACTTCGTCATTGAGACATGTATTAGTGGCAGAGCATTGGGCCTGGGCCACCGAATATACTCATTCACGGACTCGCTCTTTGTTTTGAGCTATTTTAGCCGACATATATCATGCTTAATGCTCAACGACCATTTTCAAATGCATATATCTATATTAATGCTAATAGACTCACGATATTCCATCGTCACGATATTTATGTTCCAAGCGACGATCCTCCACGAACACAATCCTTTTTACGTGCATGATTGCTCATAGTTAGAATGGCAATTTCGTGTCACGTATCAGGTTCATATCGTGTTAGAATCGTGTCGAATTTTTTCCCCCGATCCGAACATGACCCACGACACGAACACGACTTCAACACACGACACGAACCCGAAATGGATTGACACGACACGAACTGAAATTGACCCGCAACACGAAATTAACACGAATTGACATGAAATTTGACCCGAAATTGACATGAAATTGACTCGAAATTAACAAGCGATACGAAATTGACACGAAAAAATGGGTTGTGTTCTGGTTCTACGGGTCCAACCCGAACACGACCCATTTTTTTTATGTTAATTTTGGATGACCCGAAATCGACCCGCCCCCTATTTTTCCTAACCCGAACCTGCGAAATTCATGTCGTTTTCAAATCGTGTCATCGTGTCACGACCCGTATTGTCACCCCTACTCATAGAGTGTGGTTATTATAAAAACCAAATACTTGAACAACCATGAAAATGTACGATTTAAGAACTCTATGGAAGCTTAGGAGAGAGAGAGAAGAGAGAAGAGAAGAGAGAAGAGAGAAGAGAGAAGAAAGACCCTTTTAGTGATTTCTCATTTTGTGATCTCTAAAATCTATTTTCTATGTTGTCATTTTTATATAGAAGGGTACGTATCTAGACAATTACAATACATCAAAATTATCACCCTTACTAGTTGGTAAAGAGTAAATAACATTTTCTTTTATTATTATTATTTTTGGCTAAAAAAACGATCTGGTAGTGGTCCTGTTATTTTCAATTTTTTAAGTTACAAGAGACACTCTCCTAAACCTGAATTGATTGGGGATTCAAACAGCAAAGAGTAAATAACTTGATTTATATTGGAGTATGCTATATTATTTCAAAGGGCTTTTATACAACGAGACCTTAAACTTTACTCCATCAACGAGGAAAATTTTTTTAACCGCTAACTCAACTTTCAACGGTTCAGATTAAAAATTTACACCAAAATTATTGTAGGATTTCAAGCACATGATCAGACTTGAAATTAAGAGGGGGGAAAAAAAAAACTCTGTTCCAGATGCCGGTGGAAGAAGGGGCTACCCATTCGGTTGTTGCTCCATCATAGATGGCGGATGTCGATGTCGATGTCGATGGTTCGGAGACGCCCATGTTGGTGAGTGGAGGCCGGTGATGATGTCGTCGAAGCACATGACGCCGGCCCAGCGGGAGAGAGGCATGGGGAGAAGTTGGGGACCCAGGAGGAGAGGTGCATTGTCGGATTGGTTGAAGGAGTTCTTGAGCTTGAGGAGAGCTTCGGCCTCCGAGAAGGAGAGAGAGAAGAGAGAGAGAGAGAGAGAGAGAGAGGAGGAGGAGGGGAAAGATAGGGAGAGGACATGAAGGTGAAGGTGAAGGTGAAGATGAAGATGGTGATGGTGATGATGTTGCAGGAGGGGACGAAGACGAACATCGGCCATTGCTGAGCCGGAAATAATGAGAAATGGGTCCTGATAAAAACGAGCCGCTGTTCAGAGAAATTGTGGAAATATTTGTGTGGTTTGGGAATTTGCTTGTTTTCCATGGTCGTCGGCAACGAACCCATCCACCACTCTTCCCCATCGCCGATAGCTTGGAAGGGACTGCACGGATCATGACCACTGGGGTCGGCGTCGATCATCCGTTCGAGACCCCACACCGCGCTGTTGTTCACGCCGGAGATTTGTGTGTATCGGAGACGGAGAAGGAGACCTTTTTTCTTTTTCTTTTTCTTTTTCTTTTCTTTTTTGGAAATTATATTCTGATCAGACGTAGATGTCTCATAGTACTTATGGTGCATCTTTTAAATCTTAACATAGAAAACGAATCCAGTGGTTTAGAATTTTTGTACCCCATTGTAAAAGTCCCCTATTTCAAATTGACGTTTTCAGTATGTAGATTTAATGCATCATTATAGACTATTCAAAGTCCAATAAATGTCATCACAATTTGTATTTAAATACATAATAATATATATTTTTTAAGAAATTCATAATACTCTTTTGTCATCATTATTAAACTTTAAATCAATGTACCAATTAATGAAAGTTAAATGTTAAAATTTAACATTTGTTATATAAACATGTGTGTGTGTGTGTGTGTTTTTTTTTAATGGAAACATTATTTTATTGGATGCCAAATGTCACTAAATATAAAAATTATCATATACAAATATTGAAAAAAATGTTGAACTGAAGACCAAGTTTGTTATTTAAATATTAAAATTTAGCTTTGGCATGTAAATTTGGCATTCATCAAAGATGCATGCGTCACTGACATGCCGAAGCAAAAGTAAAAACAATGTGAGCAAAACTTTTAGACGCCCGTTTTAACTTTAGCCTTTTTGGAATTAAAAGCAGTTTTAAAGATGTTTAGATGAGAAATGTTTCAATTCTAGCACCAAAAAAAAAAAAAAAAAAAAGAAAAGAGAGAGAGAGAGATGTTTCAAGCTCTTTCAAGTTAAGCCAAATCCACAAAGCATGCAGTATTACCGTTGCACAAGTAAGATAGATTTATATAGTTTTAGGGTGCGTATTTGGAATATAATTTTTAAATTAGAGTTTATCGATTTTTTAAAAATTAATTATATTTTTGTTGATCTTAAAAAAAAAGATAAAAATTAGAATAAAATTTTTAAGTTTGGATTATGGAATCAAACATGATCTTAATCTCGATAAGATGTAAGTTTTAACTGCTAGATTTTGATAAATTTCTCTTCTTACCTATATATAAAAATTTTGATCAGTTTTATAAATTTGTCGTCTTTTTCTAATTTAATAGGACATGGTTTGATTATTTAAAACACTTAGAGTATTAAAATATCTTTTCCTAAGAACTTGAGCAATGCTCAAGTGGTCAAAGTACACTATTTACCAAAAAAAAAGAAAAAGAAAAATCTTTTTCTAATTTAATACGACATGGTTTGATTTTTTAAAATACCTGAGTATTAAAATATCTTTTCCTAAGAACTTGAGTACTGCATAAGTGGTTAAAGTACACTATTAAAAATATTGGTCAAAGTACACGGATAAGATTTTTCCTTTTTTTTTTTATATTTTAACTTAATTTTAATTAAATTATATATTTTTTTATCTTAATTTTTATTTTTTTAAAATAATAAAAATTATAAATAATTTTTTAAATAAATCAATTTTAATTTAAAAATTTTATGGATACGCAATAAAAATAGAAGATAAGCTTAATTTTGTCTACCTAATTACTCAAAAATTGACTAAGAGTTTATTTGGGGTGTAAGTTTAAACTTACACTCATTAATTTAATTTTTATTTTTTTTTGAAAATTTTTTTTATCTTTTCTAAAAAATCAACAAAAATTATTATTTAATCTTATAAATCTTAACTCAAACTCAAACACTAAACATCCTATAATACTAGGGATAGAATCATAACACCTCTACACTTTCTCTCAATCCAAACACACCTCTTTCTTCTCAAAACCTACTTTCGTCTAATTCCATGTCTTCTTCCCAAATAATCGAACACGTCGCCATCTTCAAGCTCAAGGACACCACCGATCAGCCGTCCGATGCCGCCGACAAAGTGGTCAGCCGAATCAACAGCTTAATCTCCCTCGACCCGGTCCTCCACATCACCGCCGCCCCACTCCGCCGCGTCCGATCCACCTCCGGCCTCGCCGTCACTCACATCCTCCACAGCCGCTTCCGCTCCAAAGACGACTTCGCCGCCTACTTGGTCCACCCGGCCGGCCCACCTCAGCGTGGTCAGCGAAAACGCGCCTCTCGTCGACGACAACCTGGCCCTGGCCGTCGATTGGATCGCCACCGGCGCCGACCTGCTCGGCCCCGCGATCCCGACGCCGGGGTCCGCCGTGAGAGTGGCGCTGTGGAAATTAAAGGAGGGCGTTTCGGGCGACGAGAGGAAATCTAAGGTTCTAGAGGCCATTAGAGGGATAAAGGAGGGACTTGGAGGGGTTAGTCATTTCAGTTTTGGGGAGAATTTCTCGCCGGAGAGAGCGAAAGGTTTCGAGATGGCGTTTCTCGTTGTATTTTCGAGTTTGAGTGCATTGGAATCGGCGGATTCAGAGAAAGTAGAGGAGGAGTTGAAAGATTTTGTGGATAGCTTACTCGTGCTTGATTTCGTTGTGCCATCTAATTCGTCGGAGCAATATTTGGGTGCATGATTTTCCGACTCGTACGTTGTCTTTTGTTTACCGCGTAATGTAATTGCCAAAACTTCGGTCATGTCTACTGTAATGTACGAACTCGATTCCATAAATAAATGCGAAAAAACTAGAAACTTTAACGGCGTGTTTGGTGCGACATTGGACAGGATAATTCAAGTGGATAGGATTGGAATGTATATGAAAAGATTGACTTTGATTTTGATTAATCCTATCCTATGTTTGGTGTTGTACATTTTGGGATAGGATTCAATTTTACTTAAATTTCAAACTTTCGTTTTTTTTTTTTTTGTATATTTTTTTGAAAGTATGTTTTTAATTTATACTGAATCTATTACATAAATCAAAATTTGATATTAAAATCATATATATGTAAATAAATAAATAAATAAATTGAGCTGTTTAAATGAATATAATTATATATATAGTTTTTAGTCATTTTTTAAGGATGTAACACATGCAAACATATGCTGTAATTAAGAAAATTCATACAAATTCACCATGAAAATTTAAGATAGACCAAATGACAAATATTAAGTCAAAACATCACAAAGTCATTGATACCAGCAAAAGGGAACAAGTTTCATTTCTTAGATTTTCGCAGGAGCAATCTCACCCAGTCTAATTTCTTCGAGTCATCCAAAGCTTTCACTACTACAGAATGAAGATTCCACGACGGTTTTTAACCGTCGTGATAACATTTCCACGACGGTTTTCTAACCGTCGTGGAATCCTCAGTCGTGGAATCTTTTGAGATTCCACGACGGTTTTTGAACCGTCGTGTAATACCAAAAATAAAAACTGTAGAATGGATATTGCAGAAAATACCACGACGGTTTTTTAAAAAACCGTCGTGGTAAACAAATCAACCACGACGGTTTTTTCTAGAAACCGTCGTGGTTAATTGGAAAACCACGACGGTTCCACCGGGAAACCGTCGTGGTTTCCCGATGAAACCACGACGGTTTCCCGGTGGAACCGTCGTGTGTTTCCTCTTGAAACCACGACGGTTTCCCGGTGGAACCGTCGTGGTTTCCTCTGTAAACCACGACGGTTTCACGTGTGAACCGTCGTGGTTTTCCCGAGAAACCACGACGGTTTCATGGGGAAACCGTCGTGGTTTCCCTTAAAACCACGACGGTTTTCTTTAAAACCGTCGTGGTTTCCGGTTAACCACGACGGTTTTTGAAACCGTCGTGGTTTATAATGTTTTTTTTTTTTGGTAAAAAAAAAGTCGATGTTTTTGGCTTCTGTTCGTTTCTTTATTCACGGGTGGCAAAGCCCCTGTTTTAATACGATATTATTAAAACATGCAATAATATTTCCTCAAATAATCTATGATTACCTGTAATTTATAATTTACAACAATCAATATGAAGAAAGTAAAAATGTTATTTATTTATTGTTTGCAGTCAATATTGTATAAACCGCATGACAAATGAAGCCCACTCCTGCCTAACTAAGATCATGTCAGCATCAGTATAAAAATCCTTCCTTTGAAGCAAGGCTAATCCATCAACAGATAAGGTTATTTCTCGCATGAAAGCTAACACAAAATAACCACACTCAACATAACCTTCCTGTACTGGACATCGAACAGTATCAATCAACGTTTGGCAGCTGCGTCGCTGTTTTATTCCTCTTCCCACCAACAATTTCCAATCGTTAAGTGCCCTACCATTTCAACACATTGAAAACAATTACAAGACCAATCATTTTATCTATAAGCAGATATACATATGAACATCAAAGAATACTTACGTCGTAATTAGGTCTTTAAAATCATCACCCGGTTCGTTTGCTAGAAGGTTAAAATACATGACTGAGTCATCCCACGGATCAATAACCGCCAAGATCCAATGTTGGCCGCTGTTATATGGCATTAGAAACCGCTTACCTTTTGGTGCGTTTCTTAATATCCGTACAATGTATTCGGCCCTCTCTCGAACGTAGGCAACACGATCTACATTTTGTTGAACTGGTGAGACAAGGACTGGAGAAATAAACTCGAACCGTTGATCCATACCTGTTCTTGCACAGCCATCCGCTAAGTATCTGCAAAATAATTCAGCTCACTTGTTACGCAAACACTACATATATAAGCTTAAGGATTATATATAATAATGTTCGGTTAAGGATAAATATATTACCTGATGTATACCATTATGCTGTTTGCACTAATTTCTTTAAATGTTATGAAATGGTAAACATCTTCATACCCAATATATATTGGCATGTCATCGCCAATGACGCACTGTTGTAGTGGGCACATTATTTGGGTACCGTCACGCATGCAACTTTGTGCGTAAAATGCCAAAGGTTTTAATTCGAAGGGAATTTCATTAAAGTCGAACGAAGGTAGTTCTTCTTGTTCCGGTTGTTGTTGTACCTCCGGTTGTGACTGTAATTTCTTCCTCCCTGCTCTCTTTTTTGTTCGTTTGCTTCCCTGATCTTCTATATGAGGAGCATGGCTGGGACCTTTACTTGCCTGGCTCAAACTTGGTTGAACGACGACTAATCTCTTAGGCCAAGCAACAAACCCACCAACAGTTTCTTCAACGATAGTGGCTTCGTTTGTCGGATTAGGTAGGAGTGCACGTTTTATTTTTGGAACTGTAATTATCACCCTTACATTCTCCTCACCTAAAGGAATCCCATGGACTGTGTCAGTAGGAACACAGTCCATGTATGCCCTACCGTTTGCAACAAGCACATCTCCTCCATTAACTAAATCAGGAATAAAGAGTTGGCATTCCTTACTTTCATTCGGCATGGAATTCGGAGCCGACGGCCTAACTTCTTTTTCATTAAGCGTGCAACTAGACTTGACGCTGTTGTGTTGATCAACAGTTGGTGCGGTCATCTCCTCATCCATAGTCCCCCGGTTGACACCGTGCTTCGCACAAAGTTCCTGTACGGTTCTTTCCAATGCGGCGATCTTCTCTTTCATCATCGATACGTCAGGATTCTCCCTTGGAGTTTGCACAGAATTGAAGTATTGCGCCTGCTTGACAAACTTAGATTGACCCCGAATCCTCCCCGGGTGCTCGGCATTGCCTAATGCATTCGTCAAAATGTCATTTGTACCCACAGATTCGAAACTCCCTTGTGTCTCTTGTTCACAGAAGTCATCCTGTAACAATTAAATTATATTTTATTAACTCTTAATCATAAATGAGTGTACGGGATAAATATATTGTATCCCAACATTCGAAATCTTACTATTGTTCCGGCAATAGATTTAAATGCTTCATTCTTGAACTCTCCATCTTTATTGATGCGCATGTCCAGCCACCTAGTATGCCGCTCTGCCCATTTTCCCGTCTTCTCGAACTGCAGTTGGATAATTATCGTTAGTAAAGAAAATGGAATAAATTCGAAGTTCAACCATTTAAACCATGAATTTCCAACTACGGAACTTACATGAGCTTGGTCACGTTTCCTATATCCGTCTCGGCCACCGGTTGATCCGTATTTACTCTTCTTTCTTATCTCACTTCCTTGTTTCGATAGTCTTTTGAATTCCGGGGTCCGTCGATACGCAATGAATTGTTCCCAATCCTCCTCGCTTATGGTGGAGTAATTGTGAGCTACTTTTGGCGGTCGTTGCCATACGGTTTCTTCATCAATATGATCTCTGACAAAAGTTTGGTAAAGATCATATCTAAAATTTTTCGCTGACTCTGCACAACACTTTAATGCTTGTTTTTTAAACGATAGCTCCACGGTGAAAGAAGTTACGATTTCCACCCACACTCTTTCTTTCCTTGGGGCCAAATCGGCACTTCTAAAGTCAGCTATCCAAATTGGTATGTGCTCTCGAGCTAGCACGCCGATCCAACTCTGTAATTCATCTCCTTCATTTCCTAATGGTTGCCCTTTTTCGTCAAACGAAACTGCAATACGTTCTCCCCTTGTCCTAACATGGTGTACTCTTCTCATAAGAGTTGCTCTTCGTTTACCATCTTCATCAGGATTGAATTTAGGTGAGATGGTTCGTCGTGGTTTTCGCACATGCGTTTGTGTTGAGCATTCCTCTTCGTGATCTTGTGACATTTTAAATCAATCTTACGCAACTCCCCACCGATACCTAGTAAAAAACACACTTTATTTGTCATCAAACCATAATCAAATCATGCCACCAAAACGCATAAGTATCAAACGAAAGCATACAATAATTCGGCCTAAATCAGTTTAGGTAACCAAATCCTTAACTTAATTACGGAAATAATTGACAACCCACTTATAAAAGGATTTTATCAAAACCGTAAAATATGCTAACATATCTATGTCACAAAATCCCGTTTTTTTCCTCGGCTAAATGTCAAATCCGTATCTCAACCAAACAAATTACATCCAAAATAAAACTATTTCTACAAACCAAGGCATTGTGTCAACTATCTTATATGCGTTGCGTTAACCTACGATGAATAATTTGTCTCGATAATTGACAAATCCGCACATAACACAAGCAATTTAATCTCATATTTATCTAATTCTATTAAATGTCGCTGTTTTATCGAACAAGTACTATGTACATAAATTATTACTATAATCAAGCAAATACACATCCACAAATTTTCCATCGGTTAAAAGAGACGTCGACTTACCAAGAGGTCAAGTGTTGGTACGGGCGTGGGCCGACGTGGGCGTCCGAAGCGAGGGCGCGGGGGGGCGAGGCCGTGGGCCGGCGAGGGCGCGGGGAGGCGAGGGCGTGCGAGGCCGTGGGCGGGCGGGCGAGGGTGTCCCCGGCGAGGGCGCGGGGGGGCAAGGGCTTGGGCGGGCGGGCGAGGGCTGGGGGGGAGTCCGTGGGCGGGGGGGCCGAGGGTGAGTGCGGGGGGGGGGGTCGAGGGCGTCGGCGGGCGGGCGAGGGCTGGGGGGGAGTCCGTGGGCGGGGGGCCGAGGGCGCGGGGGGGCGAGGGCGAGTGCGAGGGCGGGGGGGGGGGGAGTCCGTGGGCGGGGGGGCGAGGGCGAGTGCGAGGGCGGGGGGGGAGTCCGTGGGCGGGGGGCCGAGGGCGGGGGGCGAGGGCGAGTGCGAGGGCGGGGGGGGGGGAGTCCGTGGGCGGGGGGCCGAGGGCGCGGGGGGGCGAGGGCAAGTGTGAGGGCGGGGGGGCCGAGGGCGAGTGCGGGGGGGCGAGGGCGTGGGCCGGCGAGGTCGCGGGGAGGCGGGGGCGTGGGCGGCGGCAGCGAGGGAGGGGGCGAACTTGGAGGGAGAGAGAATTAATGGAGAAGGAAGCCAAAGCTAGAGAGAATTGGGGAAAAGAGAGAGAAATGGAGCAAAATGGAAGTTCACAGTTTGATTTAATACAAGTATTTGAGGCAATGCAAATAGAATCGTAATAATATACGCGCGAACGGTTTCCGCGAAATTTTGAAATTTAAAAAATTTTCAAATTTTGTCAAAACAACGACGGTTTCTTGAAATAAACAGTCGTGGTACCTAAATTTTCTTTTTTATTGAAATTTTTTTTTCTAAAAAAATTGATATTTTTAAAAAAATTTGAAAAAAAAGAGATACCACGACGGTTATAAAAACCGTCATGGTATCTAAGAAACCACGACGGTTTTGATAACCGTCGTGGTATCTATTTTTTCAAATTTTTTTAAAAATATGTAATTTTCGAAAAAATTTTTGAAAATTTTTAAAAATTACCACGACGGTTTTCTTGATAAACCGTCGTGGTATCTCAGTTACCACGACGGTTTTATTAAGAAACCGTCGTGGTTTCTAATATACCACGACGGTTTCTCAAGAAAACCGTCGTGGTATCTTTTTTTCAAATTTTTTTAAAAATATCGAATTTTCGAAAAAAAAATTTTTGAAAATTTTTTAAAAATTACCACGACGGTTTTCTTTAGAAACCGTCGTGGTATATTAGATACCACGACGGTTTCTTACGAAAACCGTCGTGGAATCTATAATTAAATTTATTAAAATATAAAAAAAATAATTGATGACCATTAGTAATTAGTCCATGGGCAGCGACACCTGTAAACCATGCATAAACCTGCACATCAACATATATATATATATATATATATATAATATGTTCTTATTTCGTTTAACAATGCCGCGTACAAAAAAGAGATATATATATACATTAACATACTGAACAACTTATCAAATATATACGTCTGGAAATTACAAAACATTAATGTCCTTTTTTTTTCTTTTTTTTGGTCTTCTCAACACGTGTCCACTCTATATCTAAACGAAGCAAGTGTGAGGCATCATCGTCAAAATCATCAAGCTCCTCAATTGGTGGCAATCCGTTTGTGAATGATGGAATGTCGCTGCAATCTTCAACGTCTTCTTGGCCATCCCCGATCATTTTTGGCTTCATTGGCACAACTAAAGATAACTCTAAATTGTCGGAGTCCGTTGTGAAAAAGACTTGTACCGCTTGCGAAGCCATAATAAAAGGATCATTTTTGTATCCCAACCGCCTAAAGTCCACCACTGTCACGCCGTCCCTATCAATTTTAACAAAATTATTGTCCGCCCACTTACATTTAAAGAGTGCTATCCGTAAGCCGCAATAATCAAGTTCCCAAATATCTTCAATGAACCCAAAGTAGTTCATGGAACCGTAAATCGGGTTCTTATCTTTTGCTGATGAAATATGCAAAGACTCGGCACGAAGGCTGACACCACTATTTTGGACGGGATGCTTCTCATCTCTTCCACGAGTGTAGAAGGTGTAGCCATTGACAAAATAGGATGTATATTTTGTGACTATCGATGACGGTCATCTCGCAAGCTTAATTAAGTCTTTTGAATGGCCAGCCTGCATATGCAAATATTTTCTTATTCACTCCCGAAATGTCCGGTTGTGCTCATCTTGAATCCACTTCTCAGACCTTGTTTTTCTTGAATTTGCATCTCGTACTTCCGTCATATGAACCTCAATAAAAGGCTCCACCTCCTTAGCATTGTGCAAAACATAAAGACAAGCTTTTTCCCATTCGTCTTGATTAACTGGTGAATGAACGCCGACGGATAGTCCTTTCGACGTAAATAGCCTGCTCTTTGGCAACCCTATTGGGTCTGCGTTGGACAAATACTCAGAGCAAAATTCAACTGATTCCTCGGCTATGTAGTTTTCCACTATACATCCCTCCGGCCTATTTCGGTTCTGCCTATTTCGGTTCTTCACATAACCCTTCAAAACCTTCATGTACCTTTCGAAAGGATACATCCACCTCAAATGGACCGGTCCGCATAGCTTAACTTCTCGAACCAAGTGGACAGTTAGGTGGATCATTATATCAAAAAAGGATGGTGGGAAATACTTCTCAAGCAAGCACAAAGTCAGCACCAATTCTGATTGTAGCGAATCTAGTATAAGTGGATCGATGACCTTTGAGCAGATTACATTGAAAAATGAGCATAACTTCGTAATTGCATATCTCATATCTTTCGTTAAAACTCCCCGCAATGCAAGAGGTAATAACTGTTGCATCAAGATATGACAATCATGTGTTTTCATTCCAATTAGCCTCAAATCCTTCATCGACACCAACCGTTTGAAGTTGGAAGAGTATCCACTTGGCACTTTTACGGATGCAAGCCATTCACAAAGCTTTCTCTTTTCTTGTCTAGATAACGTGTGTTTTGCCGGAGGTAAATATGTGCCAGTCGATCTTTTGTCGGGGAGCAAATTTGGTCTAATCTTCATCTCTTCAAGATCTAACTGTGCCTTTTCACCATCTTTACTTTTGTTTGGAATGTCAAGCAACGTGCCCACGATCGATTCACGAATGTTTTTCTCAATATGCATAACATCTAAGCAATGACGAACATATAGTGACTTCCAATATGGAAGTTCATAGAAGATTGACTTCTTCTTCCAAGGTCCATCGACCACTGGAGCCTTACGTTTTCTCTTTCCTAATACTACTTTCACATCTTTAACCATCTCGAATACATCTTCGCCAGACAAAATCCGAGGAGGGGGTCTTTCTTCGGTATTACCATCAAAAGCCTTCTTTTGTTTGCGGTAGCGATGTCCTCTTGGCAAGAATCTCCTGTGACCAAGGAAAACGGTTTTCTTACCATGCTTCAACCGGATGGAAGATGTGTCCTTCAGACATATTGGACAACCTATAGAACTCTTCACAGAATAACCAGATAGATTGCCAAGTGCAGGAAAGTCATTAATTGACCAAATCAACATTGCACGAACATTGAACGTGTCTTGACGGTGAGAATCTCTAACTTGTAAACCATCTGCCCACAAGGTTTTTAGGTCATCGATTAATGGTGCCAAGTACACATCAATGTCATTCCCCGGTTGTTGAGGGCCTGAGATTAGTAATGTCAACATCAAGAACTTCCGCTTCATATACAATTCTGGAGGGAGATTGTAATTGACTAGTATGACTGGCCAGGTACTATGCCGACTACTCATGTTGCTATGTGGGTTCATTCCGTCTGTCGACAAACCGAGACGTAAATTCCTTGGCTCCGCACTAAAATCTGGATGATTGTCATCAAAAGTCTTCCATTGTGGTGCGTCGGCCGGATGCCTAAGTTTGCCGTCGTCAATACGGTTATCATGGTGCCATGTCAATTTCTTAGCATGCTCGGCATTACGGAATAAACGACGTAAACGTGGACCCGGTGGAATATACCATAACACCTTAACCGGCACTCCTTTCCTACCAGGCGATGGCATCTTGCCCTTCTTCCATCTTGACTCGTTGCAAACAGGACATTCATCTAAATCTTCAAATCTTTCCGATAAAGAACACAATCATTTGGACAAGCATGTATCTTTTCATATTCCATTCCCAAAGTACTCAACGTCTTCTTCGCCTCGTACATACTAGGTGGCACTTTGTTATCATCCGGTAGAACATCTTTTAGAAATTCTAAAAGAGCCGTGAAACTAGAATTCGTCCACCCTTCCGACGCTTTCAGATTCCATAATTTAACCAATGCCCCTAATTTCGTAAATTTTGTACACCCGGTATACAAAGGTGTTTCGGCATCATTAATCATTGCCTCAAATAACTCCGGCCGGTTCACAAAGTTTTCTTCCAAATCATTTATCATATTGACCATATCATCGCGAACGTCTTCCTCAACAATAGGCTCTTTACCTTTACTACTCGTAGATGTATATTTGATATCGAAAAAATCTTCGCCATGTAGATACCATGTTTGGTAAGAACAAATAATCCCATAAGCACGCAAATGCCCTCTAACATCATCAATGGAATGAGATCTATGATTACTACATATTTGACACGGACACGGGATCTTATCATCTTGTATGTGAGCTTTGGCAAACGACAAAAATTCTTCAACACCAGCTTCGTATGCTTTAGACAATCTATCAAACCACATCCACTTCCTATCCATGATGTTTGCAACTCCTAAATAAAAAAAAATTACAATACTTATTTAAAAGTGAATTAAGTACTTTATATCATATTCATTAATTAACACCGGCTCATTAATAGATCAACAATTAAGAATCGAAGGAATTCTTCAAAAAACTAATTAAAATAAAAAACACCATGTAAAGCCATAATATAATTAAGTCTAAATATGGGACAAAATTAACATGTACTGATGATGACTTAATTTAACACCCATTGCACAATTACTCTACATTGATCCCACAACATATATATACATTAAACACATACAACAAGCAGAATTAAAATGTTCGTTTTTGATTACTTACAGAGAGAGAGCGATATATTGGCGTACTGAAAACGAAACTGCAATCTCGAAAACTATTTTGGGATACGTGAAGTGAAAACTGAAAGCAAACAACTCTGGGCGTTTGGGTTAAAAAAAGTAAGCTTCCACGACGGTTTCTAAGAAAACGGTCGTGAAAAACAGAAAATTCAACGACGGTCAGGACAAAACCGTCGTGGAAAACTTGTTTCCACGACGGAAGGCTAAAACAGTCGTGGAAGCATTGGGCCGCTTCCACGACGGTTCAATTAAAACCGTCGTGGAATCCGGCCGCTTCCACGACGGTTTTAACTAAACCGTCGTGGAATCCGGTGCTTCCACGACGGTTTTGTTTAACCGTCGTGGAAGCAATAGCTTCCACGACGGTTATTTGAAACCGTCGTGCAAGCTTGTGCTTCCACGACGGTTTTCGGAAATGCTTTTCCGCTCCGTGTTTTTGAGTTTTTTCGATGACGGTTTTTTAAAAAACGGTCGTTGAAGGACAGTCGTGGAATCACAATTTTGTAGTAGTGTTTAAAGATGCTAACATTCCATGGTTCTTTAGCAATGGCTTCAAGGCCTCAATTTGATCGTCAACAAGAATATCCAAGTTTGTAACACTATCCCAAATGAGATTACGTTATTCATCATCATCTTTCTTCTTAATGCCATCTATTATTCCATGAACTATCATCTCCACTGGCATATTTGACTTATCCATCATTTTGTCAAGGGATTCAGCAAGTTTCTTCATGACATCACTTATGTTGTCAGATTGTCTTTTCCTTTTTCGACGTGATGAACGACTTGAGCTAGCACTTGATGTTTAGTTGACTGTAAACAGTTTAGATTTTTTTTTTACTTCAAGATTGATACTCTGGGTTTCATTGTGTTCCATTTCATCAACAATATCAGCAGGAGTCTCGGCATATCTTCCAATTACGCGATCAGTTCCAAAGATACCGAGAAGTTTTCATAAAGTGGAAAAAGTCTTCATCTCCACCCCTCTGCCTCTTTATGGTGCTACAAAAAGAATGAATAAATCCAAGTTATAACACGATCAAAGTTATGGTAATATACAATTGGAAAAAGCCACTCTTGCTAAGCATATCAAACACAATACTATAGTTTTTTCTCCAAACCTTCATTTTGGAGTCTATACGGAGCATGGCTTTTAATCCACATGTAGGAAAAGTATCAGTTAAAGCCTTCTCTATGATAAGGTTAGGGTCCGTTTGGTAAATGAGTTTGAGTTGAGTTTTTGAAGTTGAAATAGTAAATTTTATTGACTTTTTGGGAAAAATACAAAAACTTTTGAGGAAAAAGACAAAACTTTTGAGGAAAAAGACAAAACTTGAACTTGAAAGTCAAATTTGAGTTTGGTTTCCAAACAAACTCTTAATGCCTGGTTTGAAACTTTCATTGTCGCATCGATAGCTTCGAGTAACTAAATCTTCAAGTATGGTCACTAATGCTTCTTCCTCTTGTTTTGTCCATGTACGCCTAGCCCCTCTTTTTCCTTGCTCAATCGGATTTTGTTACCTCTAAAATCCATTCCTGCTCAATCAAATCAAATCAAAACAAAACAAACTTGCAAGCTTGCATCAGTTTTAAGGAGAATCTAAGTGGGTAAGTGTGGATCCATTGTCACCTCAAGAAGAGTGTTGCTGAGAAATTATGACACTGTAAAAGTTTGAAAATCTAAAACCTGGTTTGAAATCGAACGAGTTCCTCCTGAAATAAACAGAGACAAGTACAAAAGATATCCCCTCGACTGCATTACAGAGACAAATGTGTGTTTGGATTTTTCAGATCTGACACAGAGCATTTAATACCTATTTTGATATCATACATACAAGTTCAGACTAGCATTAGGATGACAGTTGAATTAATATTTCTGTATTCGAATTTTATAATTCGGATGGTTTACCAAATATAATCTTCAATATTTTAAAGGACGTGATTTAATGTGATTGATTACTGTAGTTTATTATGTTTGAGATATCAAAAACTGTTATATTTGAGTTTGGAAATTTGTTATATTTATGTTAGGTTGGTTTGTGGTTGCGTGGCTATGTTCTACACGTTTGTGGCTTAGATTGAGTATTTTTATTTTCAATACACGCTTTCATTTTATTTTATTTTTTCGTTTTGCGTTTCTTTTAAAGAAAAACTATTGAAATGTCTAACTCTTTGCCAGCAGCATCCAAATAAAAATATTTGAATAAAAAAGTTTTCAAAAACTAATTTTAATTTTTATTGATTTTTTCATAAAAAGATTAAAAAAAAAAAAAAACTAGCTGTAAAATATAATTGAGTTCAAAATGAACATGAACATCAAACTTGGGCTAAATGAAAATTTCATGAAAAAAAAAAATAACTGATACTCCACTCGATCAAAGATGGTTCTATCCTAAGTGAAAAGTACGAAGAATGTCTAACAAAACTTTTAGAAGCCGGTTTTAACTCTTAAGCTTCTTAAATCTAAAAGTAGTTTTTAAAGATAATTGGATGAATTATGTTTCAAGCCATTTAAATCCATAAAGCTTGCACAAAGCAAGCAGTACTACCATTGCACATGACGAGCAAGATAGATTTTTTCAAGCATTAAAAAAAAAAAATAAAAGATAGATTTGTAAGGTTTTAATCTGAGTGAGGTAAATGTAAGTTTTAACAGCTGTTTTTCTAACAATTTTTATAAGTTTATAAGTTTTTTAATCTAATATTATTAGACATGGTTTAATGATTCAGAACTTAATCGTGTGATTGGGGTGAAAGTTCAGTCCATTCCAAACCCAATAATTCATAATAAAAATTTTAAAATTTTTTTAAAAGTCAATCTTAGTTTTATTATTTATATTTTTTAGTTTAAATTTCAAAAGTCTATAATTCTGTATACACAAGTCCAAATGAAATTATTGTTTAATTACGTACAATTTCGAGACGAAAAAAATAATAAGCTCTATAATAAATTTTTTTTCGAATATATTTTAATTTTTTACATATTTTAATTATAAAAATTCAAACATCTTTTTAAATGTACATTTCGGAGTGTTTGACACCAACACTCAACTCAAATTAAACTGTACTTTTTCATCATATTTTTTATCTTTTTCTGAAAATTTTTTTGACTTTTCTAAAAAAATCAACAAAAATTACTATTCAAACTTAAAAATCTCAACTCAAACTCAACTTATTCACCAAACACCTCCTTCAATTCAACCAATTCTATAGTAAATATTCAGTTTCAACTATTAAACGCACGTTAAAAGTATTGTCATCCTCAAAAAGAAGGGGAAAAAAAAAAAAAAAAACTTGAGTATTCCTTAGCGGTCAAGTACAATGATAGGATTTTATTAACCTGGAAAAAAAGTACAATAATAGAATTTTATATTTTTTTACCCGGTTAGAAGTGAAAAGACCTTTTGTCCAGTCTTGAATATTGACCTAAACTGCACCTAGAAGCACAATTCCTCTCCACTTTCTCTCCATCCAAACACCGCTCTTTCTTCTCGAAATCTATTTTCTTCCCAACTCCTCCATGTCTTCTTCCCATACGATCGAACACATCGTCCTCTTCAAGCTCAAGGCCCCCACCGATCAGCCATCAGATGCCACCGCCGACGGTGACAAATTGGTCAGCCGAATCAACGGCCTGATCTCCCTCGACCAAGTTCTCCACATCACCGCCGTCCCGCTTCACCGCGTCCGATCCACCTCCTCGGAGCTCTCCTTCACTCATATCCTCCACAGCCGCTTCCGCTCCAAGCACGACCTCGCCGCCTACGCCGTCCACCCGGCACACCTCCGCGTGGTCAGCGAAAACGCGCCTCTCGTCGACGACATCCTGGCCGTCGATTGGGTCGCCGACTACCTCCTCGGCTCCGCCATGCCGCCGCCGGGATCCGCCGTGAGAGTGGCGCTGTGGAAATTGAAGGAGGGCGTTTCGGGCGACGAGAGGAAATCTGAGATTCTAGAGGCGATTAGAGGGATTAAGGAGGAGCTTGGAGGGGTTACTCAGTTCAGTTTTGGGGAGAATTTCTCGCCGGAGAGAGCGAAAGGTTTCGAGATGGCGTCTCTTATTGTATTTTCGAGTTTGAGTGGATTGGAATCGGCAGATTCAGAGCAATGGGAGGAGAAGTTTAAAGATTTTGTGGACAGCTCACTCGTGCTTGATTTCGTTGTGCCATCTCATTCGTCGGAGCAATCTTTCGGGTCCTGATTTTCCTACTCGTTCGTTGTCATTTGTTTACCGTGTAATATATGTAATTCACAAGACCTTAATTATGTTGTCGTAATGTTTTATGTACGTAGAGTACTTCCTCTTATGTCTTCTGTAGTTTACGAACTGAGTTCCATTAATGAATACGATAAAATGGAAACTTTTATGGATTGAAAGAGCTTGAAACTATAATGCAATTGGTGTACAATTCCATTAAAACATTTATGATGCAATCGAGCATTTTTATTTTTATTTCATGCCTCCATTTTATTTATTTATTTATTTTTACTTTTTAAAGAAATACAATTGAAGTGTAAAATAAATAAGTAATCACCCATAGATGATTAATACCCTAAATGGTTGATTACTTATTTATTTTACACTTCAATTGTATTTCTTTAAAAAGTAAAAATAAAGAAATAAAAGCAAAAATCAATTAGATGAATGGCCGATGTTAAAGGCCAACCTTGTTAAAAATGTGACACCATCCTAAATCCATATGGTGCATTTGATTAACTGATGTTGTTTATTTTTTTCAAATACACGTAACACTCGTTTAAAGCGTGAGTTGCGGAGTCATTTTTCTTCTCTCATATTTCTCTCTTATAGATAATTTCGTTATTTTACATTTAATAAGGGTAACGAGTGTCAGAAGTGCTGTTAATCCGTGTCTTTTCATAATTATATGCTTAATACCCTAAACTGATGATTCTAATGAGTGTTAGAAATATTTTTTCGTCAAAAATAGAAATATTTTTTCCGTCAAAAATTTAATTGAAGGAGAAAATTCACAAACATTTACAAAATTCAGGGAGAAAGAATATTACAAATTAAAATTCGGGGGTACTTTTATGGCAAGACCTAAAGTTGAGGAGGAAAAAGTGTACTTTATTCTTTTTATTTTTATTTTTTGTCGCTAGATTGTTAACTAGTTTATTTTTAATATTTTAAAACATGTTAGTTACTTCAATTATTAACCGAAAATTGCTATTTATTGTAATTTCCGATCATATTTTGGGTACATCAATTATTTATGGAAAATTGCTATGTAACGCAATTTCCGATAATATTTGGGTCTTGGGCCCCCTAGAGTTTGGGGTTCTAAATGACACGGTGGGGGCCCAAATTTTGAAGATGATCATATGATCATGAGCAGTAAGCAACTCAACTCGGCAGGAAAAGCGGCCTCCTCCAATCACCATCAAACGACCATCAGCTGAGCCACCAACTCTCCACTCTCCTTTCTCTTATTCCGGATATGACCATGTGTCTGAGACTGAGGCCGAGCTCAACTTTTCCCACTAGATTTTCTCGACCTTTCTCTTCTCCCAAACACCCTCTCAACCTCAAACCCATCCCCAACCCCTTTCTCTCCTTCAAAACCCCCTCTCGCACTTCACACTTCTCCACCAAGATAACAATGTCGTCGTCGTCGCAGACCATCGAGCACATCGTGCTCTTCAAGGTTAAAGACGACACCGACCAATCGAAGGTGTCCGCCATGATCTCCGGCCTCAACGGCCTGACCTCGCTCGACTCCGTCGTCCACCTCTCCGCCGGCCCGCTCCTCCGCAACCGCTCGTCGTCCTTCAATTTCACTCACCTCCTCCACAGCCGCTACAAATCCAAGGACGACCTCAGCTCGTACTCTCAACACCCCAGCCACCTGAGCGTCGTCAAGGAATCGGTCCTCCCGATCTGCGACGACATCATGGCCGTTGATTGGGTCGCCGACAACCTCCAGGGACCGCTTTCCCTCCCTCTCGGCTCCGCATTGCGCGTTAGCTTCCTGAAATTGAAGGAATCTTCGGGCGAGGGAGCGAAATGCGAGGTCTTGGAGGCGATTAAAGGGATTAAGAACAGTTTTAGCCAGATTGCTCAGCTTTCGGTGGGCGAAAACTTCTCTCCGGCGAGAGCGAAGGGGTTTTCGATCGCGTCTCTGGCGGTTTTCCCTGGTACGAGCGAATTGGAGGCCGTGGATTCTGATCAGGAGTTGGTGAATTCGCAGAAAGAGAAGGTCAGAGATAATTTGGAGAGCGTGATCGTGGTTGATTATGTGGTGTCGTTGCCTCAACCCGCGAGTCTTTGAGGTCTCCTGTAGTGGTGAAGTAAAAATTCTGCAATAAATAAAGCTGAGCTTCTGGGTTCGAGGTGACTTTCTCTTGAATCTTAATACCCATTTGGATTAATATTAAACATTATTGTGATGATTGTAGTCTGGCTTTACGAATGAAAGTTGCGATCTTTAACCTTTGTATCTTCATATCAAGTTTGCTTTGCTTTTGAGATTTCCTGTTGAAACAATGTTGTTCAATTTGTTTGATCATTTCTGTCGAAATTAGGAAACTTAATGAGGACCCCACCAAACGTGGGATGGCTACCAGGGTATATAGCTTATAAATGACGAAATATAAGATGGTCAAAGCACAGACAAGTTTATTTTCGTTCTGTTTGCACTCCGTTTGTCCCTAATTTCCTGTCTTAGTAGCTGTTCCTCCGGACTCTTTTGTCATATCATCTAAATTTAAGAATTTGGTCGCGTAATAATTTATAAATGGTGAAAATACTTTAGCAAGTGAATGAGTTGTCGAAGCAGTATTGGAGGGACAACTAACAGGACAGGAAAATAGGACACAGCAGATATGAACTAGGTTATCCGGCTCCGTCCATTGCTTAAAGTGGTTCATCACAAGGTGGATAAAATTTTGAAAGACAACATTTTCACACTGTATTCTACACACGTCTGAGGTTTCTTCTTTTAACATGTGTATCCAAAAGTTCCGTCTCTAGTCTGATTTCCTGCATTGGCGTCTTGATATTCTTAGCCTGGGACACGATCTTTTTATCTTCCTGTTCTGTGTTTCTGTATAGCAGTAACCATTCAGGGCTTCTACTCCACCTGCTCCTGCACTAAAGTTTCACTACTCTTGTAATATGGATTGTAGGAAACCCAAGAATGAAGTGAGGTAGAAACCGAGATAACGAAGCATAATACGAGAGAAACGTGAATGAAAAAACGACAAAAGAAGGGGATGGTAGGTTAGGGTGTCTGTGATTTATTATTCTAGGCAAAAATGGAAATTCAGTGCCCTTATGCTGCATGATGTAGTACTAAGAAGCTGGTATGGGCTTTGTGGAGGCTGTTCGGTGTAGATTTATATAGGACGTCCTGAGTATAGTACAGTTAGGGTGCATTAGACTTAGGGGATCCCATCTGACTGAAATAACGCAGATGAAGTGATCCAGGAGCCTCCATGAAGATGTTGCTGTTTCTAAACTTGACGATTCAGGGTCGAATCCTTCTTAAGCAGGGGAGTTTGATGTAGGAACATCTGTGTTTACTTGTCGTTTTCTTTTCCTTTGTTTGCTTGTCTTTTTTGTTCCTCTGTTTCAGCCTTTCTTTTTGCTTGTCATTTGGCTACTTAGTGTGTCGTTTGTTAATGTAGACCAAAATGTGGTCGTTTAGCCGAGCGTAGCCTTTGGTATTTGTTTCTCTGTAACGTGAAGATGAAGGCAGACTTGAAGATTGAATATAATTCTATTATTTATACAATATATAACTCTATATATATGTAGAAAGCAGAATTGCTTTCATGCTGCAAACCATTTTCGTCCAAAAGGACGAAAATGTTTTGTATTTGGTTTTTAACCCTTTAATTTTTTTTTTTTAATCTTGGCCTAACTTTTTTTTTTTTTCAATATAGTACTTTTTTGTATTGATCAATTTTTTTCATTTTGATCATTTTATCTTTTTTTGTATGGGAAAGGTTACGGTAGAGACCCTCTGAGGGTCTCTACCGGTAAATACCTTTTTTGGACCGTTAAGATTTAATCGAACGGTTCAAATGTTGATTGTGTACGATATTTATCATGCACCTAACCTCACACAATCATTCCCATCTAAACTCTTTTCCGTCGCCGGCGATCTTTCTGCCGCCGGCGACGGACGCCGGCGACTCATCCCCGACGCCGGTGACCCAACTCCGGCCACCTCCGGCCCCAGCCCCAGCCCCGGCCGTCGCCGCCGGCGACCCTATTTTCTCTCTCTTCCCCTTTCTCCTCTTCTCTCTCTCTCTTCCCCTCTCTCTCTTCCCCTCCCTCCCGCCGGCCCCCACCCCGGCCGGCCCCCACCCCCGGCCTCCCCCCACCCCGGCCCCCCCCCCCCCCCCCCCCCGGCCGCCTCCCTCCCCCGGCCGCCACCCTCCCCCGGCACCCCCCCGACGACCCCCCCTCTCTCTTTCCCTTTCTCTCTCTTCTCTTCTCTCTCTCTCTTCCCCTCTCTCTCTCTTCCCCTCCCTCCCGCCGGCCCACCCCCGGCCCCCCAGCCAGCCCCCCGGCCGGCCCCCCTCCCCCGGCCTCCCCCCACCCCCGACGACCCCCCCTCCCCCCGGCCGCCACCCTCCCCGGCCCCCCCCCTCGCGCGATTTCGCAAAATCGCGATTTCGCGATTTCGCGATTTTGCGAAATCGCGACAGGGGGGGGTCGGGGAGGGTGGCGGCCGGGGGAGGGGGGTCGTCGGGGGTGGGGGAGGCCGGGGAGGGGGGCGTGGCCGGGGGCTGGCTGGGGGCCGGGGGTGGGGACCGGCGGGAGGGAGGGGAAGAGAGAGAGAGGGGAAGAGAGAGAGAGAAGAGAGAGAAAGGGGAAGAGAGAGGGGGTCGTCGGGGGGTGCCGGGGGAGGGTGGCGGCCGGGGGAGGGAGGCGGCCGGGGGTGGGGGAGGCCGGGGGTGGGGGCCGGCGGGAGGGAGGGGAAGAGAGAGAGAGAAGAGGAGAAAGGGGAAGAGAGAGAAAATAGGGTCGCCGGCGGCGACGGCCGGTGGCCGGGGCTGGGGCCGGAGTTGGGTCGCCGGCGTCGGGGATGAGTCGCCGGCGTCCGTCGCAGGCGGCAGAAAGATCGCCGGCGACGGAAAAGAGTTTAGGTGGGAATGATTGTGTGAGGTTAGGTGCATGATAAATATCATACACAATCAACATTTGAACCGTTCGATTAAATCTTAACGGTCCAAAAAAGGTATTTACCGGTAGAGACCCTCAGAGGGTCTCTACCGTAACCTTTCCCATATTTCTTTCATGCCTCTCTTTTTTTTTTAGGTCCTTTGTTTCTTTTTTTTTTTTTTTAATCTTGTGTGTCTATTTTTTCATCTTATTATTTTGAATTTTTCGTATGTAGATAATTTATTTTAAATACATCTAGCATGTCCATAGCAATACTTTAGACTAGTATATGAAAGTGTCAAAAAGTTGTACTATTCTACCAACTTTCAACGCAAACTCACCGTTTTGGTTGAAACCTTTTATTTTATTTTATTTTATTTAACTTTCTCATTTGTTTTCTTTACTTTATATTTACACCTTTTCTACATTCCTTTTTTTTTTTTCTCTCAACTTTTCCTCCCTAAAATTTTCTTTTATTGCTTTTTCTCCACTTTTTAGCTAATTCAAGTGTGGTCTTATAATAATACATGTCTCTTTTAATATGATAATATTCACGGTCTCGGCCCATACGGTTTTACTCTTGAATTTTATCTAAAAAGCCTCGTACTTTTAGGAGGTGGTTTATTTATTTATGAATCATCACATATATCTATTCTCAAGCGATGCCGGTTGGATATAGGCTTTGATATCACGTAACGACAAATGCCTCTTTTTAGTATGATATTTTCCGTTTTTGGCCTCGGCTCGCATAGTTTTTCTCTTGAACCTAACCCCAAAAGACCTCATATCATTAGCATGTGATCTCTTTACTTATAAATCATTACATGTATTCATTTTCAAATGATATGAGATTGTACAGTTTATTTTTTTTTTTCCTATAAGGACCGATGACTGTTATCATTTTTTTTTCCTTGTTTTTTTTTTTCATATTTGTTTTCATCTTTGACTTTTCCCTTAAAATTTTGTGTCGTTTAAATACTCCTCATTAGAAAATTTTCCTCCTCATTTGTCTTGGTAAAATAATCTTTTAAATAAATCTCTATTTAAATTTTACATTTACATATCTAAAAATATATTGAATTAATAATTATGCACGGACACTGCACACGCTTAAAAACTAATATATATATATATATATATATATATTTACATATCTGAACATCCAAACCCCCCCTCCCAAAAAAAACATCTCTCGTTCTTTTTAGTAATTATAAAATTGTCACTAAAAAGCGTTTGGTTGCTCTCCTGCTTTCTAGAAATCAACTCATCTCTAATCAAACACCCCTTTATGTTCGAAAAAAATATATCAATATAATCTTATTTTGTTTGTCTCAAAATTATATAATTTAAAAAGAAAAAAAAAGTCATCTCATTTGGATTTAAAGTCACAAAATTATAGACTTTTAAAATTTAAGGACTTGTTTGACATTTAAGTTTAAAAATTCAGACTTGAGTCTCATCTTTCTGGCTGTGGCACCGTTTCATTTTTCCTTGATCGGTGACGAATCGATTGAGTTTTCCCAGTGGTTTGATTAGGAAACTTCTCGGTAAAGACTCGTATGTCATGAAGGTTCACCACGCTCTAATTAGAAGACCAACCAAGTTGTACAAGAAAAATTATGCTTCGTAGGAGAAGTAGGTTGTTTCACACTAGTGATCATCCTTTTATGCATGATTTTAGCATGGATGATGGAATGAGGCACCTTAGCAAGATCCATAGTTGTTGAACCTATTTACAGTTAAAGCATTACTCCAGTCGTATTCCACAACATGTTAAATCGAGGGCTGTATAACTGAATTAGCGTCATCAACGTCTATGCGGCCTGGTGTTAACAAAGGCCTTGTCGTCTCTGTTTATTCCTTAGTTTTGCCTAAGCAGCATAGCATCATGAGGAAGGGGAAAACAAAAAACGACGGTGGTGCTTGGTTCATAGGTTTGAACTTAAAAGTTTTATTTAAAATTCAAATTTTTGTGAGAGAAAATACTTCCAAAGAAAGTAAACTAGTCCCTAGCTTGGATTTCTAGAAGAAAGAAGAATTTTTGGTGGAACTACTTGGTGCTGTTTGCTCTTAATGTCTCAATATTAGATTTCAGGGATTACAAAAAAAAACAACAATTCTAGCTATTTGATTGATTTGCAAAGAGAATTTATCTTGTTTCAGTAGCAACTCTATTGTTGGGCATTCTAGCTTTTGACCACTGAGGGGCTGTTTGGTGTTCCAGCTCTAGTTCGAGTTTTGGTTTTTTTTTTTTAATTATTATTTTAAATGTCTTTTGTGTGCTACAACTTATTTCAAATCCACCGATCTTTTTCTCTCTTCCATTATTAAAAAACTCAAAATTCAAAATATTCAAAACTTTATTATTTG
This sequence comes from Ficus hispida, assembly GCA_025413025.1. Lineage (NCBI taxonomy): Eukaryota > Viridiplantae > Streptophyta > Magnoliopsida > Rosales > Moraceae > Ficus > Ficus hispida. The sequence continues at coordinate 5,692,307 of CM046369.1, read as the reverse complement.
AAATCAAAATAAGATGATTATTGTGTCTAAATGCTCAAGACGACGAGAGGAATGAAACAAGATTCATATTCCCCCCAAAAAATACATTTAAGGTTTTTACACTATCTAAATGTCACACATTTGATTTTTAATTTATATCTTCACCAAACACACATTTCCAATCATTCACTCATTTTCAATTTAAAAAAAAAAAAAAAAAAACTCCAAAACTTCAACTGGTATTCTAAAATGGACTCTATTTTAAACTTGCACCACAACCTCATGGGTACACATCGATGCAATGGTGCGCAAAAAATGAAGTCTCGATTTGACAAGCATAAATAAGAACTTTAATGAACATTGGAAACAATTTGGAAATAAAGAAAGAACCTATAAAGGCACATTCAAACATTGCGGGTGACAGCTTTTGTGACAATGCATACGGATTTGTGCTTCGAGTTTTGGTCACCAAATTTTCTTTAGTATGTTGGATGGCAGGATCAGTGATTTTCAGTCTCTCTATCTGTTGCGTAGTTCATTAGTGTCGATTCGTAGCATGACAATGATCGATCCACATATGATAATTAAAGATCGGTTTGTTATTGCTTTTGGAGGCCTCGCACATTCAAATAATGTGTTTCGTTAAATTGCTTAAAAATACTTTGCACTTTCAATAAGTTAGAAAATTAGATTGTCGTTGTCACAGTCAAATGTCCTCAAACACCAAAGAGTGAACGTTTCTTTGTTTCTGGAAATTTGATGAATCAAACATGTTTTGGAGTAGATTTATCATCAAATTAACAAACGTACTTAACAACCTTAAATAGTCTGCAAATCGTTTCATAATAAATAAATAAATAAAACATTTGCCTTCTTTATCTTTTATGAAAAGATTAATTTAAAATCTACGCTACACGTGTGTATTGTTTTCCTCTTTTTCTATTTTCGGATCAAATTATGAAATGACAACTTTTTTTTTTAATGTAAGATCTTTTCAATTAACGTAAGTTAGGACCTGTTTGGAATAATGGTTGGAGTTGGAGTTTTGTAAATCGGAATTAAAGTGTGTGTTTTGTTCAAGTGTGAATTAGAAATAAACTATGACATACGAAATAGAATATAAGTTGAAATGTTTGGTAAAAATCTGTAATATAGATATTATTTTATTTCTCTCGTTATTGTGAACAATAATCTTTATTCAATTTGAAATTAAAAATTTAAAGGCTTTTAAAATTTAAATTTTATCAAAATTTAAGAAATAGAGAATCAGTCATAGATTTGAGAATTTTAAAGGTGAATAGATAAAACTCCAATTAAAAGCTGGTATTCCAAATGCTAGTGGGGTAAGATATTCAAGGCATGATGGTATTGCCTGTCTCATGGGAACTTGACATAACAACATTCGCACAAAATTTTTGACCATTTTCATGCATTGTCGAGAAAGGTTCCAACATTATTATTTGAAAAAGAAATAAAAGAGGAAAGGTTACAAACTCTTTATTGGGGGTATCTAATCATGAGTAGACTATTCACAATTTATTCTCTTTATGTTTATTTAAAAAAAAAAAAAAACAGAGGGCGAATATCAGCCATAAGTTTTGAAGTTTAAAATTTTTTTTAAAAAGAAAAATTTCCTACCCAAAGTTCGTATCTATAAGCAAGAAAAGAACACACCAATATGAAGAAAGTGTATCAAATATTGAAAAATTGATTCAACTTTTTCATTGAGAATGGGAGTATAAATAATACAAACAGAATCAGAAAATATACAAACCCAATCTGATAACTAAATCTATACAAATCAAATATGATAGCTAAACCTATTCTAGGAATATTGAAAAATAGAAAATATCTAAATATAGTATATTTACAATTTAGAAAGTTAATTCGAATGAGATTTAGAATCTGATTCTCTAATATGCCCCCGCAAGTTGGAGCTCTGGGAGGAGAGTCCAATCTTGAGTAGTAACTGATGAAAACGGCTGCGAGGTAGTGGCTTGGTGAGTGCATCTGCTAACTGATCCACGGAAGTAACATGTGTAACACGAAGATTACCATCCCGAACCTGTTCTCGAATGAAGTGATAATCAAGTGCAACATGTTTCATACGTGAGTGAAACACTGGATTAGAGCAGAGGTTGGTCGCACCGACATTGTCGCAATAGATAACCGGTTTTTGAGTGGAAGAAAAACCGAGCTCACCAAGTAGATTAGATATCCAACGCAATTCAGCAGCAGTTGCCGCAACAGAACGATATTCAGCTTCAGTGGAGCAACGGTGCGTTGTTTCTTTGAACTCCAGGAAATAGGAGTGCGACCAAGATAGATAATAAATGCGCTTGTAGAAGTGAAATCATCTTTGTTCCCAGCCCAGCCAGCATCAGAAAAGGCATGTAAGTCACAAGAAGACCGTCGATGTAGAATGATGCCATGATCAATAGTACCACATAAGTATCGTAATATGCGTTTTACCGCATTCCAATGGTCACTGGTGGGTCGATGCATGAACTGAGAAAGCTTATTGACCACATAAGTAATGTCCGGGCGTGTCAAAGATAAGTACTGAAGGCTGCCGACAATGGTACGAAACTCAGAAGGATCATAAAGTGCAGTACCGGAATGAAGAGATAAGGTAGGCGTGGTCGGTAATGGAGTTGAGATCGGACGGGCATCCGTCATCGATGTGCGAGCAAGGAGGTCGGCAATGTATCGTCGCTGGGAAAGAAGCAACCCGAGTGGATGAGAAATTACTTCTACACCCAGGAAGTAAGTCAAGGCACCCAAGTCTTTGAGTGAGAATCGGCGGGAGAGCAATGTGATGAAGCGCTGAACGGCAGAGCTATCATTGCCCGTGATGATAATATCATCAACATACACTAGAAGATAGATAGTAACGCCAACAGTATTAAGGATGTACAAGGATGTATCTGCAGTAGAGTTAAGAAAACCAGAAGTGAGGAGAAACTGGCGAAGCTCATTATACCACGCTCGAGAAGCTTGCTTGAGCCCATAGATGGCTTTGCGCAACCGACAAACATGAGTAGGGTTATCAGAATCGGTGAAGCCTTGTGGTTGAACCATGAAAACATCCTCTGTAAGAGTGCCCTGTAAAAACGCATTGTTAACATCCAGTTGCCGGAGAGACCACCCGTTGCTAATAGAGAGAGAGAACCAGACGAACAGTGGTTGGCTTGACAACAGGGCTGAAAGTATCATGATAATCAATGCCAGGTCGCTGATTGGCAACCAATCAAGCTTTGTACCTATCAATAGAACCATCAGCTAAACGTTTGATACGAAAAATCCACTTACATCCCACAATGTTCTGAGCCGATTCTGGTGAACCAAGTCCCAAGTGCCATTCTGAATAAGAGCATCAAACTCTTCGGACATCGCCTTGCGCCATTTAGAATCCTTGATGGCCTGGGTTACAGAAGTCGGTTCAATTTCCTGAGCAAGTTGGGCAGATATGGTAAGTTTGTGGATAGGTTTATGGATATTGTTGCGGGAAAGAGTTATAATTGGGGAGGAACGGGAGCTGTTTCGGGGTATGGGAGGTTCGGGTGCCGTGGGAGATGGTGTGTCTACGAGGGGGGTCTGGTTCGAGGGAGGCGTAGGTTGCTGGGTCACAAGTGGTGGTGGGAGCACAGGAGGCTCGGGTGTGGAGGACATGGTAGGGAGCTGGCCGAGAGGGTGATGTGGCCGAGTGGCATGGGATGTGGGATTCGTGGACAAGGCTGGGAGCGTGGAGGGACCAGCAGATGGGGAAGTCGAAGACATGGTGGTGGTGGCCGAACTAATGAGAGAGACCGGAAACCAAGAGGAAATAGTGGACTCATCAGGACGAGGAAGAGATGGATGTGAGACAGACAAAGGGAAAATCGACTCAACAAAACGAACATGACGAGAATGATAGACTTTGGTGGTTATAGGATCATAGCAGAGGTAGGCACTTTGAGAGAGAGAATAGCCAAGGAAGACACAAGGGATAGAACGAGGAGCAAGTTTGTGAGGAGTGTAAGGACGAAGCCATGGATAGCACAGACGCGAAGCTTGGAATAATTTGGAGGGGACCCAAACAGTTTGTGATATGGTGAGGACATCTGAAGTGTGGGTGTGGGTAGACGATTAATAAGATATGTGGCAGTGAGGAAGGCATAAGACCAGAAGGATAGCGGAAAAGAGGCCCGAGAAAGAAGTGCCAGACCAGTTTCAACTATGTGACGGTGACGTCGCTCAGAAAAACCATTATGCTCTGGAGTGTGTGGGGGAGATGTAAGATGAGAAATCCCATAAGTGGCCAAGTAAGAGGACATACCCGTGTATTCACCCCCATTATCCGAGTAAACGGTAATGATTTTGTGGTTAAAGAAGTTCTCAACGAGAGTTTTGAAGTGAGGAAGACTATACTTACATCCGATTTTCGGTGGATAGGATATAGCCAGATATAGTGAGTGAAGTGGTCGATAAATATAACATAGTATTTAAAGTTATCGGTCGAATGAATCGGAGAAGTCCATACATCGGAAAAAATTATTTGTAAAGGAAAGGTAGAGACAAGTGTAGATTGGGAAAAAGGTAGGTTATGACTTTTATTGCAATAACAATCCTTACAATGAAAAGGAGAAGATAAAGTAGACGAAATATCTAACTTATACTTAGAAACTAAATGCCTAAGGATAGGCTCAGAAAGATGTCCTAAACGATGATGCCAATCGGAGGAAGAGGCCTTGACACTTGAAAACACAATAATAGGAGAGGAAGGTTGGGTCGGCCACTCATTTACGCCATGTCTAGTTCGACCGTGCAGTAGAATTGCCCCCGTCTGTATATCCTTCACACGAAAAGAAGATGGTAAAAATTCAACAGAAGTGTTATTGGATTTGCAAAATTGTGAGATAGAAATAAGATTTCTTTTCATGATAGGGACACATAAAACATTTTGTAATGTAAAGGAGTGAGAAGGTGTGGACAAGGAAGTTGAACCAGAATGAGTAATATGTAACCCAGTACCATCACCAATTACTATGTCATCGGTACCGTCATACGGAGTATGCAGCGAGTGTTGGGATCTATATGTGCCCTAAGGATAGAAAATCAATATTAGGGATTTTCTGTAAATATGACATTTTGATATTAATAAGAGGAGGTTATTCATATTTAATAAGTTGTGTCCTATTTACTTTCATTTGTTGATTGTATGGTTGAGCAAACATAAAATACTCCTTAACTGTTGGTAATATATCGGATTACCATATGTATACGGGGTATACATAGAAGACATGGTAATTTGATAACAGTCAAAATAAATAGTCCGCAATCGATAGAATAAGATTTGGGGATCTTATTCATGATAAGATTGTACAGGTTGTCTACTTCCTTGGAGGGATGGTTTGTTTTGACCATCGGATAGGTTCCGAGTGGAAACTTTAATGTATACCAGTATTGAGGTATGACATTGGACTGGACCTAAAGTGTTAATTGATTGGTTTAATAATTCCGTTTATAAGAATCAATGACGCTTTGATTATCATCATGTATTAATCTTAATCCTGAAATGATTACTTGAGTTCGTATCCATGACTTATGTACTTTAATGCACTACAGGTGAGACAATGTTAATTTATGGTCAATATACTTGTGTTTTGGGTGCATGACTTATGGATAGAGAAATCAAGATTCATAGATATGGAATCCATAGCTATCTTTACGATAGTACATGTTATCTACTTAAAGGCATTATTCGGGGATTGAAAGATAGTATAACAAGATCTTGGCCATCGGTTTACTTTGTGTTCTCTGATGGTTTACCAATTGTATAGTTTTACAATTGGTGGTTCTTTCAATAGAGAATAATGGAACTTTAGGTTAAAATGATTGAAAAGGTAAAATAGAAAAAGTCCTTAATTCAATCATGGATAACATATGGGGATTAAACAAACGATGAATAAATCATGGAAGAAGCACTGCGTGAGAGAGCTTTCGTAATACGGTATGTAAACAGGAGTTCAGCTTCAAACTTTTAGTGGAATAGTTTTGAAGTTGATAATTGATGAATAATTAGTCTGTGATTAATTTTTCACAATTATAGGAGCCTCTTTACATATTTCCATCGGGTCCCTCTACTAGCTCATATAGTTCTAAATAGCGTCTCGGGATTTGTTCCTAAAGAGATCGGTAAATTTAAATGGAATTTTGTAATGTCTATTAAGACATGGTACTCTCTAACATGCAATTTGGAAAATGATTGGACATGTAGGATTTGTGTAGACAAATAATATGATTTGTCAACATGTGATTGGTTAATTTGAATTTTGGAAATAAGATTGTGTTTGAATTATTTAATTTTGGAAAACAAAATTTTTCTCTCCTAATCTAAAAGAGGTGCACGGTTTTAAATAGGTGGAGAGAAGAAAATTTTATTTCAAAAAATTTCAAATATATTCCTAACATTAAATTATTAATTGATTTAAATAATGGAGATTATTTGATGAATTTTTTTATCCTTTAAATGTTGTGCACGGATTTTTGAGGAAGAAAAAATTCAAATATTCCATTTATTTAAATTAATTAATATGGTTGATGTTTGTGAAAAATATTAATTCAAATGAGTGAATCTTATTTAAATTCAAAAAGGGTTTAAAAGAAATTTGAATCTAGATAGGACTATGATCTTTTCACTAGTCTAGATTCTTGATTTAAAATTTGAACCACCAATCTAGATTTATCCTAAAGTTGCCGAATTTTTTAGAGGAGATTCTCTCCTTGGAAAAACGTTTCTAGGTTTAATGAATCTAGCCCTAAAGTTGTATGATCTTTTGATTCAAAATTTATCCAGAAAAATAATTATTAATTATTTTTTAAGAAGGAATTAAATTTTGAAAAGGATTAGACTTCTATATAAAGGCTAGGAATTCTTGAGAAACTAATTTTTGGTATTTTTCTAGGAGAAAAACGTTTTTTAGGAGAGAAGAAAAAATAATTTGGGTTTCTTCTACTTCACAAAAATTCGGCTATCTTGTGAGAAAGAAAAAGAGAGAAAATTCCATTGATTCAAAACTGTGAGGAAGGTTAAACCGAGTGATAATTTTCATAGGAGGTTAACCGGTTCCTGTTTTGTAGTTTTGAAAAAAGAAGTTGGATCGTATTCTCAACGAGGAACATCGAATTGAGAATGAGGGATCTAGACTTCGGAAAACATTACCAGTCGCTTGGATTCATAGAACGTGTGCCCACACACACTTTGAGACGTGGAACTCGAGAATAGTAGAGAAGACATGTTGGTCAAACGCTCTAGTGATTCCGGAATCCGAGAAATAAGGTACGCTTGATCATGAATTTAATTTATTGTTATATGCATCATGAGATTCTTTTCGAAACGGCATAAAAATTTTTAAAACTTCCGCTGCACCGTAACTCCGATATCGGATCCGTTTTTTCCAACAGCGAGAGGTTGTTGAAGTCGGTGGTGACATGATGAGAAGCACCGCTGTCAAGTAACCATGTTGGAGTGTCGATAGATGGGGCCGTGGCAACATGCGTTGTGGGTTGCCACTGACAGTTTTGAGGACCGGAGGATGGACGTGGTGGCCATGAGCCAGCGGGGCCAGCATTGGGCGTAGAGGTAGAGGAAACCGGAACAAGTTGATATAGCATACACTGACTAACAGAATGGCCCACGGTTCGGCAGCCTTGGCACTTGCCAAGATAGGGACGAGACGGGCGCTGAGAGGAGGAAGCCACTGGGTTCGGCGAGGAGACCGTGGGGCCGAGACCGGGGTGTGATCCAGTTGGACGCTGGTTCGGCGGGCGATAGGTGTTGGAGGAGCGACCCGAGGCGACATTGGCGGTGACTGGGAATGATTTGATAACAATAGTTGATTGTTGGAGCGCCAATTCCCGATTGATCAATTTTTCATGTAATTCATCAAATGAAATCGGGGTGTCCCGAGCCTGAACGATGTCAACAATGGATTTATAATCATCATCCAAGCCGTCCAAAATTTTCTCGATGAAGTCCTCGTGGTCGAGTGGTTTCCTAGCGCAGCAAGGTGATCGGCGCGACACTTGACAAACTGCATGTATTCGGAGATGGATTGAGAGCCCTTGGTTGCCTTCTTGAGTTGATCCTTAATTTGCTTAATATGCCCACGGGAGGGACGAGCATAAGTATTTGCAAGTGTGAGCCACGCATCGCGGGATGTGGCCGATTGCTGAATCAAAGGAATCAGAGGAGCAGAGATAGAACCAACAAGGGCTCCAAAAAGTAATTTATCCTGTCAAAGCCAAGGAATAAAGTCGGGGTTTGGGGGTCCTTGTCGGCGGAGCGAATAGTGGCCGATGGACAAGGGTGAGGGCCATCAATAAATTTGTAGAGATCATAGCCAATGAGAATAGCTTCAATTTGAAGCTTCCATGAGATGTAATTGGTGGATGTGAGTTTGACTATGTTGTGATGGGAAATATTAATAAGACTGAGAGGAGAGGCAGGATCTGCAGGATTGGTAATGTTGATATGGTGGTCTGTCGACATGGTGATGATAGAAGAAAGAATTAAAATTGAGAGGAGGGATTAGAGTAGTCGACTGGTGAGGAAAGGCCGAATCAATGCTCTGATACCATGAAGAAAGTGTATCAAATATTGAAAAATTGATTCAACTTTTTCATTGAGAATGGGAGTATAAATAATACAAACAGAATCAGAAAATATACAAATCAAATCTGGTAACTAAATCTATACAAATCAAATATGGTAGCTAAACCTATTCTAGGAATATTGAAAAATAGAAAATATCTAAATATAGTATTTTACAATTTAGAAAGTTAATTCGAATGAGATTTAGAATCTGATTCTCTAATACAATCAACAACATAGTTTATTAAAATAATTAGGAGGAAATTTACAAACCTGTGGACTAAAATTTAATTTAACTCGAATATACTTAATTACGAATATATATAATAGAAAGATGATGCTTCGAGTTATTGTCGTTATTGATTGATATCAAACATAGTGGATACCAAAGGTCACCGATCAATATCTTAAGGTTATAATTTGTATTGCGACATGTCATAGAATTCTCTCAAATACTTTTTTTTTTTTTTCCCTTGTGGCATAAGTCAATCTTCAATCCCTGACGTTTTTTTTTTTTTTTTTTTATACAGTGCCCCTATTTAAATTATGTTTGAATCATATGTTCAAAACTCACAATTTAAACTATAAATTTAAATTATTGTGAAAAAAATATATATAATAGAAAAAAATATATTAAATATAGGTTTAAAAGGGTTAACAAACAAGAGTTTAATTAAATTCATTCTCTTAAACGACAGGCAACAAAGGGCAGCCCACATGCAAGGAATCCTTTGCTTAATCTTGACGGGTCAAACTAGATTCATGATAGTGTTCCATGCCACATTGAATTATAGGGGAATAAAGTAAATACTGTTTTACTGCAAATAATTAAAATAAATATAAGATTTTACTAATATTTAGAATAAATAATCATAAATAATTATTTACTGCTATTTATTCATTAAATTTTATAGAATAAAAAAAAACCAATTTCTACAATTTCCGTTGAAATATTTTTCAGGACCCCAAACGAGTAGTGTTGTGTGGCTAATGTATCTACTGGCTTGCACTTCAAAAAAATTATTCAGAAACAAAAAATTGTAACGACTAATTAAAAAGCAGAGGAAAAAGATTTAAAATCTAGAAAGTTCTTATTAATTAACAAAATAAGTACCTATAAGACCTCATACAAAAGAAAAAAAGAAATTAGTTGGAAAACTTTACTTCTTTGTATTATTTAATGCACTCTCCCCCCATTCCTTGTATTATTCTCCCGCCGCCCCCACCTTCCGCCCCCTTAAAAAAAAAAAAAAAAAAAACTTAGTTTGGAAAGATACACATCTAATTAGTAGGAAAACTCTACTTCTTCGTTTGTAGACTTCTATACTTACAACTCTAATTATTAGTGCAAAATTAGTTCGAATTAAAGTTGGAGAGCATTATTGGCTTCTTGCATGGATGATGGAAGGTATTTCACGGATTAGAGACGCTAATCTTAATATAAATATTATTATATGTGATATAAGAGTTGTTATTTTTATTTAATAAGTCTTTAAATAACTATTGATGCATCAATTAAAATTTGAAAATTGAATCTATCAATGAAGAATGATAGCCTACTGTCATGTAAGATAGTATTAAAAAATTAGGATTAGAACTAGTTTGAAACCTCTATTTAGGTTGGAGTTTTCCATTTTTTTTCCTCTAAAAGTAAATCAATTTTTCCATTTACATATCTAAATCTCTCCTTTTCTTTTTATAAAACTTAAATTTTAAAAGATCATAATTTTTTAATTTTAAATCGAAATAAGATATATATATATTTTAAATTATATAGACTGATAAAAAAATAAAATAAGATTCATATTATTATTAAAAATAATATATTTTAAATTTTTATATTAATTAACTATCATAATTCATTTTCAATCAAATATATATTTTTAAATATTATTTATTTTTAATTAAAATATTTTCAAAACTTCAATTTCACGTTCTTAAAGTTGGACTACCTTACAGTCTCCTCTTCCAAAACTAGTATTTCCAGCCACATATATGAATAATATTGGTTGCATTTACGTACCGAAGAGTCTAGATGTACAAGTACTATTTATATCACATCCCACAAAGATTTTCACTTTATTATTTATTTTTTTTGGTAGGCAGAAGATGTCTATTCTTGCAATCTACCAAACGGACAGCTGCGTCTAATTAATAGTTCACGAAATTGCAAGAATAATTTATTGATAATTAAAAAATATATATAGAGTTTAAATCAAACACTTTTAATCTTAAAATAATAACAATAATTATTAATAATTCACCAAATATGTTTCTATTTTTTTTTTGTATAGCTTTAATTAGTCTTCAATAAAACTAGGGTCTATTATTATATTGTATATATATATATATATGTATATGTATATATGGATAAATTTAACTCCCAGCGACAGCGGTCGATTAATTAATTTCTTGAATTCGACTTCCAACTGATCATATTAGGTATTTTGTAATTAATGTTGTAAGCCATTGGAGTTGATTATAGGCCCCATTAATACAATGATTTCTTAGATATAACGCAATATATATATATATATGTATATGCATATATACATATATATATAGGACGTCATTGCATCTCGTGTCCCATTTCTAGTCATTAATGTGATGTATGTCAACGTCAAAGTTGTTCCATAAGTTTCCTCAGGAAGGGGTGATGTATAACCAATTCAACACTTTTGCAAGCTGAAGTGTTGGGATCCATATGTGTAATAAGATAGAAAATCAATTTCATAGATTTTCTGTAAATATAATATTTTAATATTAATAAAAAGAGATTATTTATATTTAATAAATTATATCTTATTTATTTTTATTTGTTGATTGTATGATTATTTTGAGCAAACATATAATACTCATATGCTGTTAATAATATATCGAATTACCATATATATACGGGGTATATATAGAAGACATAATAATTTGATAACATTCTAAATAAATAGTCCGTAATTAATGGAATAAAATTTGGGGATTTTATTTATGATAAGATTATAAAGGTTGTCTACTTTCTTAGAGGAATGGTTTGTCTTGATCATCATATAGGTTCCGCATAGAAACTTTAATGTATATCAGTATTGAGATATGACATTGGACTGGACATAAGGTGTTAATTGATTCGGTTTAATAATTCCGTTTATAAGAATCAATGACGCTTTAATTATTATCCTGCATTAATTTTAATCCTAAAATGAATACTTGAGTTGCATCCATGACTTATGCACTTTGATCAACTATAGGTGAAACACTGATAATTGATAGTCAATATACTTGTGTTTTGGATGTATGACTTATAGATGGAGAAATCAAGATTCATAGATATGGAATCTATAGTTATCTTAACGATAGTACATGTTATCTACTTAAAAGCATTATTCGGGAATTGAAAGATAATATAATAAGATCTTGACCATCGATTTACTTTGTGTTCTCTGATGGTTTACCGAGTATATGACTTTATAATTGGCGATTCTTTCAATGGAGAATAATGAAACTTTAAGTTAAAAATGATTGAAAAGATAAAATAGAAAAAAGTCCTTAATTCAATCATGGATAACATATGCGGATTAAGCAAGCGATGAATAAATCATGGAAGAAGCACTGCATTAGAGAGCTTTTCATAATATGGTATGTAAATAGAAGTTCAGCTCTAGACTTTTAGTAGAATAGTCATGAAGTTGATAATTGATGAATAATTAATCCGGGATTAATTTTTCACAATTATAGGAGCCTCTTTACATATTTCCGTCGAGTCTCTCTACTAGTTCCTATAGTTTCACGAAACATCTCGGGATTTGTTCCTAATGAGATCGGTAATTAAATGGTAATTTAAAATGTCTATTAAGATATGGTACTCTCTAACATGCAATCCCGAAAAGGATTGGACATGTGAAATTAATGTAGATAAATAATGTGATTTGTTAACATATGATTGGTTGTAAATAAAATAATTATTTGTTAACGATTTTAGTTAATTGAATTTTAGAAATAAGATTATGTTTGAATTATTCAATTTTGGAAAACAAAATTTTTCTCTCCTAATTAATAGTGCACGAATTTTAATAGATGGAGGGAAGAAGATTTTGTTTAAAAATTGTTTAAATATATTCCTAACATTAAATTATTAATTGATTTAAGTAATGAAGCTTATTTGTTAGATTTTATTTTCTTAAAATTGGTGCACGGTTTTTGGCGGAAATGAAATCTAAAATATTCTATTTATTTAAATTAATTAAATATGGATAATATTTGTGGAAAATATTTATTTAAATTCAAATGTTTAAAAAGAGTTTGAATCTAGATAGGATTGAGATTTTTTGACTAGTCTAGATTCTTGATTTAAATTTGAATCACCGATCAACCTCCACATTATGTAGAGGACGAAGTTGACTCTCCTAGAACAGAGGGGACGAATTTTTGGAGTCCCTCCCCTAGCAAAAAATGTTTAGGTTCAAAGAACCTAGGCCGAAATTTGTATGATCATTTGATTTAAAATATTATCCAGAAAAATAATTATTAATTATTTTTTAAGTATGAGATATTTTTGGAAAAGAATTGGAATATCATATAAAGGCTAGGGGTTCTTGAAAAAGCTAACCATTTATCATACACTCAAAAGGGACGTTTTTGGGAGAGAGTGAAAACGTCAAAACTAGGGTTTTTGGGTTTGAGAAAATTCGTCCTTTTAGGTGTGAGAAAAGAGAGAAATTTTCATTGAATCAAAACCGTGAAAAGGTTAAGCCGAGTGATATTTTTCACAGAAAGTTAACCGGTTCCTATTTTGTAGCTTTGAATAACGAATTTGGATCGAATTCTCAACAAGGTACATCGGGATTGAGAATGTGAGAAATAGACTTCAGAAGCATTACCGGTCGCTTGATTCATAGCAGGTATGTTTACACATACTATGAGACGTAGGGACTCGAGAATAATAAAGAAGACACGTTAGTCGATGCTCTAGTAATTTCAGAATCCAAGAAACAATGTATGTTTGATCATGTATTTAATTTATTATTATATACATCATGATTTTTTTTTTATTGTTTTTGAATCTGCATAAAAATTTTAAAACTTCCGCTGCACCATAACTCTGATATTGGATCCGTTTTTTCCAACATGAAGATGGAGGAAATTTAGCCAAAATAAGAAAATATAGATGCTTTGAATTAAACAAGTTAAAAATCAATATTTTAATGTAATTATATGCATAATCTAGTACTGATTCATATCTAATTCCACTATACGGTGCAAATTTTGAATCAAAAATTTTTTCAGGAGGGTGTACGTATTGAGTCAAAATGTTTAATCAAATTAATAATGCAACTTTGTGTAGTTTTATGGTTCACAAATTATGGACTAATCTGATAGTACGGTACTTGTTTTTTATTTGGTTTTAAGTTTAAAATATAAGTATGGTTAATGTTAATATTTGGATATAACTTCAGGCTTCTATGAAAAATTCAATACGTGAAAAACTTTTGTTTTGAAAATTATTGGGGGCCCAAGTAAGAAAATACATGAAAAACTTTTGTTTTGGGAGTTAAAATGAAAAGGAGCCCCTTGAGCCAGATGATAGCTGTCATTCCTGGATTTCAAGGTGGCTTCACCGTTATCAGTAAGTCATAAAATCTGTTTGACAGAGTTTTTACTTTTATTTCTAACTAGTAAAAGAAGAGAAGTAAAAACTGTGACTCTTAATAGTGTTTGAAACAAAAGAGCTTTTAAATCAAAATAATCTTTAAAGTATGTTTAACAAGTAATAAAAATATTAAAATAGAGCCTATAATATCTAATTTCAATTTTGCTATAAGTTTTAAAGTCTACTCAAAAGAGCTTTTGTCAGAAATCATATTTTTTTTACTTTGACAGCAAATACTTCTGAAGACTTCTCTTCTGACAGATTATCCAAATACTTTTAAAAACTACTTTTGGACTTAGGAAGCTAAAAACAAGTTCTAAAAATGTCTGTAAAACAGGCCAATAGCCTATGACAAAACCATTGCCAATTGGCAATCGAAGCGAACCACCCAAACACTGGTTTGTGAAACTGAGTTCCCACTGTCAGTAGAAATTGAAACCGGCTAATCAATATTGTTTATAAGTAGTATATTTATTACATTACATACAATTGGAAGGAAACGGAACGGAACGGACATATTCCCTTTAGAGGATTGGCATACCTTCTTCTTTTTTTTTTTTTTTTTTTTTTTTTTTTTTTTTTTTGAGTTAAAGCCGTAAAAGATGTCTCCATATGTAAGAACACTCAGGTATTTCTGTGTTTCATTTGGGATATCCTGTCAAGTATTCAAATATATATATATATAGATATATGGAAGAATTTTCAAAATTATAAACATAATTAATTGGGGTTTTTCAAGCCAAAAAAAAAAAAAAATAATCGGTCAATCCCCAAATTAAGTATAGATATGGATCTTGATTGGGGTTAATTAGCAGTTGGTGTTTTAATTTGCCCAATTCATAGAACTTTTAGTTATTAAATTAGTAATTAAATCAGTAAAACAAGGGATTGATCAGCTAAGTAAATAATATTAGATACTTTCTGAAATCATTATAAATATACCAATTACTTGATTTGCTAATGAAGACGTACTTGCAAGAAGCATCTCTTTGGGAGAACTGTCTCGATTTGATTTTGCCTTGTGTTTTGTTAGGTCTTATCACACAAATTATTTAACTTTTTAGCTCAAAAAAAAAAATTTATTAAAACTTTCGCTCAAAACTGAAAAAAAGAAAAAGAAAGAGAGGAAAATACATTACTCGACCATTATCTAACAAAGAAAAATTAATGAAAGAAAAAGAAAAGACAAGTAAGTAATTCACTTTTCAAGTTGGTTTTTTATTTTTTTAATTAGAACTTTCCAAGGACTTAAAGCGCACTGGCTCATGCTATTTTCGGAATGAAAAATGTCCACTTAGTTTTAGACATGAAAGTAAATAGAAAATGGTGGGGTGGGGGGGGGGGGAATTATTATATTTCATGAGGGCACGTATTAAAAAAAAAACACACAACATGATGCTTTTGTTCCTTTAATGAGGACACGTGCCGGTCTCCACTTAGCTCAGTGCTATCATGCTTGTAAACTAATACATATATATATATAAATACTAACAATATCAACTCTAATATCAATTTTTAAGTATCAATATATATAACATATATAAGTTGTCAGTCTTTTATTGACAAATTTAAAGTATTGTCATTTTAATTGATTGCATTTAATAATGAAAAATATGACATATGAGTTAATACTAAAAAAACTGGGATTTGAATTGGTGCCCTGACATCACTCCTATAATATAGATGGTTTAGACATGGAATGTTGGCAGGGTCGATGTTGGACTTCACAGGAAAATAAGTTAATCTTGTCATTGAAATAGTGACGGTTCTTACAAGTTTAAATCATTTTATCCCAAGTTATATAACAGGCATATATATATATATGTATGAGGTTTTTTTTGTGCCCGGTACTCCATTTTACCGACACGAACGGCTCCCTTCCTCTCTCTCTCTCTCTCTTGGATTTCGCGAAAATCATGAAGATCATCATCGGATAGTGAGCTCTTCGACAATGTGTTGACGAGCTCTTTGGCTCTCTCTCTCT
>CM046369.1:5471350-5675971 GCA_025413025.1 Ficus hispida | reverse complement strand
AATGAGTAATATGTAACCCAGTACCATCACCAATTACTATGTCATCGGTACCGTCATACGGAGTATGCAGCGAGTGTTGGGATCTATGTGCCCTAAGGATAGAAAATCAATATTAGGGATTTTCTGTAAATATGACATTTTGATATTAATAAGAGGAGGTTATTCATGTTTAATAAGTTGTGTCCTATTTACTTTCATTTGTTGATTGTATGGTTGAGCAAACATAAAATACTCCTTGACTGTTAAATATATCGGATTACCATATGTATACGGGGTATACATAGAAGACATGGTAATTTGATAACAGTCAAAATAAATAGTCCGCAATCGATGGAATAAGATTTGGGGATCTTATTCATGATAAGATTGTACAGGTTGTCTACTTCCTTGGAGGGATGGTTTGTTTTGACCATCGGATAGGTTCCGAGTGGAAACTTTAATGTATACCAGTATTGAGGTATGACATTGGACTGGACCTAAAGTGTTAATTGATTGGTTTAATAATTCCGTTTATAAGAATCAATGACGCTTTGATTATCATCATGTATTAATCTTAATCCTGAAATGATTACTTGAGTTCGTATCCATGACTTATGTACTTTAATGCACTACAGGTGAGACAATGTTAATTTATGGTCAATATACTTGTGTTTTGGGTGCATGACTTATGGATAGAGAAATCAAGATTCATAGATATGGAATCCATAGCTATCTTTACGATAGTACATGTTATCTACTTAAAGGCATTATTCGGGGATTGAAAGATAGTATAACAAGATCTTGGCCATCGGTTTACTTTGTGTTCTCTGATGGTTTACCAATTGTATAGTTTTACAATTGGTGGTTCTTTCAATAGAGAATAATGGAACTTTAGGTTAAAATGATTGAAAAGGTAAAATAGAAAAAGTCCTTAATTCAATCATGGATAACATATGGGGATTAAACAAACGATGAATAAATCATGGAAGAAGCACTGCGTGAGAGAGCTTTCGTAATACGGTATGTAAACAGGAGTTCAGCTTCAAACTTTTAGTGGAATAGTTTTGAAGTTGATAATTGATGAATAATTAGTCTGTGATTAATTTTTCACAATTATAGGAGCCTCTTTACATATTTCCATCGGGTCCCTCTACTAGCTCATATAGTTCTAAATAGCGTCTCGGGATTTGTTCCTAAAGAGATCGGTAAATTTAAATGGAATTTTGTAATGTCTATTAAGACATGGTACTCTCTAACATGCAATTTGGAAAATGATTGGACATGTAGGATTTGTGTAGACAAATAATATGATTTGTCAACATGTGATTGGTTAATTTGAATTTTGGAAATAAGATTGTGTTTGAATTATTTAATTTTGGAAAACAAAATTTTCTCTCCTAATCTAAAAGAGGTGCACGGTTTTAAATAGGTGGAGAGAAGAAAATTTTATTCCAAAAAATTTCAAATATATTCCTAACATTAAATTATTAATTGATTTAAATAATGGAGATTATTTGATGAATTTTTTTATCCTTTAAATGTTGTGCACGGATTTTTGAGGAAGAAAAAATTCAAATATTCCATTTATTTAAATTAATTAATATGGTTGATGTTTGTGAAAATATTAATTCAAATGAGTGAATCTTTATTTAAATTCAAAAAGGGTTTAAAAGAAATTTGAATCTAGATAGGACTATGATCTTTTCACTAGTCTAGATTCTTGATTTAAAATTTGAACCACCAATATAGATTTATCCTAAAGTTGCCGAATTTTTTAGAGGAGATTCTCTCCTTGGAAAAACGTTTCTAGGTTTAATGAATCTAGCCCTAAAGTTGTATGATCTTTTGATTCAAAATTTATCCAGAAAAATAATTATTAATTATTTTTTAAGAAGGAATTAAATTTTGAAAAGGATTAGACTTCTATATAAAGGCTAGGAATTCTTGAGAAACTAATTTTTGGTATTTTTCTAGGAGAAAAACGTTTTTTAGGAGAGAAGAAAAAATAATTTGGGTTTCTTCTACTTCACAAAAATTCGGCTATCTTGTGAGAAAGAAAAAGAGAGAAAATTCCATTGATTCAAAACTGTGAGGAAGGTTAAACCGAGTGATAATTTTCATAGGAGGTTAACCGGTTCCTGTTTTGTAGTTTTGAAAAAAGAAGTTGGATCGTATTCTCAACGAGGAACATCGAATTGAGAAGGAGGGATCTAGACTTCGGAAAACATTACCAGTCGCTTGGATTCATAGAACGTGTGCCCACACACACTTTGAGACGTGGAACTCGAGAATAGTAGAGAAGACATGTTGGTCAAACGCTCTAGTGATTCCGGAATCCGAGAAATAAGGTACGCTTGATCATGAATTTAATTTATTGTTATATGCATCATGAGATTCTTTTCGAAACGGCATAAAAATTTTTAAAACTTCCGCTGCACCGTAACTCCGATATCGGATCCGTTTTTTCCAACAGCGAGAGGTTGTTGAAGTCGGTGGTGACATGATGAGAGGCACCGCTGTCAAGTAACCATGTTGGAGTGTCGATAGATGGGGCCGTGGCAACATGCGTTGTGGGTTGCCACTGACAGTTTTGAGGACCGGAGGATGGACGTGGTGGCCATGAGCCAGCGGGGCCAGCATTGGGCGTAGAGGTAGAGGAAACCGGAACAAGTTGATATAGCATACACTGACTAACAGAATGGCCCACGGTTCGGCAGCCTTGGCACTTGCCAAGATAGGGACGAGACGGGCGCTGAGAGGAGGAAGCCACTGGGTTCGGCGAGGAGACCGTGGGGCCGAGACCGGGGTGTGATCCAGTTGGACGCTGGTTCGGCGGGCGATAGGTGTTGGAGGAGCGACCCGAGGCGACATTGGCGGTGACTGGGAATGATTTGATAACAATAGTTGATTGTTGGAGTGCCAATTCCCGATTGATCAATTTTTCATGTAATTCATCAAATGAAATCGGGGTGTCCCGAGCCTGAACGATGTCAACAATGGATTTATAATCATCATCCAAGCCGTCCAAAATTTTCTCGATGAAGTCCTCGTGGTCGAGTGGTTTCCTAGCGCAGCAAGGTGATCGGCGCGACACTTGACAAACTGCATGTATTCGGAGATGGATTGAGAGCCCTTGGTTGCCTTCTTGAGTTGATCCTTAATTTGCTTAATATGCCCACGGGAGGGACGAGCATAAGTATTTGCAAGTGTGAGCCACGCATCGCGGGATGTGGCCGATTGCTGAATCAAAGGAATCAGAGGAGCAGAGATAGAACCAACAAGGGCTCCAAAAAGTAATTTATCCTGTCAAAGCCAAGGAATAAAGTCGGGGTTTGGGGGGTCCTTGTCGGCGGAGCGAATAGTGGCCGATGGACAAGGGTGAGGGCCATCAATAAATTTGTAGAGATCATAGCCAATGAGAATAGCTTCAATTTGAAGCTTCCATGAGATGTAATTGGTGGATGTGAGTTTGACTATGTTGTGATGGGAAATATTAATAAGACTGAGAGGAGAGGCAGGATCTGCAGGATTGGTAATGTTGATATGGTGGTCTGTCGACATGGTGATGATAGAAGAAAGAATTAAAATTGAGAGGAGGGATTAGAGTAGTCGACTGGTGAGGAAAGGCCGAATCAATGCTCTGATACCATGAAGAAAGTGTATCAAATATTGAAAAATTGATTCAACTTTTTCATTGAGAATGGGAGTATAAATAATACAAACAGAATCAGAAAATATACAAATCAAATCTGGTAACTAAATCTATACAAATCAAATATGGTAGCTAAACCTATTCTAGGAATATTGAAAAATAGAAAATATCTAAATATAGTATTTTACAATTTAGAAAGTTAATTCGAATGAGATTTAGAATCTGATTCTCTAATACAATCAACAACATAGTTTATTAAAATAATTAGGAGGAAATTTACAAACCTGTGGACTAAAATTTAATTTAACTCGAATATACTTAATTACGAATATATATAATAGAAAGATGATGCTTCGAGTTATTGTCGTTATTGATTGATATCAAACATAGTGGATACCAAAGGTCACCGATCAATATCTTAAGGTTATAATTTGTATTGCGACATGTCATAGAATTCTCTCAAATACTTTTTTTTTTTTTTCCCTTGTGGCATAAGTCAATCTTCAATCCCTGACGTTTTTTTTTTTTTTTTTTATACAGTGCCCCTATTTAAATTATGTTTGAATCATATGTTCAAAACTCACAATTTAAACTATAAATTTAAATTATTGTGAAAAAAAAATATATATAATAGAAAAAAATATATTAAATATAGGTTTAAAAGGGTTAACAAACAAGAGTTTAATTAAATTCATTCTCTTAAACGACAGGCAACAAAGGGCAGCCCACATGCAAGGAATCCTTTGCTTAATCTTGACGGGTCAAACTAGATTCATGATAGGTGTTCCATGCCACATTGAATTATAGGGGAATAAAGTAAATACTGTTTTACTGCAAATAATTAAAATAAATATAAGATTTTACTAATATTTAGAATAAATAATCATAAATAATTATTTACTGCTATTTATTCATTAAATTTTATAGAATAAAAAAAAACCAATTTCTACAATTTCCGTTGAAATATTTTTCAGGACCCCAAACGAGTAGTGTTGTGTGGCTAATGTATCTACTGGCTTGCACTTCAAAAAATTATTCAGAAACAAAAAATTGTAACGACTAATTAAAAAGCAGAGGAAAAAGATTTAAAATCTAGAAAGTTCTTATTAATTAACAAAATAAGTACCTATAAGACCTCATACAAAAGAAAAAAAGAAATTAGTTGGAAAACTTTACTTCTTTGTATTATTTAATGCACTCTCCCCCCATTCCTTGTATTATTCTCCCGCCGCCCCCACCTTCCGCCCCCCTTAAAAAAAAAAAAAAAAAAACTTAGTTTGGAAAGATACACATCTAATTAGTAGGAAAACTCTACTTCTTCGTTTGTAGACTTCTATACTTACAACTCTAATTATTAGTACAAAATTAGTTCGAATTAAAGTTGGAGAGCATTATTGGCTTCTTGCATGGATGATGGAAGGTATTTCACGGATTAGAGACGCTAATCTTAATATAAATATTATTATATGTGATATAAGAGTTGTTATTTTTATTTAATAAGTCTTTAAATAACTATTGATGCATCAATTAAAATTTGAAAATTGAATCTATCAATGAAGAATGATAGCCTACTGTCATGTAAGATAGTATTAAAAAATTAGGATTAGAACTAGTTTGAAACCTCTATTTAGGTTGGAGTTTTCCATTTTTTTTTCCTCTAAAAGTAAATCAATTTTTCCATTTACATATCTAAATCTCTCCTTTTCTTTTTTATAAAACTTAAATTTTAAAAGATCATAATTTTCTAATTTTAAATCGAAATAAGATATATATATATTTTAAATTATATAGACTGATAAAAAAAATAAAATAAGATTCATATTATTATTAAAAATAATATATTTTGAATTTTTATATTAATTAACTATCATAATTCATTTTCAATCAAATATATATTTTTAAATATTATTTATTTTTAATTAAAATATTTTCAAAACTTCAATTTCACGTTCTTAAAGTTGGACTACCTTACAGTCTCCTCTTCCAAAACTAGTATTTCCAGCCACATATATGAATAATATTGGTTGCATTTACGTACCGAAGAGTCTAGATGTACAAGTACTATTTATATCACATCCCACAAAGATTTTCACTTTATTATTTATTTTTTTTGGTAGACAGAAGATGTCTATTCTTGCAATCTACCAAACGGACAGCTGCGTCTAATTAATAGTTCACGAAATTGCAAGAATAATTTATTGATAATTAAAAAATATATATAGAGTTTAAATCAAACACTTTTAATCTTAAAATAATAACAATAATTATTAATAATTCACCAAATATGTTTCTATTTTTTTTTTGTATAGCTTTAATTAGTCTTCAATAAAACTAGGGTCTATTATTATATTGTATATATATATATATATGTATATGTATATATGGATAAATTTAACTCCCAGCGACAGCGGTCGATTAATTAATTTCTTGAATTCGACTTCCAACTGATCATATTAGGTATTTTGTAATTAATGTTGTAAGCCATTGGAGTTGATTATAGGCCCCATTAATACAATGATTTCTTAGATATAACGCAATATATATATATATATGTATATGCATATATACATATATATATAGGACGTCATTGCATCTCGTGTCCCATTTCTAGTCATTAATGTGATGTATGTCAACGTCAAAGTTGTTCCATAAGTTTCCTCAGGAAGGGGTGATGTATAACCAATTCAACACTTTTGCAAGCTGAAGTGTTGGGATCCATATGCGTAATAAGATAGAAAATCAATTTCATAGATTTTCTGTAAATATAATATTTTAATATTAATAAAAGAGATTATTTATATTTAATAAATTATATCTTATTTATTTTTATTTGTTGATTGTATGATTATTTTGAGCAAACATATAATACTCATATGCTGTTAATAATATATCGAATTACCATATATATACGGGGTATATATAGAAGACATAATAATTTGATAACATTCTAAATAAATAGTCCGTAATTAATGGAATAAAATTTGGGGATTTTATTTATGATAAGATTATAAAGGTTGTCTACTTTCTTAGAGGAATGGTTTGTCTTGATCATCATATAGGTTCCGCATAGAAACTTTAATGTATATCAGTATTGAGATATGACATTGGACTGGACATAAGGTGTTAATTGATTCGGTTTAATAATTCCGTTTATAAGAATCAATGACGCTTTAATTATTATCCTGCATTAATTTTAATCCTAAAATGAATACTTGAGTTCGCATCCATGACTTATGCACTTTGATCAACTATAGGTGAAACACTGATAATTGATAGTCAATATACTTGTGTTTTGGATGTATGACTTATAGATGGAGAAATCAAGATTCATAGATATGGAATCTATAGTTATCTTAACGATAGTACATGTTATCTACTTAAAAGCATTATTCGGGAATTGAAAGATAATATAATAAGATCTTGACCATCGATTTACTTTGTGTTCTCTGATGGTTTACCGAGTATATGACTTTATAATTGGCGATTCTTTCAATGGAGAATAATGAAACTTTAAGTTAAAAATGATTGAAAAGATAAAATAGAAAAAAGTCCTTAATTCAATCATGGATAACATATGCGGATTAAGCAAGCGATGAATAAATCATGGAAGAAGCACTGCATTAGAGAGCTTTTCATAATATGGTATGTAAATAGAAGTTCAGCTCTAGACTTTTAGTAGAATAGTCATGAAGTTGATAATTGATGAATAATTAATCCGGGATTAATTTTTCACAATTATAGGAGCCTCTTTACATATTTCCGTCGAGTCTCTCTACTAGTTCCTATAGTTTCACGAAACATCTCGGGATTTGTTCCTAATGAGATCGATAATTAAATGGTAATTTAAAATGTCTATTAAGATATGGTACTCTCTAACATGCAATCCCGAAAAAGGATTGGACATGTGAAATTAATGTAGATAAATAATGTGATTTGTTAACATATGATTGGTTGTAAATAAAATAATTATTTGTTAACGATTTTAGTTAATTGAATTTTAGAAATAAGATTATGTTTGAATTATTCAATTTTGGAAAACAAAATTTTTCTCTCCTAATTAATAGTGCACGAATTTTAATAGATGGAGGGAAGAAGATTTTGTTTAAAAATTGTTTAAATATATTCCTAACATTAAATTATTAATTGATTTAAGTAATGAAGCTTATTTGTTAGATTTTATTTTCTTAAAAATTGGTGCACGGTTTTTGGCGGAAATGAAATCTAAAATATTCTATTTATTTAAATTAATTAAATATGGATAATATTTGTGGAAAATATTTATTTAAATTCAAATGTTTAAAAAGAGTTTGAATCTAGATAGGATTGAGATTTTTTGACTAGTCTAGATTCTTGATTTAAATTTGAATCACCGATCAACCTCCACATTATGTAGAGGACGAAGTTGACTCTCCTAGAACAGAGGGGACGAATTTTTGGAGTCCCTCCCCTAGCAAAAAATGTTTAGGTTCAAAGAACCTAGGCCGAAATTTGTATGATCATTTGATTTAAAATATTATCCAGAAAAATAATTATTAATTATTTTTTAAGTATGAGATATTTTTGGAAAAGAATTGGAATATCATATAAAGGCTAGGGGTTCTTGAAAAAAGCTAACCATTTATCATACACTCAAAAGGGGACGTTTTTGGGAGAGAGTGAAAACGTCAAAACTAGGGTTTTTGGGTTTGAGAAAATTCGTCCTTTTAGGTGTGAGAAAAAGAGAGAAATTTTCATTGAATCAAAACCGTGAAAAAGGTTAAGCCGAGTGATATTTTTCACAGAAAGTTAACCGGTTCCTATTTTGTAGCTTTGAATAACGAATTTGGATCGAATTCTCAACAAGGTACATCGGGATTGAGAATGTGAGAAATAGACTTCAGAAGCATTACCGGTCGCTTGGATTCATAGCAGGTATGTTTACACATACTATGAGACGTAGGGACTCGAGAATAATAAAGAAGACACGTTAGTCGATGCTCTAGTAATTTCAGAATCCAAGAAACAATGTATGTTTGATCATGTATTTAATTTATTATTATATACATCATGATTTTTTTTTTATTGTTTTTGAATCTGCATAAAAATTTTAAAACTTCCGCTGCACCATAACTCTGATATTGGATCCGTTTTTTCCAACATGAAGATGGAGGAAATTTAGCCAAAATAAGAAAATATAGATGCTTTGAATTAAACAAGTTAAAAATCAATATTTTAATGTAATTATATGCATAATCTAGTACTGATTCATATCTAATTCCACTATACGGTGCAAATTTTGAATCAAAAATTTTTTCAGGAGGGTGTACGTATTGAGTCAAAATGTTTAATCAAATTAATAATGCAACTTTGTGTAGTTTTATGGTTCACAAAATTATGGACTAATCTGATAGTACGGTACTTGTTTTTTATTTGGTTTTAAGTTTAAAATATAAGTATGGTTAATGTTAATATTTGGGATATAACTTCAGGCTTCTATGAAAAATTCAATACGTGAAAAACTTTTGTTTTGAAAATTATTGGGGGCCCAAGTAAGAAAATACATGAAAAACTTTTGTTTTGGGAGTTAAAATGAAAAGGAGCCCCTTGAGCCAGATGATAGCTGTCATTCCTGGATTTCAAGGTGGCTTCACCGTTATCAGTAAGTCATAAAATCTGTTTGACAGAGTTTTTACTTTTATTTCTAACTAGTAAAAGAAGAGAAGTAAAAACTGTGACTTCTTAATAAGTGTTTGAAACAAAAGAGCTTTTAAAATCAAAATAATCTTTAAAGTATGTTTAACAAGTAATAAAAATATTAAAATAGAGCCTATAATGTCTAATTTCAATTTTGCTATAAGTTTTAAAGTCTACTCAAAAGAGCTTTTGTCAGAAATCATATTTTTTTTACTTTGACAGCAAATACTTCTGAAGACTTCTCTTCTGACAGATTATCCAAATACTTTTAAAAACTACTTTTGGACTTAGGAAGCTAAAAACAAGTTCTAAAAATGTCTGTAAAACAGGCCAATAGCCTATGACAAAACCATTGCCAATTGGCAATCGAAGCGAACCACCCAAACACTGGTTTGTGAAACTGAGTTCCCACTGTCAGTAGAAATTGAAACCGGCTAATCAATATTGTTTTATAAGTAGTATATTTATTACATTACATACAATTGGAAGGAAACGGAACGGAACGGACATATTCCCTTTAGAGGATTGGCATACCTTCTTTTTTTTTTTTTTTTTTTTTTTTTTTTTTTTTTTTTTGAGTTAAAGCCGTAAAAGATGTCTCCATATGTAAGAACACTCAGGTATTTCTGTGTTTCATTTGGGATATCCTGTCAAGTATTCAAATATATATATATATAGATATATGGAAGAATTTTCAAAATTATAAACATAATTAATTGGGGTTTTTCAAGCCAAAAAAAAAAAAATAATCGGTCAATCCCCAAATTAAGTATAGATATGGATCTTGATTTGGGGTTAATTAGCAGTTGGTGTTTTAATTTGCCCAATTCATAGAACTTTTAGTTATTAAATTAGTAATTAAATCAGTAAACAAGGGATTGATCAGCTAAGTAAATAAATATTAGATACTTTCTGAAATCATTATAAATATACCAATTACTTGATTTGCTAATGAAGACGTACTTGCCAAGAAGCATCTCTTTGGGAGAACTGTCTCGATTTGATTTTGCCTTGTGTTTTTGTTTAGGTCTTATCACACAAATTATTTAACTTTTTAGCTCAAAAAAAAAAATTTATTAAAACTTTCGCTCAAAACTGAAAAAAAGAAAAAGAAAGAGAGGAAAATACATTACTCGACCATTATCTAACAAAGAAAAATTAATGAAAGAAAAAGAAAAGGACAAGTAAGTAATTCACTTTTCAAGTTGGTTTTTTATTTTTTTAATTAGAACTTTCCAAGGGACTTAAAGCGCACTGGCTCATGCTATTTTCGGAATGAAAAATGTCCACTTAGTTTTAGACATGAAAGTAAATAGAAAATGTGGGGTGGGGTGGGGGGGGGGGGGGGAATTTATTATATTTCATGAGGGCACGTATTAAAAACAAAACACACAACATGATGCTTTTGTTCCTTTAATGAGGACACGTGCCGGTCTCCACTTAGCTCAGTGCTATCATGCTTGTAAACTAATACATATATATATATAAATACTAACAATATCAACTCTAATATCAATTTTTAAGTATCAATATATATAACATATATAAGTTGTCAGTCTTTTATTGACAAATGTTTAAAGTATTGTCATTTTAATTGATTGCATTTAATAATGAAAATATGACATATGAGTTAATACTAAAAAAACTGGGATTTGAATTGGTGTCCCTGACATCACTCCTATAATATAGATGGTTTAGACATGGAATGTTGGCAGGGTCGATGTTGGACTTCACAGGAAAATAAGTTAATCTTGTCATTGAAATAGTGACGGTTCTTAACAAGTTTAAATCATTTTATCCCAAGTTATATATAACAGGCATATATATATATATATGTATGAGGTTTTTTTTGTGTCCGGTACTCCATTTTTACCGACACGAACGGCTCCCTCCTCTCTCTCTCTCTCTCTTGGATTTCGCCGAAAATCATGAAGATCATCATCGGATAGTGAGCTCTTCGACAATGGGGTGTTGACGAGCTCTTTGGCTCTCTCTCTCTCCCTCCCTCCCTCCCTCCCTCCCTCTATGATTTCGTAATAAATCATGGTGATTGTCGCTGGACAATGAGCTCTTCGACAGTGAGGAGTTGATGGTGATAGCTCTTTGGCTCTTTCTCTCTCTCTCTCTCTCTCTCTTGAAATGTTCTCTCCTCCAGGTTGTGCCACTTTCTTTCATTATAACTTGTCACCTTTTTGACATACCTATTAAATTTCTAATTTTAAAAATTTACCTTCTGAGTTTTCTAGTTGTTGCAATTATTCATTTTGGCTTAACTTTTTATTAAATTAAATTAAAAAAAAAACTTATACATATCTCATGTAAAGATGAAAATCTCATCTTCGTATAAAGTTAACAAAATGAGACATCTTATTATAATTTATTATAGTTTAGAAAGTTTACAAGATCAATTATTAAAATTAAAAATTTGTGGGAGTACGTTCTTCAAGTTGACAAATTTAAAGACGATAATAGTACTATGTACTCCATACATTTATCATATACTAATTTTGCAACTGCGTGATGGATATTAATATTAAATATATATAGAGAGAGAGAGAGAGGAGGGTTGGGGTGGGTTGGCTGCAACGAACTTTCAAGGTAGGAAAGTTTGGTTCGAGAACAGAACAATAAATAATCGAATTTATGGATATACGACGTGATGTGCAAGTCATTGAGTCACGTGTAGTATTAAAAAAAAAAAAAAGTTGTTAACAAAGATAACATATATATATCATCCAGTAGACACATATATGAAATGTGAAAGTCATTGAGCCACGTGTTTAAAAAAAAAAAAAAGTTGTTACCAGTGATAATATATTATAAGGTACATGGGGAATTTCACATATACACTTAAATTTAAGGTTTAAATTTAAATTTTTATTTTTATTTTTTAAAATTTTTTTTATCTTTTTTAAAAAGTCAATAAAAATTACTATTCAAATTTAAAAATTTCAACTCAACTCAAACTCAACTCAGACACCAAATACCCCTGTAGAGTTTAAATTTCTTATGCAAAATTCAAAAAAATTATAAGTATTAATTATTAGTACACTCTTATCAAGATGATGAAGGTTTTACATCTAATATTAAGTACGATTTTTCATTTATATATGTAGATGGTACCTCAAAAATTCTGAGGCTAGAATTAGTCAACTAATTGTTTAAAATTTAAATTAGCTAATAATTTTCTAGCTAATGTATCTGTTAAAATATTTTAATTGATGTGGGATATTAATTAATCGAGGGATATAAAAAGGACAGGAAAAAGGAGCATAGGTAGTGAGCTTAATCCCTAATTTAAAAGCTTTCTTTGGCTAATCGATGGCTAGCCAAAATAGTTTTGAGTAGTTTATGTTCCTGTTAGCCATTAAAGCAACCTCTAAATACTCCAAAAATCGTATAGTGAAAAAAGTCTTATTTTCTTCTTGTAAAGAAGTGATTTGTTGGATTTGTTATGCGAATATATATATATATATATTTTTAGGATAATATGTGAATAAAACTTTTAGATTGACTACAAATAGAAAGATATTAAGTTTAAAAAAGTTAGCTAGACTTCTTTTAAAAGGTTAACGTTTTATAGTGTACCTCAAAAACATTATAATAAGTGATATTAATAGAGTTTTAGAATGTACTTCAAAAACATTATAATAAGTGATATTAATAGAGGGAGAGATGTGGAGAGAGAGAAAGAGGTGTAGGAAGATATCCAATCCTTTGTTTAGTTCGAGAAAAGAAAGGAAGGAGATGAGAGATAGAGGTGATGAATTCTCCTTTCAAGCTCACAAATTCAACTCCGTTCATTGATAGAAGGATCCATTAAGTTGATCTGATTCAATTTTTAAAATATCAATCTACTTTTATAAATTATTGAAAATTATTAAAATAGATCATATAATAATTCGACAAATCATTATTATTTATCATTTTAATTCTATCTCCCATTTTCTAAACAATTTGAAATGTTTTTTTTATTATGCTCCCTATATATCCTTTATCCCTCAAACGTAATATTATGGGAAATTTGATTTTTTTTAAATGTTTTTTTTTAATCTTTAATCAAATGATCCGCGGTTATCTTTTTTACGCCTTCCAGATACATTTTTGTAATATGCATTCTTTAGCATTTTGTTCTTCATTTTATCCACGCTTTGCAATTGGGTTTTTTCTTTTTTTCTTTTGCCCTCTTTTGGGTCTTGTCTTCTAGTTCATTTTGTAGTGATCAGTATCTAAATTTTTCCATGCATTTTTTATAACATGGAATAGATGGCTTAATTTAGTGGAAGCCTAAAAAGTGAAAACTTATTATATCTACTATAGTTGTATTTCGTAAAAGAAGAAAAAAAGACTCTAATTTTCTCCCAATTTTTTTTTTGGAATTTTTTTCCTATATTTTATACTTTAGTGGATGTATTTGAGAGCTTGATGTTGAAGTTATACCCAACATCTTGCAAAAATTTCTAAATTGTCAACTGTTAAATCAAGAAGAACGCAAGGTTTAAAAAAGGTCAAAAAAGGCCGCCGGGGTGGTGGGGGGCGAGGGCGCGGTGGCGCAAAACTTAGATGAAACGAAGGCCAAACTCTAGAGGCAAGAGGTTAAAAAAAAACAAATAAATAAAAAGGCAAATGAAAGTCTTCAAAATATGACAATATAAGATAGTAGAGCAAATAAAAAAACGATTTTTGATAAAAGAAAAAAATTATTTGGGTAGGAAAGGCCCAATAAGAGAAATGAATTTGTGCACAAGAATATGTTGGTTATGCAATATTTGAGGAGTAAAATTATTATTTTTAAGCATATTTTGTAGCTTTAACGGTCTTTTCTTTTTTTTTTTTTTTTGTTTTGTTTTGTTTTGTTTTTTTTTTTTCATGAATGACAAGTTATGCATAGGAAGATTATATCGTTGGGCAAACACTATATATATGTTTCTATTGATGTATCCTAAGAAGAAAACCAATCCAAATCAAAAATATATATAAATCATCCAATTAACTTTCTCCATTATATGCATTTCCATGTTATATCCCTTGTCTTTGCCCTGCCCAACTAACATTTTGGCATTTTGGCATTTTTGGCGTTTTGTTTAAATATATGGAGCTTTCATTTTTTTATTTCAGTCGGTACAAAATAAAAACAAAACTTGTAATTTTTTAATAAGTATTTCGAAAGCACATTTTCAAAAGGACTTTTTTTTTTTTAAATATCAAAAGGACTTTTAAAGTCAAAATACTTTTAAAATTTTATAATAAGTAATTAAAATATGAAATGAAATTTATGATGCCTAATTTAAACTCTTATAATGAGTTTTAAAGTATACTGAAATGAGCTTTTTTAAAAAGTCATGTTTTCTGTTTTTAACAATATGCTCTTCTGATTGATAAATCAAACACTTCTAAAATTTCGTCAAATAGATCGATAATTACATATAAACACATTTATATAAATGGTGAGTCTATTGACATCCCTCATATTACTTTTCCCATTCATTTTGTAAAACCATTTACCATATTAATTTTAGAATTAAAATTACTTATTCCACCCTTTAATTTTTCCAGAAAGTCCTTATAAATAAATTATTTACTTGTTTCTTTCTCCTCCCATTAAAGTATAAATCCCTATATATTTCTAGAAAGCCCTTATAAATAAATAATTACTTTGTTGTTATTTTTTAATTTTATTTCCAGGAGAATTTTTTTAAGAGAAGATTCTTTTATTTGGTTTGTTATTATTTTTATTTTTCAATAGTTTTTGTAGTTCCATGTTAAAACTAATTTTTATTTTCTAAGAAATAACAAGTAAATAGAAAACGCGTATGCATGATGTGGATATATAATCAAATATATTGATTTGATTGGTTATTCATGTTATAAATAATTGAGAGAAATGATTAGGAATTCACACTGAATTGTGAGCTATTTCTAATTATCTAATAAAAGTATTAACCAAATTCATAATATTTTCAACCATGTTCGTGGAATACTTAGCTTCATAAGTATATTATTTTCAAGTTTTTATTGTCTCAAGAAGAAGTGTTCCAAAAAATAAATTCATAAATTTTTATCTCAATATATAAATTGATAAAGAATTTTTGTTAGATATCTAAAAAGAAAAAAGAAATCATGTGAGAAGAAAATTTAAAAATAAAAAATAAAACAAAAAATATTTAAAAAAACTGTGCAAATGTGTAAATTTAGTATGTGGAGAGAGAAGGAAACAAATAATTTATAAGGGCTTTTTGAGAATATTAATAGATGGGACAAGTAATTTTTTAATTATAAAATTAATTTGTTGATGATTTTGAAATATGAATGGAAAAAGTAAAATAAGAAGTGTCAATAGATTTGTTTTGTATAAAAGAATATGATAGGAAATAAATTTAGGTTTATAGAATAAACTTTTTAAGTCAGAAGTGATGAGTTCAACATCAATCAATTAATATGTTTTTTTTTTCTTTACTTGGAGTTTCATTTAATATAAGAATTTAGGTTGAACATTTATAACCATCTTGAGTGCTATCTTGATGCAATACACACTATAAAAGGAAAAAATAATTAACAAAAATTAAGTGGCTAGATGTTAATTTTTTATTTGATACGTGCATTATATAATTATATAATTAGAATGACAAGATATATTTAGTTCACTTATGGGATGTTTGGTGAATAAGTTGAGTTTGAGTTGAGTAGAGATTTTTAAGTTTGAATAGTAATTTTTATTGATTTTTTCAGAAAAGACAAAAAAATTTTTCGAAAAGACAAAAAACATAATGAAAAAAGTACAGTTTAGTTTGAGTTGAGTGTGTATGACAAACGGGCCCTTAATAATAGTAACCCTTTTGGACTTCGTTTTACATTCGAGTTTAAACTCAAAATTTTCATCTTTTTCTAAAAATGTTTTTGTCTTTACTAAAAAATCAACAAAAATTTTCAACTCAATTTAAATTTTCAACTTAAACTCATACTCATTCACCAAACGGATCCTAAACAATTGAATTAAATAAATATATCCATATATACAGTAACAAAAATTTTTACAGCATCCCGTTGAAAAAAGAAACAGAAGTCGGCGGTTATGATCAATAGGACAAGATAGCAACTATAAGTATCAAAGTTCTTTGGTGGAAGCAAAACCCAATAATGTAGGAAGCAAACAATTTGGAACTGTCCTTCCCAGTTTCCGTACTAAGAGAGAGAGGAAGAGAGAAATCTAAAGAGAGAAAGGGAGAACTTTAGATAGAGGAAGAGAGAGAGCGAGAGAAAGAGAGAGATAAATTTGGGGAAATGGGAAGAAATCCATGTTGCTCAAAGGATCCGGGGTTAAACAGGGGAGCTTGGACTTTTGCAGAAGACAAAATCCTCACCGACTACATCAAAACCCATGGCGAAGGCCGCTGGCGAAACCTCCCGCAAAAAGCAGGTAAACCAAAAAAAAAAAAAAAAAAAAAAAAATGAACCCAGAATTTAAAAGACACAAAAGAAAAAGAAAATGATAAGCTTGTTTTAATTTATTTTGATATTATATTTAGTATTTATTTTTCCGTATTATTAAAAACATATCTCATCAACAAAATTCAGGTCTAAAAAGATGTGGGAAAAGCTGCAGACTTCGCTGGTTGAACTATCTTAGACCAGATATAAAGAGAGGTAACATTTCACCCGACGAAGAAGAACTTATCGTTAGGCTTCACAAACTTTTGGGCAACAGGTACTATATATATCACTCTACACAATATATATATATATATATATATATTTTTTATGTTGAGCTTCTACTCAAATTTTTTGCCTTTTTTTGTTTTAAAACATTTCTTATTTATATTATTTCAGGTGGTCTTTAATAGCTGGAAGGCTTCCTGGGCGAACAGACAATGAAATAAAGAACTACTGGAACACCAACTTATGCAAAAAAGTCCAACTTCAACTCCAACACAACACCGCCAGTTCTTCAGCTGCCAACAAGCAACATAAATTTACAAAAATGACCCACAATCCCACGGCGAAAACCGACCCGTCGTCGAGTGGCGGCTCGGCGCTACCGTCGAACAACAAGATTGATACGCCACTGCAGGTGATCCGGACCAAAGCCGTCAAGTGTACGTCAAAAGTCATTCTCAACCCGGAGCCCCACAAAACGGGGAAGGAATATACAGTAGGAGGACCCTCCGAATCAGAGCGCAATTTCGACATTTCAAATTGCCTTAACCCTGAAATCAGGGAACCTGGTCATGAGACAACCTTCAACAATGGGCTAATTAGCTCCTTTGACAATCAAGATGGTTATCATGTTACCGACACCTCGGCGGCGGATTTCGCCTGGAATCTCAACCTCGTCGACGGCGGCGACGAGCTTTGCCTTGCGGATCTTCTGAATTCCGATTACCAGATTTCGGATTTTCTTCCCGAGTATAATGGCATGACTGCTTTCAAGGATGTCCAAAGTAGTAGTGCTAATCATCTACTATTCTCTGAGGAAATGTTGGTACAAGATTGGACTTCTGAGCCAAATGTAGGCTCAGAATTCAGTTCTTTTAGCCCAGCTCTCTTGGATGGCAGTACTGAAGAAGACTGGTTGGCAGATTAATTTTTTTTTTTTTTTTTATTTTTTGAAAAAATAAAAATTTCTACGGTGGTTGGCATATTAACTAGTTGACCTTAGTTTATTATTTTCAGTTGTTGCAGTAACAGAGTTGGATAGATATTTAACAACTTGTAAAATATTAATTGTTAGTGTTCCTGATAAACTCTAAATTAAGTAATTGTTAGTATTTCAACTACTGCCGTAGTTTAAATGCGTCGTACCATTTTTTTTTTTTTTTTTTGTATTATTGATTTCCACGTTATTCCAATAAAATTTTGACATCTTATATAAATATTGCTTCTATATATATATTCTTAATATTTAATCTTTATTTGTACGATTAAATTATTAAAATTTAAATGACATGACATATAAATAGTGAAACTTACAATTAATTAGATATGGAAATAATAAGAATGGGTCGTATGTGAATTCTCATAAATTACTGATTGTGTAAAAATTTAACAAAGAAAATATAAACTAGACAAAATTAAGGAAGTTATATATATAATGAACTGGATTTGAATTCTATAAGATAAAATCAGATATGAAATTACTATTAGACTGTATCTTTAATTTGACATAATCAGAAGCTAAAAGGCATTAGTAGTGCCATTATTGAAATTGGTTTAATACATTAATTATGACGGAAAATTAGTTTCGTGTTACTGTGTATTATTAAAACAAAAGAAGTACTTTGCATTTTGGTATTTCATATTCATCTTCATCTTTATCATCATCATCATTAATTTATTATTATTATATAACTCTTACGGTAATTTAGAGTTTTTGGTTTTTTTTTTTTTTTTTTAAAAAAAGGTCCATTTGGGAAAAAGAAAAAAAATTTTGAACTTAGGTTGTGGGTTTTGATGGGTTAGTGTGATTTGTCCCCCTACTTATGTTTCTACAAAAGTTATGACTGAGCTAGTATTTGAACTATATTGTAATATATGAAATTTCATGTGGTGTTTAAATGTCTTATTGGTTTTTAAAGGGGAACATCTAACGATTTAGGACCAAACCAACCAACCTCAAGCGAGGCATTTTTCCAGTAAAAATCGACCCATGTCGATCAGTCAATTTTGGTTTCACTTTAGTTAAAAACCGAAATTAGGATTCGGCCGTTCTTACGGGTGAAAAAGGGTGAAAAACCAACTGAGACAACTAAAGAAGACCCCTTCCTTATTTATTTTTGAAAAAAATTATTGAGATGAGCCGCACAATAAATAAATAAAAAATTAAATATAATTCTTTAAATCATGTTTTATTAAAATCAGACGTACTTATTAACTGTCAATTTTATAACTGTGTGGTACCATATAATGGTGACGAAATCATTTCTAATAATTTCTTTCCCTACCAATAAGAATTTAGATCCTATGTATACATGATACTTCTATACTAGTTTTGTCTTTCACAATGATTTAATTAAATATAATATCTTTTTTTTTTTTTTTTGGGCTAGGTACAGTCTGTTTTTGTTTTTGGGAGGTGGTGGCAAGTTGCAACGTTTTAAACCAGTCGGAGTCCCTACTGTACACGTCTACGGTATTTACTTCTTTGCAAGACTGGTGGATGGTCAACAATAAATAATCTAATTCATAAAAATATATATATATATATATATATTATCTAACATAAATTATTACGCGATAAATTAATAATCTCTTTTAAATAACATTTTTTTTTCATTGATATGAAATGTGACCATAGTCGTTACTTAATAATTTTACAAATTTATAAAATAATATAAAAATATCAAATAATTAGACACACCGAATATATTATTTAATAATTTCATAATGAAACAAAACTCTCATATATGACCAAATTAGTCGGCATTTGAAAAATATCTGTCTATTGTTGTTTGTTTTATCAGGAAATTGATGCGACTTGTATCTCATTTCCGACTTTTAATAATGCTGTAAGAAACTCTGATGTGACATTCTCCAATTGCAACAAGAAATTATTCAAGGACGGGTATCTTTATTAGATTTCTTCTCCACGATCACGGAATTTAATTTTTATTATTTTTTTAGTTTTATTTCATTTTGACTGTTAGAATATAATTTAATAATGATAATATAAATTTAAATGATTGATTTAGAGAAATTAAATAAAAAATATATCTATTTAAGAAAATTAATTCTTATTTATTAGACTGAAAATCTAAAAATAATGAGATAAATCCCAGATTATTCATTATTAAAAAAAAAAAAATTATTCAAAGTCAACAAACGCTGTTTTGAAAGAATAAATAAAATTCATATTTATGCATAGTTAAACCAGATATATGGAATATAATCAGTTATGGTTCCTGGTTCCTGAAACGAAACACAAATAATTTATGTGTTTTGTAAAACAAAGCACATTAATTTTGTCCAGTGAAACAAAAGACCAAAATATATATATATATATATATATATATACATACTGTGACATGTAACCAATCCTCTTGAATTTTTTTATGACTTATTAGTTCTTCAATACCATAAATACACACACAGAATTTCATGCATGAGAAAATTGGCTTTTGTATTAATTTGTTTCTTCTATTGAGCTTGTCACGATGTTATTGGACCTTTGTGAAATTTAATTGGCATTTAGCCTCAATTGATAATTTTATTGAAGAGAACTTCGTTACATCTTGTATTGTATTAAGATTTAATTTTTAAGTATGCTTTATTTTTGTAAGAAATTTGGATGATATGTGGCTAGTCACTAAGTTGTGAAGGGTCGAGTACGGACAACCATTCCGGTTGAAATTTTGAAAAATTTAACATGTACTCTTTGAAATTTATGACTTCTTTACTTTATCTCTATTGAGATTTTATATTATCATGTATACTTCTATTGAACTTTGCCCCCCCCCCCCCCCCCCTTTAATGTTCTTTTAGATAATTAGTTTTACTCTTTTTACTCTTTTCACTGCTGTAAAATGTATAATTTTGATGATGTACATTAATGCAAGCTTTTTATGATAAGGTATCTCAACTGATAAGTACATATTTCTTTCTGAATGTTATATTTATTCAAAATCTCATTAAAAATAAAAAATTTTCAAAAACAAACTGTCATTGAAATAGATCAAAGGGTTTAAAATAAAATTCTATCAGTAGGTTAATTTTCTATATCTTATCATTGAATTTTCAAAATGTGTTTGATAAATATTGAAAAAGCGCTATAATACAATTCTTTTTTGTTTTCTATTTTTTTTAGGGGGAAAAAAAAGAGAGAAAGAAATTAGTGTACACCACCGTTGAAATTTTAGGGTTGGCTCCCCTAGAAATAGTGGCAAGAGGAGAAGAAAGACAATGGGAACGTCGAGATGATGAAACCAATGAGCCTAAAATATCTTCCCGAGAAGTTTTGGAAGTTTTCGTGCATAATTTCGCCAATTTAAAAACTGCTTAACAAAGATAAATCATATTTGGATTATTTATATGAGTGTCTAAATTGAATACTACAATTTAAAAAATGTCAAATTTTTCTCTAAATTGGTACTTAGAAAGATCAAATTATCCTTTTTATCAAGAATTGAAAATAAATAAATAAAGAATTGATAAAAAATAAAAGAAAAGTCAAACTAAGCAAATCTTTCATTAAAGAAAAAATCATTTTGTTTGATTTATAATAAAGAAAAAAAAGGAACATAACACATCACAGTTGCATGGTATATAAAAAACAATAATTATGACAAATAATTGGTCATTAAGATAAAGTTCACATCATATATATATATAAAGTTCAAATCATATAAAGTTCACATCTTAAATATATATTATTGGTTTTGTTTTAAACAAATATTGTCAAGAAATATTAAATACTTTAAAATATAAAAAAGACATCATAATGATATAGTAATTATCATAAACAAAAAAAATTAAAATGATACAACAATATCTTAAAAAAAAAATACCATGCACATTTAAAAAGCATCATAATAACATAGTAATTATCATGAGGAAATAAGCAATTTCATACTACATTTAAACTTTTGAAACTAATTATTAAAACAATATCAATAATAATAGAAAAAATAAATTATCATAAATAACCTAAATCATACTAAAAAAAGGTTTGGAAGAAATCTAAATTATATGTTTATAAGAAAACCTAACCCATACTAGCATACTAACAAGTAATCACTATAATAAAAACTAGGAATTAAGATAAAAATACAACAATAATGTACAAAAACGGAAAAAAAATATATGAATCATAATTATGGAAAATGATGTTGAATATAGTAAAAGGACAAAATAGGTACTACAAGCAGTTGTTTCTTTAAAAATAAACATTTACGTAATATTGTTTAAAACTGGATATTTTTAAAATGAGAGCCTAAAAATATATCTTTTGTGTAATTATTTCATCAGGTTTTTGTGTTTTCTTACATTATATATGTTGAAAAAGATGGAGCATCTCATTACGGCCCGTCGTTATTAGTCCCCAGCTACCTTCTTCTACTTTATACTCTTGTTTAACCGAAAACGATAATATTCATAATGAATTAATTTTTTAACATAATCGTTAAAAATTTTCAGCCCGTTACATATAGAATTTCTCTAGTCATATATAAAAATATTGAAAAATTAACCCAATGACAAACACAATAGTTCCTATCAATATAAGGTCCTACGGTAGGAATTCCTAAATAAACAAACTTCATTTGGTGGAAAAGAAAATGAATGTTAAAATTTGAAAGAGAAAAAATAAATGAAATCATTGCATTCAACCACAGACAAACTCAGTAGGTTATCGACTGTAAAGAACCTACTTATGATCTTTTTTGGCTGTGATGGGAATGGAAATTATTGGTTCCTTGTATGGATGAAACACCTTTTAATTGCTTTTATTGGTAGGAAAGAAGACCTTTAAGTACTCACTCTCTTTAATATTGGGCTATAAATGAGCTATATTCTCATCTAAAGAAGCCCTTTTGTGTGTGTGTGTGTGTGTGTTAAAGTGAGGACGAAATATACTGTGACATTGAGTTTCTTTAAATGGACTAGAGTTTTAGGTGGAAAATTACCAACCTCAAGATACCGAAAAAAAATAAAAAATAAAAAATAAAAAAAAATGTTATTATATCCTAGGACTGCGAAAGGCAAACGTCCATTAGAGGAAAGTTTTGGGACAGGAAAACATGACGGGGAAAGCTGTCTTTTACTTTCCTTAATTGCCACTTATTTGGAGAATTTTGTCGCTTAATAGAATACAATTTTAAACCATAAAACGACATTTAAAATCTTACTGTCTTGACAAGACCGTGTGTAGAGATATTCAGCTTCGTAAAGCGGAGGGCAGGAGTGGAGTGCATTCTATGATCATCTGGAGCTGACTTAATTCGCACAGAATTGAGAAGTAATTTTCTAAGAACTTCTCATCTATAAAAGAAATATCCCACTAATTTACTTCAAGAAGGGGAGCGATCAATTTTCATGAAAGTCTAAAATAATTTTTTCTTTGGGCTTATGTTACAAAATAATATTAAAGGACATCAATGGTGTTCAATACCACATGTTAATAAAACTCAACATTACAATCATGAAACCCTAGTGTCACTGTCAATTGGAGTACTATAGTCTAGACTTTAGAGTACTCATTAATTAGTCATTAAAAACTCACAATTATTACATATCACACGTAGAGAAAAAAACTTATAGCCCGTTTGGTATTTCATCTTAAACTCACATTTTTCATCTCAGTTTTTATCTTTTTCTAAAAAGTCAATAAAAATTATAACTAGTTTTTAAAAAGTCAACCAACTCAAATTTAAAAATTTCAATTCAAACCGTTTCACCAAACGGATTAATCATGTTCTCAAATTAATATGTTTGGCGCTTGAAGTGAAAAAAAAAAATAAATCAATAAATCAATTGGATTTGATTTTTTCAATTCAAAATGGTGAATATTAGATTTTCCCCTGCATTGCATCTTCCACGTCTAAACCAGAAAGTTTGGTGAAGTTCTATTAACATGTGCGAAAACCTTCTCGTAGTTTTCATGCCTTTTTTTTTTTTTTCAAAGCGTGTTTGAATGTCCATCTCAAGATGACTATTTAAACTTGAATACAAATACATATTTGATTAGGCATGAATACAAATGCAAACGCTCAACTACAAATATTACTTCATGCAAAGGGTTAACTATTCACAACTATTCTCAAATTGTAATTAAGTAATTATGTACATAAAAATGGGATTAACTTTGTCATCATTTACATTCCTTTTATAAGATTAAAAAATGACCAATTTTTTCAATTCGAAAAGTCGGCTTTTAATAATAATTTATTTACTTTATTTTAATATATTAATTATTATTTTATTTATTTGTTTTTATTAATTTATGCTTTTTTAATTTTTTTTATCTATCCAAATGTCAAATTAGGTTTTTTTTTTTTCCTTATTCAAATGTTATTATTATTATTTTTTTTTTATAAAAACTATCCAAATACATATTTAATTTAAATACATAACTTAAATTATAAAAAAGTTTTCCATCCAAACTAACATATACGTTATGAATGTATAGAAAAACTCATATGTAATTTATGATTCAAACTGATTATCAATGACTGTAGTAATAAATAAACTCTTGTACTTAAAAAGGAAGAAAAGTCGTTCATAAATTGGAATCGTCCATTTAAGTTAAGGCGAGGGCTACGTGTAAACGTTAACATCCACAAGTTCTGTGGTCCTCTTCCCTTTTCTTTTTTTTTTTTTTTTTTTTTTGGGACAAACTTGGTTGCAATCTTCAAAAACTATGTGGCAAATCGATAAACGATTACGTGAAGCCCCAATATACAAGTAAAATACGACAAAAACAAAAAAACAAACAAACAAAAAAACAAAACAAAAAAAAAATGTCCTTTACTCCAAGCAGTTGAACGGTGAGTAAAGAAGACAGCAGCCACACTTTTGGTTGAATTTCTTCGTTTCCTCAAGTTCTTCATTGAAAGCCACCTGTCTTTTTTGTTTTTATTACCTCTAAGAGCATCCAAATATAATACCAAAATTAAAAACGTCTTAACGCTACTTCAATAGAATTTATTTTTATTCAAAATTTTGGTTTTTATATATTTGATTAGTCAGGTATATCATGACCTAATTCAGCTCATGCATCCAATTAACCATTTAATATTCATTTATCAAATTATCCTTCGACTCTTCGATTATCTATTACATGAGCCTCAAATGTGATTATTAAAACTGAGTTTACTTTTGAAAAAAAAAAAGATTAAAAAAAAAATCGGAACAAGACAACCAAATTAATACCCTTTAACTAGTTAAATGTCTGATAAACTCTTATACTAAAATAGTATGATATTTTAAATTTTTGAAGATAAAAGTGAGATAACTGATATTTTTTTTTTATGCTAATTAAACAAGAGGAAAAAAGAGAGAGACGAGAGATGGCACAATAAAGAGGCGTTCTAATTCACCAAGAGCGCTTTCTGTACAAAATTATTTAATTTGGAAAAATTATCTTATTTTCCTCTACAAAACTTATTAAGTAGTCCATTTCCTTATCATACAAGTGGTTATGCAATGTGCCGAAGAATAAATAATATACAGAAGTTACTGTAATTGGGTCATTTTTAAAATAAAATATTTTAAAATATTATATGTAAATAACATATCCACAATAAATAGTTTATTTACGACATTATATACAAAATAATTTTTTTATGAATATGTCTCATACATAAATTATTTATCATAAAACATTATTTATCTCAAATATTTTTAAATTATGCTATTTTTAGAAAAATGTTATTTACTTCTTTCTCCTTGAAATATATATAATATAGCACCCGCACAAGAGAGTTTCGAAAAGAGATATTGTGGAAATAGCCCCTCAAAACACATAATATATTTTGCTCCATCTTAAATATGATCAGAAATTTTGACCTAGGACTCTATATATATTTTTTCTTATTTTGGTTGTTTTTAAAAAGATATTTTTATCCTTTTCTTTTATTGCCTTTTGTTCTGTCCTAGCACTAACCGATTACAAATTTTCTTTTTAATTTGGTGATTTGGGATTATTCTTAGGAATTACTATGTTAAATTGTTGTTGTTAATTTCTCATATTCTGGTAGATTACAATAATTAACTCAGTAGAATATGGAAAATAATTCAGTAGATTACCGAAAGTAATCTACCAAATTACTCTTTGGTGATAACAGACCAAGACGACCAATAGTTTTGTACTAAAAAAAAATGATAATATACCATAATACTCTCAGGTGACCAGAGAAAAGTGTTTGCAAACAGAGACTGTCGATGATCCATGTTGATACCGGCAACATTTGGTGTATCATTGATGGTAATCTATCATATTACATTTCTGATAAACTAGAATAATTTCGTTAATATATGTTATGTTGATTTTTGACTTAGGGTTAAAAAACGAAAACCTACCACTATAACTGTGGCAATATCACAGAGGTGTCCTTCTTAGAGGGAGGGCAATATTCCAAATACCCTTTTGAAAATGCTTGGAAAATGGTATAACCAAAAATATTTTCAGTTGAATTTGCATTCTTGAACTGTGTCCATATTAGTAGTATGACTACGAGTAGAACTGCAGGCCCATCCAGTTATTATATGTTCTAACTACATCATTTTATACACCTTGTCCTTTTCTTTTTTTTTTTCTTTTCTTTTTTTTTTGGGGTTGAAAACCTTCTCCTTTTCTTTTTTGACTTTGTTTATTGAAGCCAACTTATATTTAAATAATTGAATATCAATTGTTTTCTAAAACTTTCATTATTATAATGAAACCGACTGCATTCACGTGTATCATGATAAATGGGAACTTGATCCCCATGCTTATCCATGGTTTTTCATGGTAGGCTAGAGTAGCGAATACGATAATGTTTATCACCATTTTTTTCTTCCTTTTGTTTTTTTTGTTTTTGTTTTTTTTTTTTTTTGGGTTGAATCTTTACCCTCACGCCAAGTACTGCAAATTTTGTCTCCGCCTACAACACCATATTCAAAAGTTTCATGTAGAATATTGCCTTTTTTTTTTTTTTTTAATTTTAAATTTTATGTCCTTCTACGATGGGACATCTCATTTCGTATAGTTGATATGAACTACTTTTTAACCATCAAATTAAACTTTTAAGGATATAATAGTGTAAGACATATTATAATTACAAATCAGATTATTCTAAAATTAAGCATGCATTTAACTAATTGATTTGAATCTAAATTTTTCATCTTAGTTATTATGTTTTTTTGAAAAGTAAATAAAAATTATAATTAATTCTTGATAAATTAACCAACTCCAATATGAAAATTTCATTTTAAATCAGTACACCAAACGCATCCTAAATCTAATAACTAAAACACTTCTACTGACAGTCCCTTACTTTTATCCAAAGAATATCTTCTGATCATAGTCCGAAAACATATAATAATTTAATAAAACAACT
The DNA here is from genome assembly GCA_025413025.1 of Ficus hispida. Classification (NCBI taxonomy): domain Eukaryota; kingdom Viridiplantae; phylum Streptophyta; class Magnoliopsida; order Rosales; family Moraceae; genus Ficus; species Ficus hispida. Next base: position 5,648,641 of record CM046369.1, on the reverse strand, counting down.
GAAATTACATCTATAAGGTTTTGTTTCCATCTACTTTAAAAATAAAAATAAAAATAAAAATAGCTCTTCTACTTGATAAGAGTTTGACTGAAACTTGAAGCGCAAGTATATGTCATTTGGAATGTGTCATAGAACACCATATGTATAGCCCAAACTTCAATTTTCTCGGCAACCAAACACGCAGAGAAGAAACTGAAACCACTCAAGAGTATGGAAACTTTGTCTTATGATCTAAATTTCTTGGCACTCACTTCACTATTTCTGCTTCTCTATGGTGTTGCCAAAGCTTTACACACCATTTGGTTGAGACCCAAATGGCTAGAGAGGAACTTAAAGCGACAAGGAATTAGAGGCACCCCCTACAACCCACTGGTTGGGGACATGAAAGAGTTTGTGAGGCTGATAACCGAGGCATGGTCCAAGCCCCTCGGTTTAACCCATCAGATCGTTGCACGTGTCGATCCGTTCACCCTGACCACCGTGCAAAAATATGGTAAGCATCACATTTATAATGCCTTCTAATTGTCATTATGCATGGTATTCATATACATGAAGTTATATCTAAAGATTTTACACGAGTCATAATCTGTTTACTGTGCGCCTAGTCTTTTTTTAGTTGTACATAATTTGGGTCATTGGAATTTAAACTGTTCAGATTCCATGGACCGTCATCCAATGCCTGAAAAAATGTTAACATGATACGTTGAGATTAGTGGGGACTCATTTATAGAGCGGAGAGTTATCTTTTTAATGTATGTGCATAGGGAACATATCAATGTGTTGGATGGGGACAACACCAAGGCTGATCATCAAGGATCCAGAGCTAATCAGACAAATTCTGTCTAACAAGCTTGGACACTTTAGCAAACCCTCGATAAGCCCTCTTATTCGCGTTCTGAACAGATCGGGACTGACGATTTTAGATGGTGAAGACTGGGCCAGGCATCGAAGGATAATAAACCCGGCTTTCCACTTGGAAAGATTGAAGGTTCTGTCCTGCTTTTACATTAGTAGTTCTTCCATTTCTGAACAAGGCTCTTAAGTGCCTTAATTTTGTGTTTGCATTTGTAGGAAATGGTGCCGGCGTTTACGGTCAGTTGTGGCAATATGATCGAAGAATGGAAGAAGATGGTTAATGAGCAAGGAACTTGTGAAGCGGATATGTGGATCGAACTTCAGAAACTCACAGCAGATGTCATCTCAAGAGCAGCATTTGGGAGCAGCTACGAAGAAGGGAAGAAGATATTTGAACTTCAAAAGGAGCTGATAAAGCTAACACTTGAAGCAATGCAGGGCATATACATTCCTGGTTTCAGGTGCGTTTTATATTAGCCCCCGTTTGACACGCCGTCTTGAAATGAAAAATTTTCATTTTGAAATGAGAATCTAAAAGAAATAGGTGTTTGGGAGAGAGAAAATGAGTGCGGCGTTGATTTTGAAAAAGGAAAGAAGTGGATTTGGATTGGAAATGAGATGACTTTTTTTTTTTTTTTTTTGGATTTATAATGGTGTGCCAAATCTGAAATGAATTTTTCGGATTCAAACTTTTTGGTATATGAACTTATGAAGAAATTCTTTCCCCACTTTACTAATGAGATATTTTTTTAAAAAAATACTATTCTTGCATGTCTTTCATGTTTAGGTTTGTTCCGACGAGGAAGAATCGGAGGAGAACGAAGCTGGACAAAGAGATCACCTCAATGCTGCGAAAAATAATCGAGAACAAAATGGACTCGATGAAAACAGGACGAACCAAGGTCGACGACTTGCTAAGCCTGCTTCTGCAATCGAGCAACCAGAATAGTTTACCAGAACATGCCAGAGGCAATAAAAGCCCGGGAATGACACTTGAAGAGGTGATAGAGGAATGCAAACAGTTCTACCTTGCCGGCCAAGAAACAACTTCAACCTGGTTAACATGGACAGTGATCGTCTTAGCTATCCACCAGGAGTGGCAAGAGAACGCAAGGCAAGAAGTCCTAGAACTCTGCGGAAAAAAACAACCCCACTTCGAATCTATCAGCCACCTCAAAATTGTGAGCATACACATAATCCTTATACATACATTTTATAATCAAAACACATTCACCAAATCATGATGTTAAAGTGTTTGTTCAAAATTTGTTTTTTTTTTTTTTTTTTTTTTTGGCAGGTAACAATGATACTCAATGAAGTGCTGAGATTGTATCCGCCGGTGATTGCTCAATACCTACACGCTTACAACGAGACTAAAATCGGGCACATCACGATCCCGGCGGGGGTCGATCTGAATCTTCCGACGCTGCTAATCCATCATGATCATGAACTTTGGGGAGAGGATGCAGAAGAGTTCAAACCAGATAGATTCGCAGAAGGGGTTGCAAAGGCGTGTAAGGAGCAGCTGGCATTCTTCCCATTTGGATGGGGTCCAAGGACCTGCATTGGCCAAAGCTTCGCCATGGCGGAAGCGAAATTCGCGTTGGCCATGATTCTGCAACATTTCTCATGGGAGCTCTCTCCTTCATATGCTCATTCTCCTTACACTGTCATGACTCTTCAACCACAACATGGAGCTCAAATTTCACTGCACCAACTCTAAAAATCTTGCAGCTTATTTTTCATGTTCTACAGTTTTGTGAGAGGAAATAATGTGGTTTTGAATCATCACCATTGTTTTTGTGTGTGTGTGTGTGAAAAAGTTTTTGTTGAGAATGTAATTTTTTCTGATTAAAGTATGTTAGCATAAAACCAGCCAATAAATGTGTTTTCTCATAATGTGTCGTTTTCTTCTGCCAATGTCGTTTCTCAGGACTCTTTTTCCTTCCCCCCACCCTTCTCTTATTATTTAAGTTATTTGACTTTTTACAAACAAAGTCGTTTCGCGCGGTTTTGCTTTTTGGGTTTTTTTTTTTTTTTTTCGCCCACAATCTATCTCGTTTTTCTATACTGTTGTCGCTTACATTGTTACACAATTGATATTTGTTTTTTTTTTTTTTAATTAATGTCACTGTTTTAAAAATATGTCATTATTTTCTATGTTTGTTGTCGTTTCTTGTACTATTTCATTTTTAGGCTGTCGTTTTTTACCATTATTGTCGTATCATCAGTTTTCGCCATTTCATTTCTAAAAACAATTGTCGTTTTTCATGTCGTATCAGGAGATGATTATCTTTCGCAAAAATAATTGCTGTTTTTTGATCTCTCTCCAATAATGGAGTTAACTAACAATGTTGTATGAATCCACACTTGATGTTCTCCTTCTGTTCATTGTCGTTTCTTCCGTCTATGTCGTTTGTACAGTGGATGTGCTTTCAGCCTCTTGTTTCCAACCGTTATTGTAGTATGTCAGTTCATGTCTTTCGTGGAGTTTGGTGTTCAGTTTTTTTTTTTTTTTTTAAGGATAAATAAATCAAGCACACGCCCAATTTTTTCTTGGAATCCTGAATTCAAAACTTACAATTCTAAACAGAAAGATCATAAATACTTGAAGAACAATATTGGATTACACAGAAATATTGTGGCAGATTCATTTCATAAAGGTTCCAATACAACTAGTAATATCTGTAAATCATGATTTAATCTTTATATCGGAACTTCTCATCTCTCTTTTTTTTCTGTTTTTAACAGGGAAAAAAAAAAGAAAGAAAGAAAAAGCCTAGAAAAGGAAATTCAAAACACCTATATTTTTCATATAAAAAATGACATTTAGTTTGAATCATTTATAAGGCAAAATTTTGTGCAGGGGAAAGAGCCAAAACAATCATAAATCAGCCATTCTATCCAAAATGGAGTCTACATCAGGGGTTACAGCGGCACGCTTTTTGAGTTCCCCGACAACACAACAGTGCTTCTCCACGGTGTTAATAGCCACCACATCCTGTGCAAAACCGCAATCCATACCTGAGGAGACCTGTTTTCATTAATTAGAATCCGAAAGTTCACCTCAAAAAGTGCGAGACAAGAAAACGATACTTTATCTTATACTAAAAGGTTTTGTTGTGAACTCTACTCACATCATAAAGGGTATCTCCGATCTTCAGCTTGATGGCACCGCTCCTGTACACAAGCATTTTTCCCATGAAGCCCGCCGGTAACTCCTTCAACGCGCGTGGCTTCTGCGTGGCCTGTGCAACCACAGGTGCGGGCAAGCTTTCAGTTGCCTCTTGTCCGTTCACAGTGGTAGCTGCTCGTTTTGTCAACGGCATAGTTGGCGGTAAATGAAGCAAGAACATACTGGTTTCGGGATTCTCCTCCTGTGAACAAAACATTACAATTGTTTTCAAAGTATAACATTATGAGAAAACTGTACACATAACATTTCAGCTTTTAATGTCAAGTTACCAACCACTAGACCAAGTTCTATTGCTGCTTGTGCTGAAGTTTCATCGTAGTTTATGGTTTCTGCGTTCGTCCCAAACTCCTCCTCATCAAGAAGTTCTACAAGAGTTAAACAAAGGTAGAAAAAAGCATCAACAAGTGAAAAAGCCGTAACTTAACACGACGTGAATCTTGTACGTCGGAATCATGCAAATTTAAGAAGCAACCATTCAAGTCGTATGTCACCTATTGAATTTCTTTCTTTCTGTCTACTAAACATTTTTTTTTTTTGCCTTGCCGTATAAATATATACCTCAGGACATACCTGGATTTCCAGAATAGGGTCTCCTCAAAGGAAGAGTTGCAGGGTAATAACTGCAATAATCCTGCAATAGAATCCAAAAGAAACCATATTCAGATAAGGGAAAAGTAGAAAACAGCTCAGAAGAGGACACTAGACACCGTGGACGGTTGTAACATACCCATGGTTCTCTGTATTCTTTCGAGGGAAACGTTCCACCTGTAAGAACATGATTTTTTTTTAAGCGACAAACATTGGAAATGTCTCATTTACGGTTGAGAAGAAAAACTACATTGGTAAATAGCATACCAACAGAAGGTGAACCTTGAGAGTCCCTATAAATGCCACCCTTGGGAGCACCATACGATCTTATGTTATTTGATGCACCGCCGTAACCAAATGCGACTTGTGAAGCTGCCACTGCGAGTTTAGAAATTAAAAATGGATTAATTAGGAATTCTTAATGCACGGGAGATCGTGACAAGAACGATGAGTTAAAGAAAGACTACATTTCTTCTCAACTTTAGGCCTCGCCCTTGTTAGACCTTCCTATGACGAGAAGCCAAGAAAAATATCAAACACTCAAACATGAACATTTCCGATCCAAAACATTTAACTTAAAAAATTATAGGAAGTAAAGAGAAATTTATAATGAATAGTACTACATTGAAGCGTCTCAACAAATCCCTGGCCTGGTCAGCATCAGGATCCTCAACCACTTCACTGTGAAAAGAGATTAAAAGATGAGACGAAAAAATGAACGCCATGAAATTACATTTACATAGAGATGCTCGAGCAAAATGAGATTACGATTTAACTTCCGCCTTTGGTACCCGGCGAGGGGGAGCTTTTGGTATGAATCTCCTCTGCGACAATCAAAGCAATTCTCAGAAAAAACATTGGCAGAATTGAAATACTAGTCAGCAAGTATAAAGGAACGGTATTGAACTCAACAAACCTTCCTTGGGGCATCGGGTTCACTCTTGAGAGTTGCCGGATCCATGGGATTGGGATAAAAATCTTCAAAGTTTAAACAAGAAAAGGGAAGGAAAATCAATTGCTTTCTTAACCATGTCAAGGGATTCCATAAGACTGAAAAGCTACAACTCCTACAAGACATAAAATCAATTATCAAACTCTGCCATGTGAGCACCAAGTCTGTTCTTCATTCGGATTCTTTCTCGAGTGATTTACAATTAAAAACATAGTTTTTGATTATTTGCAACTGGGTTTTGCAAATTAGCCATCCAAGTGATCAAGAATCAACAATTAGAAGAAATGAACTTTCGTAAAACACCTGGCAGAACATCACTCGATAATTTCAAAACCATAGATACCTATACCAGATTGCCAAAAAAAATTCGTTTCCACAGCCACATATGTAATACAGCCGACCAAATCGAATACATATTAAAATAATAAAAATAATAATAAATGATGGAATCCCATTACGACAGTAAAGACAATGTCACCAAAACAAACATGATCAAATCTGGATCAGCCACTGAGACAGAAGAAAAGAGAAAAACAAAACGAGTGAAGTGTTACCTTTGTTGTTGTTGTTGTGTGTGGGGAAGAAAAGAGAAACAGACCAGAGTCGGTGAACGGAAAGAGAGAGGGCAATAGATGGAGAAATATGAAAGCTAAGAGGCTAATTACGGCTCTTTGTATTTATATGTGGACATATATTTACCTAAAGACACGCTGTGTTTTCAGTACCCGCCGCCGCCAATATGCCGCGTAATGACTCCTGTATATACGCATATATGTAAGTATATATATGTGTGTGTGGTGTGTGTGGTGTGTGTGTGTGTGTCTCACTCCTCTCTCTGAATGACATTGTTTACTAGCAACCGACTTGAACATGACATGACTTGTCCTTTTTCTTCTTCTTCTTCTCTCTTTTTTTTTTTTTTTTAAATGAAAATGTAGTTGAAACATTTTACGGGATTTCCTTTAAAAAAAAAAATTATGGGATTTGTGGGTAAATGGTTTTTTTTTTTAAATAAGTTTTATAGTAAATAGTCGAAATTTTGTAAAATTAACAAAATTACCTATTTTAAAATATGTCAAACAGTCCATCACTAATTGATTCTGATTAATCAGAAATTGATCAATATTATTATGTATTTTTCACTTATTGACTACAATCGATCACTAATTAATTATAATTAATTACTGATTAACTGTCATTTTTCTAAATAAAAAAATCGACCATTTATTTAACTATGTGTTTAAAAACTGCCAATTTACTAAATTTTTTCCAATTTTTGTTCAGAATTCTCTGATTGGTCAAAAACATTGAAAAAATAACTTAAAAGATTATCTGATCTTTTGATTCTGTTAATCTTACCGGTTTTTTTATGTCATTTTGATTAAGCCTTTTTTTTTTTTTTTTTTTTTGACATAGGATTTTGATTAAACTTGAATTGTTGCTTTTCTTTGATAACTATTAAATCTTTATCAACATATACAGAAGAAGCATTCGACGTACACACAAGAAGCATAAAATTTTGCCCAAGACATAACGAAAAAGTGTAAAAAAATAAGTAAATTGAGATATCAAATATATCTACCGAAAAAAAAATTTTCAAACAGATGATCTATGCTCAAATTAAAGTCTGAACTTTTTTTCTTTTTTTTTTTTTTCATCTTTTTGCAGCACCAAATAATAGAATACTCGAAATTATTGTACCAAAAGAGATGGTGTCGATGCAATTTGGGAAATTAAATCTGAAGAAGTTTATAAACTTGTCTGGATAGTTTTAAGTTTGTAACTTGTCTTGTCGAGCTTATCTCTACCAAAACTTGGTCCTTTGGGGAACTTAGGGAAATGTTTCCAGAGAAGGAATACAGAACAATACGATTGGAATTTTGAATGCAAGAAAAAAAAAAGTCATATATTTACTACAGAGAAAAATAAAACTATCATACAAGAAAGTTACAACACAATTCACTACCTAATTTCTCCCTCCTTGCCCGGCTTGTACTGATGCTATGACTTGAGCTACGACGACAGCATACTGGACGGCCGTATGCTGTGAAGTATAGTGGTCTCCGAGGCCATAATCGGCAAACATCGAGTCTGCATGACCAAAGTGACCTGGTAATGATCTTTTCGACACAGAATCTTGCAATATGTCAAGGAACTCTTCCATCACTTGCCTGGATTTTTCCACTGAAGAGATGGGGAGGTACTCCACCTGTTATAACCAAAGCATCGTTAATTCTGAATAGTAATACTCCAAACCCGAAACAAGATACCTTACAAGATGTAAGACCTCACAAACGAAAGTTTGCAGGAGAATAACATATTGGCAAAAGCCATGGCTCTGAAAACCTGCTTAACATATTGGCTAAAGATAGTGGTTAACTTATAAGTTAGCAATCATGAGAAGTGGAACCTAATTTGGTCACGACGAAATTGAACAGTAATGTTGATCAGGGCTTCGATCCGACTCTGTTGTATTAAAGGCAACAACAATATGCACTCAAGGTGTCTTCCAGTATCTTCTCTAGAGCATCTCCAATGTAGTGCCACATTTTGGCATTTAAGTAGAAACCACTTTGGTGCTCCCTAATGAATGCTATTTTTGGGGCTAAATTTGATATCCGCTTACATTTGGTGCTGAATTTGGCATTTGCTATACTTGGTGCCAAATTTGTAATTAAGAACTTCAAAAAATGAGAATGAGCTCGCATACATTGCGTTCCCATGTTCTTGCATTATAGACAGTACTGAAACGAAACCACAAATAGGAAAATAAGCACATTAACTTCAATGGCTGATTTCGAAGGCTATGCTGAGTCCTCAACACAATTTTACAACGCAAATAGGACATTTCAAAATGCATAACCTGAAATTTCAAGGAAAAGAAGGACGCCAAGCATCCTAAAATTCTAACAGCAAGAAAGCCTAACATGGTACAAAATCGAAAACAGAGACGACAATGTAATAAGACTCGACCCTTCCAGATTTTGAAGCAAGATCATAAGCAAGTACCTCCATTACAATTCCTCTCAAGGTCTCGGAATGAGTAGGAGAGACTTTCCCCACCCTCAATTGGAAGTCCCCAAGTTGGTATTGAAAGCCCTAAACAAACAGCATTCAAAAATTAAAAAGTAAAAAAAAAAAAAAATCAAATTCTCAATAACGTCTCGTTGCAGACGAAATCATATTACAGGAGAAAAAAAAAAAAAAAAAAAAAAACCTCAAAAGTAAGCGAGACTCTGGCTTTGTAGGACTGCAATTTTTCCATAATCGTCTGAATCGAGGAATCGGCCTCAAGAACCAAGCGCTGTCCCCGGATGATGAAGAAGTACTTGCTGGGTTGCTCCGGCAGCGAAATCCCGAGAAAATCGCGAGGGAAATCCGAAAGCTGACTCTGATCTGCCCCCCAAAAAAAAAAAGGAATTGTAAATAATGGAAATTTGCCCTAACCCTAACCCTAACCCTAACCCTAACGCTGAAACCTGAAATTGAGAAATGGTTCAATAAAAACCTCGTACGATAGGCTTGTAAAAGGTGAGAGTGGATTTCCAGCGGCCGTCCTTGACGCCGTTCATGCTCTCGACGCACTGAGTCACCTCGTTGACGATTTGGCTGCTCGCCGTTGTGCCGGGGTTGGGTTGCCAGTGCAAAACCCTAGAAAACCGGAAAAAAAAATCCCCAAAATTGGAAAATTTTGTGGGAATTCGAAGGAAATTGATAAGAAAATTAAGATAATTATTATAGAAAAAAAAAAAAAAAGGAATTACCATTTGATAGGCATTGTTCTGGGTATTACGAACAGTGCTTCTGCGATTCGGATTGGCCGGGGGTGTGGTGAGGTGACGTTTTGGCTTGGCAAGAGCGGCGGCGAGCGTTGCAGACCAGGCGTGGAAACGGCGTCGTTTGCAACCTGCAAGGGATATATAAATAGAAGGTTTTGTTTGCACCCGTGCACCCTAAACTTATCAAACAGTTATAATTTGTACCTTAAACTTTTGATATTTTTAATTTACATCCTGAATTTATAAATTTAAATTTATAGTAATTTATCCTCATTGAAAATAATGTTAGTATTTTGAAATAAAATGATGTGTAATTTGTATATAATTAGTTAATTAATGATAAAAATAATTTTTTTTATCTATTTTTAATCCAAATTTATTTAGATCAAAATTTTTAATTAAGTATTATCAAAGTATAAAATTTTCAATTAACTTTGTTTTAAATATAAATTTGGGTTAATTTTACTTAAAAAGACCTTTTATGCTCTTAGTAATGACCTATATGTAAGTCAAGTGTCAATTTTCATTTAAAAAAAATAAACATTGTAATCAATGAGGGGTAATTAATATTTATAAGTTAATGGTATAAATTATTAAAATTAAAAATTTAATGTATAAATTGCAATTGTTCTATAAGTTCAAGGTATACCGATGCAAAAAAAAAAAAAAAAAAAAAAAAACAACAACTCTATTATATCTCTATAAAGTAAAGGTTAAATAAATTATGAAATCAAGGACTACTAATGAAACTGATGATATTAAAATGAATGATTTGCTAATTTATCAGTTTCATGAAAATTATGATAGACCCTAATTGAAACTTCTAAGAAATTTTATTTGATTAAACTTGAAAAGATTGACCACATAAATATAGTTATATTCGATACACAAATTATACAAATAAAACTCTTAAGCTTTTCAATCATCAAAATAAAAAACAAGAAGTTTCGCCTAAAATAATAAAGGAAATGTCTTGACGAGCAAAATTAAACTTTTTTTTCCAAAACAGCACAATTTATATTCACATTGATCTAGTTCAGAGGAGGCAACCATTGCACTTTTGTAATATGCAGTCATAGGATACTGATCAGGTGAAACTTGTAAAGAATTTAAGAGTTCATTTTATGAGTTACTCTTGTTTGTAATCGTTATCTATAGAATTAGTGTTTTCAACTGCCGCCTAAATTATGGTTATAATGCAGTTTAAATACTTTTTCTGACTATACATGCAAACACACATACAAAATTTAGTGATGGTGTCCAGAATTATAAATCTAAAAAAGTAAATTGCCAAAAAAAAAAGTTTAAAGACTTACCGTAAGGCACAAATCCCCAAAACCCAACCTAATAGATTTTCAGGTGATTTATTTATTTAGTTTTTGAATTATGAATATTCTATCAATTTGATCATTAAACTTTATCACTTTCATAGTTGAACTTTAAGTGAATGTTTAGTAAATCAACTCAGGGAAAAAAAAAAAAAAACTCTTTTTTGTTTTCTTCTTAAAAGTTAAGAAGTTTTTTAACTAATTTGTGAAAAGTCAATCAATTACAACCCAAATATTTTAACGAGTAATTGACCCAGATAGTCCATAAATTCTTTAAAAGGTGGCGGTATGATCTTTATTTTATGTTTTGGCAGAGATGACCCTAAACTCTTAAAATATTGACCATTTTAATCATTTCCGTCTAATTTTATTAATTTATAACCTAATGAAAGGGTATTTTAGTAATTTATTAATGATTAATTTTAAAAATTTTAAAAAATTCATCTCACTCACTCCTCGAGTCAAAAGTGCGGCTAAGATCAAAATCGAGGGTAGGGCAGGTTCCTCTCCCTCTTTTTCTCCATTTTCTTGGATCTGTGGATTAGGGGCGAGGGGCTTTGGATTCGGTTGGGGGGGGGGGGTGTTCAAGGGTCAAGGTTCAAGGTTTGAGCTTTGCGACAGGGGGGCCGGCGGCACTGGGTTTGGTCTAAGGACTAGGTCTGCGTTTGGTTCGGTTAGGGGGCTGGGTTTGGTTATGTTGGCTGGCTAGGGGGTTTGGTCCTAGGAATGGTGACATTGGGTTTGGTTTGGGGTTTGGGTTTGGGTTTGGTTTAGTTGGGGGGCTAGATAGGTTTGGTCCGGAAGGGGAGGGGCTCTCGTCATCGGAGTTAGGGGTGCTTGAGTTGATGGAGTTTGGGGGGGCGGGGGAGAAGTTGCCATGGTTGTGGAGAAGCACCTAGGTTTAAGGGGCGTTGGGTTGGGAAGCGCGACTACGTTGGTGTGGGGGGGGGGGGAGGTTTCCATGGTTGTGGAGAAGCACCTGGGTTTAAGGGGCGTTGGGTTGGGGAGCGCGACTGCGTTGGTGTTGGAGGGGGGGGGGCATGGTGACGCAACCTGGATATGGGTTCGTGTCGGGGGGGGGGGGGGTTGTGAAAGGGAGGGAGTGGGAAAGAGAGAGGTATGTTGGGCTTTTTACTACAAAAATTGATCGCTAAATATTTTGGTATTTTTACTACAAATATTGACCACTTTAGCAAGATTCAGTTAGAAATGTAACAGAATTTGATGAAAATGACTAAAATGACCAACATTTAAAGAGTTTAAGGCCATATTGATAAAAAAAAAAAAAAAAACTGTCACCTTTTAAAGAATTCAGGAACTATTTGACCCAATTATTGTATTTCAACTATAATCTACCAACCAAATGCATGCTAAATTTTCCTAAAATTATATTTTAATTTTGTTTTTTGTTTTTTTTTTAAATAGTTTTGATCCCTATCACTAAATTGAGGAACGATTTATGAAAATTAACAAAGATAAACACATTCCTATCACATAATAACTAAAATTTTTAACAAATTACTGTATAAAAATGTAACTGCTATAGTTTTTAAGGGTTTTTAGTAAGATTAATAATGACATTTTTACAAGTAGTATAATGATTTATTTAAAAATTTTATGTTAATATGGAATTGATACATTATCACATATTAAATTTTAAAAATTTTCTGTAATTTTAATATTAGGGATCAAAACTGTTAAAAATAAAAAAAGGGACTAATTTAATAAATTTAATTTTCAAAGACCAAAATGACATGATATACATACTTGAAGGACTCAATGGATAAATTATCCGTCAATTTAAAAAAACTCAACAGTCCCTAATTTCATTTGGGAGTCGAAGTCACACTCGGAAGGAAAAAAATCGAAATATTATAAACTTCCGTGGCTGTTTAAGAATAACCAAAAACCCGCGAAGAGTTGAGTGAGAAATTTTCAGAAAAACCTACGAAAAACGAAAAATTGCACAGGTCCAAGTCCAGTCCTCAACCACGAACGAAGATCCAAGACCCCCGAGTCCTCCCCACACACAGCTTCCCAATTCACTCCGATTGTCGGAATTCGCAGAAGAAAAACCGCGAATTCTGGGCGGAGCTAGGGTTTCGGCCACCGGAGAACCATGGCGTGCGTGTACATTCCGGTGCAGAACTCGGAGGAGGAAGTGCGAGTCGCTCTCGATCAGCTCCCCCGCGACGCTTCCGACATTCTCGACATCCTCAAGGCCGAGCAAGCGCCTCTCGATCTCTGGCTCATCATCGCGGTCCGTTCTCCTCCTCCTTCTTCTTCTCGGTTGAAATTTCGAACCTTTTCTTCTTTCTTTTTAATTTTTTTTAAATTTTAGCTGCTTTACGTTGCAGAGAGAGTACTTCAAACAAGGAAAACTCGAACAGTTCCGCCAGATTTTGGAGGAAGGCTCTAGTCCTGGTATTCAACACATATATATGTATATATAACTTTCTTAGTTGTGTTGAATTTTCGTGGAAAAAGAAGACTTGTTTGTTCGTGTTGGTGCTTAATTGTTTTTTTTTTTTGTGGGGGGGGGGGGGGGGTGGTGTGTGGGTGCAGAAATTGATGAGTACTATGCTGATGTTAGATACGAGAGAATTGCGATCTTGAATGCTTTAGGAGCGTACTATAGCTACCTTGGAAAGATTGAGACTAAACAAAGAGAAAAGGAGGAACACTTCATCTTGGCCACGCAATACTACAACAAAGCGTCCAGAATCGACATGCATGAGCCTTCTACTTGGGTTGGCAAAGGTGGGTTAATGCTTGTTTTTTGTTGTCGTTTATATCTAAGCAAAGAGGACAGTTCAACATATAGATATATATATATATATATATATATATATATTTATTTATTTATATTAGTACGTGTGCGTGCGCTGAAGTTTTCAATAGTATGGGTGAAAGTTTTTGTTAGACATCCATCTTGGTTTTGAATGTGGGAAATTGTTTCCTGTGATTATTTATTAGAATTTCCTGAGTTGTAGTTCCTATAGGGACATTTTGACCATTGATAGAGACATATAGGGTACAATCATTCAAATTTCGTTTTCATCAAGTACCTGGTACCGCGGAGGGTAAAAAACTTTTTGTGGGGATCTCTTGTCTGTGTGAAATCCTAAGTTGCTTCAATTCGTTTTTAGTTTTGAACTTTGTGTCTCTGACTATAACAAACCTGTAGGTTTACTTATGGTCTTATACCGTTGTTGAGCTTTTTGAAATTATTCAGCATCCACTCGATGCTGAGTCATGCCTCCAAATATAGCTCTCTTTAACCCCCTTCTTCTTTTTAACAGGTCAGCTTTTACTAGCTAAGGGTGAAGTAGAACAGGCATCTGCTGCATTTAAGATTGTTCTGGATGGAGATCGGGATAATGTTCCAGCCCTTTTGGGTCAGGTATGCCGATATGTTATGCTTGATAAATCGCTATTACTTGATTTTTATATATCCAATATTACCTTGTTTGTTTATATATTACTATTTTTTAAGTAATCTGGCATATCTACACACTATCAAAGAAATGAAGGAGACAAAATTATTAAAATTTTGATCGATTCTACTAACCTTAATTGCAAAGTCTTGGGCTTTTAAAGCATAGATATGAGCTTTTAGTTTAATAGCTAAGGACACCTTGTTCTTTTCTTGATCATTATTTTTTAGTTTGAATAATTTTTCTTTCTTTTCAGTAAAGTTGCATCAAGTAATAGCCCGTTCTTTAGTCATAAGTTTTTTTAATTTTACTGTGTGTGGTACCATAGTAATGAAGGTTCAGACTATTAGAATTTATAGTTTAAAACAAAGCCTTATGTTTCCTCTTCTTTTCGGTGCAGGATAATTCTAGGAATAAAAACTTTTCCGTTGTCTGATGCTGGGAAAATTATAAGCTGAAACTTGATGCTTAGACAATTAAGGGTGCTACCTTGTCTATGAATTTGTTTGGTTGTCTTAAATTGATGCTTGGGCCCTCTGCATGCTTAACAACTAAGATATTAGAGATTTTAACAGCCTGGAGAGAAAAAACTAATGTGAATCTAGAGCTGATTTGATTAGCAGAGATATGCCTTTATCTCATTTCTTTTTTTCCTCCCTTATTGTAACTTGTCTGGGAACCTGCAGGCATGTGTTCAGTTCAACCGTGGACGCTATTCTGATTCATTGGAGTTGTATAAGGTTTGTATTCAATATTCTGCCATTTCTCCACCCATTTGTTGTAACAAGTGGACTGAGATTTTCTCAATATTTGATTTTTATCACTATTTATATTCATAGAGATTGGGGTATATATATATTCCTTTGCAGATAAAGTCACTGTTAATTCTGACTTTTGTAATCTAAATTTTTGAAAGAGGGCTCTGCTAGTATATCCCAATTGTCCTGCTGCTGTAAGACTTGGGATTGGTCTCTGTCGTTACAAGTTGGGTCAATTTGACAAAGCCCGTCAGGCATTTCAGAGGGTATTGCAGGCAAGTGATGTTAACTAATTTTGATGCATTTTTATCTTATGCTGCACATTTTTCACCATTGCCAATGGCTATACTCAATATGATAAATGCTTTGTACTTGCAGTTAGATCCAGAAAATGTTGAGGCTCTTGTTGCACTGGCAATTATGGATTTAAATACACATGAAGGTAAATTTTATGAGCATCTATAGAATATGATTTCGTCTATGCTGAATGGTGCATATGTTGTTTGGCTGTTATCTATGTGGAAATAAAATTCTGATTCTGCTACGGCCTAATTTTTATGCTGTCTTATATATCTTCAGCTACTGGAATCAAAAGAGGAATGGAAAAAATGCAGAGAGCTTTTGAAATATATCCTTATTGTGCAATGGCACTAAATTATTTAGCAAATCATTTTTTCTTCACGGGTCAACACTTTGTGGTTGAACAACTGACCGAAACTGCCCTTGCTGTTAGCAACCATGGACCGACAAAGTCACATTCTTACTATAATCTAGCGCGATCTTACCATAGCAAGGTTGGACAAACAATATCTTCATTCTTCTATTACTTGATTGTGTTGAAAGCTATGCCAAAGTATATCCATGAACATGTTTGTGTGTGTTCACCCATGTTTAGATGTAGGGAAAATATTTCAATTGGTCAAAGATTTTTCACTTTGTTCTTCAGACCATAGTCAATGCAAATGGCAAAACTTTATTTGGCACAAAAATTTGAAACTTGCATATTCAATATGTTATTCTATTTTTGTGTTCCCATGCGTAATGCTATTTCAAATACTTTATGTCATAAATATTAAGCTTTTGAACTTGTAAAAGTGATCTTTAACTTGAAATAAATTGGAAATTGTCAATGTTGTAATGATTAAATGGAAAAGTTTATACATCAACCAATAACAGTCAAATCCAAAATTTAGCATATGCTACACTTGGTGCCAAATTTGCACCAAGTACAACATATTGCTAAACTTAGCACCAAAAATGGCATTGCATTGGAGAGTGGTTTTCTCAAATCTACTCCCTAATGGGAGTCTAGTGACGTACATGTGTAATGGTCCTTCATGTTTGTTAAAGCTGCAATCTAACACTCTCAAACATTTTCTAAAGCAAATGCGTTTAGTGCTCTGCTACTGGAATGATATGTTGTCAATTTTTACATCTTCCCAAGCAGTTAATTATAACTCTAGTAGTACAAGACTTCAATTTATTTATTGACATTCTTTTGCCGGATTTCAGGGGGACTATGAAAAGGCTGGGCTATATTACATGGCATCTGTCAAGGAAGTTAATAAGCCTCGCGAGTTTGTCTTTCCTTACTACGGTTGGTAACACCTCTCTGTTATTTTGCAACGTTATGTGTATTACCGGGACATATTAGCATAGTTTTAGTCCTGTTTTTAATTTGAAATGTATAGTATTTCTGATGTAGAGGAATTTCTGTCTATTTTGTTTGGTGCTCAAGTTTCTTTGTTGTTTGGCAATTCTTGTTGACCATGAAATTGTTATGTTTATATTAGTTAATTTCATGTATTAGTGTGAAATGACTAAGCGCTAGATTCTTTGAACATTGAAGCATGTGTCTCTGTGTTTTGAAAATACACACAAGTGCACATACTAACGAGTAAGTTGGATTTGGTCAGCATGCACAATATATTTGAACAAACATTTTCAATATTTTACTAAACCAAAATGCGCATGATGATGCAGAGCATTTGTTCTTTTGATCTATTGTCTCCCATTCTCTTTTATTCTTCTGTATAACTATGGTTTATTGGTGACAGGGTTGGGGCAGGTACAATTGAAGTTGGGAGATCTTAAAAGTGCACTAGCTAACTTTGAAAAGGTTTTGGAGGTCTATCCTGATAATAGCGAGACGTTGAAAGTGAGTTAAAAGAAAAGCATCTTGGAAATTGGGCATATTTTTCAATTTAATCCCAGTATATCTTGTTTTTTTCCCAAATAATTTCAATGTAATGAGTTTTTAATCCCTTTTTTTTTTTTAAACCAATAGGTTCTTGGGCATATATACGTGCAGCTTGGGCAGACGGAAAAGGCCCAGGAATTTATGAGGAAGGCTACAAAAATTGACCCACGGGATGCCCAGGTTAGAAATCATGTTGTTTTATACTTTAACAAGTTGGGTTACTGATTTAGTTGCTAAATTTGGTGTGTTGAGAAGCCGTTGATATGATGTGTAAGTTTCTTCATGCCCCAAGCTTATGTTGATGTTTGTAGAAGTTCTGAAACTTATAGTTGGTAACTTTTGCTGCATATGTATATATATATATATATTATATGCATAATATATAATATATATATTTGCTGCATAAAATTTGTTGAGTAGTGAAGAATGTGTTTATTTGTTGGTTAGGCTTCCTCCGAATAGTCTCTGTTCTTCATTTCCTTACTTTGTCATGTTCATGTTCACGCATCTAGATGATTAGTATACATGTTTAGTAGAGATTTGCTGGTTCAATGTGTTACCTTTAAATTTGGGAATGCGCTTGTTCCACCTCATCCCTGCCAAAACAATGCTTTGTCATGGTTGAATTCAGATGCTTGTGATTTGAGGTATTATAAGGGCCCTTAGAAATTGTTGCACTATCTTGAAGTTTTTGTGGCGCAATTCCTTGGTTACGAATACTGCAGAACAAATAATAAATTTTAGATACTTTACTCCTGTCTTTTTTCAACTTTAATTTAATATTTAGCATCTTCTCTGTCTTAATTTGTTACAGGCATTTCTTGACCTAGGGGAACTTCTAATATCATCTGACCCTGTAGCTGCTCTTGATTCGCTAAAAACTGTAAGGAGTTCATCTTTCACTTCTGTGTTATTAAGATGTCTCCTGTACAGTGATTGAAGCTTTTTAAATAATTTTTAATCCGTTGGTTTGAGTTGATCAAGATCTTCAAAACTGTTGCAGGCTCGTACGCTCTTAAAAAAGGGAGGTGAAGAAACACCAATCGAAGTTCTCAACAATCTTGGAGTTCTCCATTTTGAAAGGGGAGAATTTGAGGTTGGAGCAGTTTCCTAAGGATTACTTTGGAAGAATCTTCATGCTATTGTTGTTAATTTTGTGTGGTTTAAGACATCTTTTTTTTTTTTTTTTTTGGAAGTGTATTCGACTGCTAAAAGCCCTGTTAAATTAGTGTTGATTTCTTTTTCTCTCTACTGTCAGCTTGCTCAACAAACTTTCAGGGAGGCATTAGGTGATGGAATATGGCTTGCATTTATTGATGGTAAAGAAAACTCTCCACCTGTTGATGCTAGTGCATCTGTTCTTCGGTACAAAGACATGCATCTATTTCAGCATCTTGAGAAAGAAGGTCGTGTTGTTGACTTACCTTGGAGCAAAGTCACGGCACTCTTTAACATGGCAAGATTACTTGAGCAGTTGCATAACACTGAAACTGCAAGCACATTGTACTGTCTGATCTTGTTTAAGGTAAGATGCATTTGTGTTTTTGTGTGCATGACAAGGGTTTGTTTTATTCAGTGCGTAAATAATATTTAGTTATTTTACCAATTTGCCTCTTTGACCTTGGGTGTTTACTTGTTAAATTCATGCATGTATTTATTGTTTATTTTTCTTTTGTTACTTACCTTGTGGGATTGGTGTTTGTTAAAAACTGTGTTCTAACTTTGCAGTATCCAGACTACATAGATGCTTATCTGAGGTTTGCTGCTATTGCGAAAGCTCGAAACAATCTTCAATTAAGCATTGAGCTGGTTGTTATTCCTATAACACTTTCCCTTCTAATTCTCTCTCTCTCTCTCTCTCAAACAAACAATTCTTAAAGAATTTCTTTTTATAGGTCAATGATGCTCTGAAGGTGAATCCGAAGTGCCCAAAAGCATTATCTATGCTCGGAGACTTGGAATTGAAGAATGATGATTGGGTTAAGGCAAAGGAAACATTACGTGCTGCTAGTGAAGCAACAGAGGGGAAGGATTCCTATGATACACTCTCTCTGGTTTGTGCACTTCTGGAGAGCTTGCATCTCTTAGAAATTTCACTTTAGCATCAAATGAAAATTTCATGGAAAACCTATTGTTGTTTATTACTTTCAATTTCAGCCTTCATCTCACGATGCCACTTTGAATTATTTTAGGGGAACTGGAACTACTTTGCAGCAGTTCGTAACGAAAAAAGAAATCCCAAGTTGGAAGCTACACATTTAGAAAAAGCTAAGGAACTTTACACAAAGGTAGTTAGATTCTCTTATATATATTTTTTTCTCCTTTTCTTCCCTTGCATTCCTGAGTTTTTTTTTTTTTTTTGGTCTGTGAGAATGAGGAATGTCCCATAACGGCTCAATTGAGGAAGTATTTGTTTTAATGTATCCTAGTACGTGTTCATCACATGCATACTTTTTTCAAAATTTTCATACTCATAGGTTCTAGCTCAACATTCTGCCAATTTATATGCTGCAAATGGTGCCGGGGTGGTATTTGCTGAAAAGGGTCACTTTGATGTTTCAAAAGATATTTTTACTCAGGTAAGTGTAAGTTTTCCCTTTTTGAATGGCCATGTGTTAACGATGGTTAAAATTTTCATTCTGAATTTTCAAATATTTAAAAACTTTTTAAGGTTCAAGAAGCTGCAAGTGGAAACATTTTTGTCCAGACGCCAGATGTCTGGATAAATTTGGCGCATGTTTATTTTGCTCAGGGAAATTTTGCGTTGGCTGTGAAAATGGTCAGTTTGCAGTATCCTATTTTTATGCATCTTTATGGTTTTCGTTCTTTAGTGACTGCATCCGTGTTGACACCACTTGTCATCTTGCAGTATCAGAATTGCCTGAGGAAGTTTTTCTACAACACAGACTCTCAGATTCTTCTCTATTTAGCTCGTACACATTATGAAGCTGAACAATGGCAAGACTGCAAAAAGACTTTGCTGAGAGCCATCCATTTGGCTCCTTCAAATTACGCGCTGAGATTTGATGCAGGTGTAGTGATGCAGAAGTTCTCAGCTTTAACCCTACAAAAGGAAAAGAGGACCGCAGATGAGGTTTCCTTTTCATTTTGCTTCTTTCTTTTGTTCCAATGCCCCATCGTTTTTATATCAATTTTTTTTTTTTTTAATTTTGAAATGGCATGGTATGGCGAATGAGCAGTGCTCTATAGATACAGCATATTAAGACATGTTCTACCAACAAAAAATAAAAAAGAGAGAGAATGTCCTCACAAAAAATTATTGACAATGCAATTGGAGTTCCTCCTATGATTTAGGTTTATCTCTCTCTTTTTTTTTTTAATGGGAAGTTCCTCCTATGTTTTGTTTTTTGTTTTATCAAATGTGCTGAAGAATTATATACCTGGATTGTTTGAGCTGTAATCCCATTAACTTCATCATAATAATCTTACTGTTACTTGCCTTCTGATTTCAATAGAACGGGGCTTTTTTACATCTCATTTTTCCTCTCCTTTTCCCTTTATATAGGTGCGTTTAACAGTTTCGGAGTTGGGAAATGCTGTTCGTGTATTTAAACAGTTGTCTGCCTCTGCTGCTTCGAACCTTCACTTTTATGGGTTTGATGAGAAGAAAATTGATACCCATGTCGACTACTGTAAACACTTACTTGAAGCTGCAAGAGTTCACTTGAAGAATGCTGAACATGAAGAGCAGAAAAACCGGCATAAACAAGAAGCTCTTCGTCAGATGGCATTGGCTGAGGAAGCCCGTCGTAAGGCTGAAGAGCAGAGGAAATTTCAGGTCTGCTGATCATGCTCTGTATATCTATTATTCTTGCAGTGAAGATGCCTAGTCAACTCTATAATAAAAATGTTTACTGATACTTTTTTGTGGAAATAGTTGGAAAGGAGAATGCGAGAGGATGAACTAAAGCAGGTGAGGCAACAGGAGGAGCATTTCGAACGAATAAAGGTAAATGCTCTAAATTGTATTTGAACACTTCGCTCCTTGCTTCTGAATAGGCCCTAGTTCTGTGGTATGGTAGCATAATAATATGTTAACGAAAGCACATCTTTACTGCTATGAAAGAAGCCTGTAAAATCGTCCTTTTTCCTGTATATCAATTCTCGTGATTCTTGTAAAATAAAATTAAATCCTATAAACGAAATAACAAAACATGATTTCTTCGCATTACAACTGGTCAACATTATCCTTCTAAATGCTTTTTAATGCTGTTTATCAGATAATTTCTTTTGATCTAGGGAGATCTATGTTAGATCCAGAAATTTTTTTTTTAAATGTTAGATCCAGAATTATATTCACATAAAATCCACAAAATAAAGAAAATAAAATAGAAATAAGAACACTCCAAAAGGTTGAGGAAATACTTGTATGTCTGGTTTTTGCATCTTCAGGAGCAATGGAAAAGCAGCACATCTTCTAAGCGAAGGGACAGGTCGGAGATTGATGACGAGGAGGGCGGGAATAGCGAGAAGAGAAGGAGAAAGGGTGGAAAGAGGAGAAAGAAGGACAAGCACTCAAGATCACGTTACGAAACAGAGGACGTAGAGGCAGAGATGATGGATGATCAGGAAGAACTAGATGATGAAAATGCCAAGATAAATTATAGGGAGCCCAGTGGTCAGATTAACGACCAAGACGATTATGTGGAAGAAAATGCTCATGATCCTCTCGCAGCAGCTGGGCTAGAAGATTCTGACGCCGAGGAGGAGGTGGAAAATGTTCTTCCTATTCTTTGCATTCAACTTTTTCAAAAACAAAAAATTCCAATCATGTCTCGGCTTGAAACTCAAGTCAACCATATGTTTGCAGTGTTAATGCATTGCCATGCCATGCCATGCCATTCTGTGGCTTAAACTAAGTATTTATTCTCCCATTCTACAAGCCGTTTGACATCTTCTCTTTACCTTTGAAGGTTGCACCTGAATCAACAGCAAGCCGGCGGAGGCGGGCATGGTCTGAATCTGATGACGACGAGCAATTAGATAGGCAGCCAGAGCCTGGTGAAATCAGAGAGAATTATCCTGACATGCCGGGCAGTGATGGAGGTAAGCTGGACGAAGAAGGTGCCATCAACGACGATGAATGAGATCCACCATCTCGAGCCAAAGGTCGGGAACAAACCTAACAAACCGAAAGTACAGGTGCTATTTGTGTTCCTAGATTTGAAAGCTCACAATCACAATCTGTATTTGTACCTTGAAACTCATATTAATAGAAACAACATGAGTGGGCTCTTCGAGATCCCTTTTATTTTTTCTTATTTTTTTTTTTTTTTTCTGAGAGTAAGGTGTTGCCTTAGAGCATTTATCTGGCCTTCGCCCAAAAAAATAATAATAAATGAGATGTGTCTATATTTTTTCTTTTAATCCATATAAATGTAGTTTCTTTTTTTTTTTTTTTTTGCCTTTAATTTTATTATTATTCTTTTTTTGGGTTCTCTTATTATTCTTTGACAGGAGAGCCAGATCAGTTTGTCTCTGCCAACGGACTAGTGTAGGAAGTCTTTAGGACCTGTAAAGACACAGAAAGATGGTCCGTCAATCACTCTTTCCCTCCTTTTGGACAAAATGCAAATGCAACCTACAGACCCACTCACTACTCACCACCACCTCCACCAGCAGATATTGCTTGAGAACGTGTTTAAACTTGCTCTTTTTGTCAGAACATAACTTTATTATCTTCCTCTCTACTCTGTTTGGCTTGCTCATTTTTGTCACTTTATTTAGCTCTGTATAATAGAGGGAAGGAGGCTGAGATACTAGTTAATCTCAAACAACCTTAAATTATGGCTTTGGCTATCCCTTTTGTCTGGTATTTTATATTCTTATTTGTGAATAAAAGAAAAGGCAACTCCACTTGTTGTGAAGAGGTCAAATCACACCCCAAAAGTTGCCCAAAAAGAAAAGAAAAAAGAAAAAAAAAAATCTATGGAGGATGCTTATGCCATAGGCACCATTAACCCTAACCTTAACAATTTTTATTCAGATAATCCTTATAAAATGATTTGAGTGTAATGGCACAGCCCCAAAAAGATCCAAACTATTACTCCTTATCTTAAAATTTTAGTCGGATAACACTTGTAAAATGGGATAATCCTAACCTTACAATTCTAATCAGATAATATTTACAAAATAAGTGTAACGGTGCACCAATTAAAAGATCCAAATTCCAGACCAAATCATTAATCCTCACCTTAAAATTTCAATGGATTAATGTTTTTAAAATGGGCGTAACGGTGCGGCTCAAAACGATCCAACCCTGTATGTGTGTGTGTGTGTGTGTGTCTATATTTGCTGACAAGATCCAACCCTATATGATGCTTTGATCTGAATCCTAGCAGATCAAAGCTAGGATTTTCAAAGCCTTTTCAATGGATTTTCAACCCCGCAGTGTAGAAAGAAGACATTTCAAAGCCTTTTCCTCCTCAGGAAGCTACACCTTTTTGGAATGCTTAATCGCAATGGTGTAAATGTAATAAACTAATCTTGCTTATTAAGCAAACACGTGTTGCTCATCTTCTATATATCAAGGATGTAGAAATATATACATACATACATATATATATATATAATATTATATAAGTTAGATTTGATAATGATGGGGGCATTTGCACGAGTTTCGTACAAGTACCTGGAATCATCTTCTTTTGAGCTTCATTTTCTGCTCAACTTTTGAGTAGTTAGCACATGGGTTCAGTTCAGAATTGTAAGGAGTCACTCATAATCTTGACTGCAGAAAAGTTTACCCCACCCACTCTTTTTTTATTTTCCTTCACCCCCAAAAAAAGGAAAATGGAAAATCTCGTAGACCTAGTTCATGGGTTGATCACATTTAGAAAGTTATTAAACTTTAAAACGTCGTGTTTGACCAATAAGATTATGCTATATGGCTAACTCGTAAGAGCCTTAGTCTAAGGGTAACATATACGATGTGAGGTAACTTACGAGTTTCCCAACTTTTACCTTTCACATTCATAAAAATGTCAGGGTAACTCATTTTGTCATTCTCTTTGTCATTTGCTAGCTTCTCCTTTTGCCAAAAGAGACAATCGATTTCGGCTCAACAAAATTGCTAATTTAATTTTGACCAAATGTTGGCTAAGCTAACGAGCCATGACTTTTATCATTTGTTTCGTGTCTTTTAACATATCAATAGCGTTATTTTGTGCGTGTATATGTATACAAGACTTGTTAGTTATACCCTAAAAAATAAAAAGACTTGTTATTTGTACGGTAGTCATATCGTACAGTGGTGTATTCCTGACCGTTGGATGAAAAATGAATGACTGATCTCTCTCTCTCTCTCCTTATTGGATGTCCGGTAGTACCAAACAACATGTATACTTGTATGTTTAAATATAAAGGCAATTTGTAAAATAACTTGATCACTTTCTTAAAAGTTATTAAAAAAATTTTATTAGCAAAATTACCTCGAACAATCTTTATTTTTGCTAATTTCAATTTTTGAGATGATCGTTTCGGCAAATATTTTTTTATATATACTACAGACAACAGTGCTACATGAACTACAAATATTCAATGGAACAAGGAATGGTAAAAAGAACTCAAGCCTACTCCAACAAAGAAGGGAAACTACTTCTTTGTTGCAGGTGTCTCTCTGGCTCAGCATTGTGGGTAGGGAAAAGAGTTTAATGAGTAATAAATGTCACCCTTTTTATAGTTTGGAGACCGCAAGTTTGGATCTAACTCTTTCCAAACATAATTTCAATGCGAGCAAAGACGAGGCATGTTAGCAAAAGCCTGGGGTCATTGGGTCCCCCCAAGTATGGTATAATTTAAAATATAAAGAGAAAAACGTTGAAAAGAACCACCCCCCCCCCCCCCACATTAAGAAAATCTTAGCAACAACTTCAAGCGAAGGCCAAGTCATCTCAATTCATATTTATGAAGTAGAGAGGAATCATTATACGTCAACCAAAAAAAGCTACAAACATTGGATTCTTCATTTAACACACAGGGTTCATTTCAAAATGGCCGAATAAAATTGTTCAGAGAGAGAGAGAGAGACCTAGTAGTAGACTAGTCCCTAACCTCCCACGAAAAAAAACAAAGAAGAAAAAACACAAAATAAAACAACGTCCCACCAGTTCAAGTACAATTTTGGCATTTATCTCAGGAACCCAGTACTGGAAACTCAATCAATCACCTGCAAAACAAAACAAAATGAACTTGTAGCCACGATTCCCAACTGGGTCATGATAAGAAAAAGAGATCAAGATCAAGAACAAAGAACAAACCAACAAAGAGAAAAACAAAACAAAGAAAAAAAAAAAAAAAAGTGAGTCCAAAAGCAACACCAAATAATGAAAGTTTTTGGTGAAAGAGGATGGAATTTTTTCTCAGTTACTACCATTATGTGTGGTCCTAGAAGAAGTGAAGATTGGGAAGTCATAAGAAGAGTTGGTACTGGGAATTGAGATTGAGAGCTGTGTTGTGGAAACAGATCCACTGTTGGAAGACTTGTCATCCAAGTCAGGCCATGAGGAGGAGGAGTCCCTTTCCTTCACCGGCCATTCATCAAAGAAGTGAATGGTTTTCTTAGTCTCTTGTTTTCTCTCGAGTTTCACAAAATTCTGGTCTCGACTTTGCTCTTGTTGTTGTTGTTGTTGTTGCTGCTGCTTCTGGGCATCTCCAGAACCGCTCTGAAGCTGCAAATAATGCTGCTTAGACGAAGAAGAAGAGGAGCAACTCATAGTCAGTACCGGTGTGAGTTGCCAAGAGTCATTCATGGATGAAGCAACCCTTGCGAAGCCACCCTTCGCTGGCTCTTCGCAGAAGAATGCACGCTCTTGATCACCATACCTATTTCTTTTTTCCCCAATAAACAAACATAACAAAACTATCATCAAATATAACCACAAAAAAAAAAAAAAAAAAAATCATCATATCAAGTTGATGAAAAAGTCCAGATTTCTAACCTCCAGTCAGAGTCGAAATGCAAGGAAGTATTGCTGTCTTGAGATGACAAGCCCATCAGCCCGTGATGAGTCCTGGGTTGATGATGATAAATCATAGGTAGATGATGATCAAGAATATGGGTGTTGTTGTTGTAATAAGCGTAGTGGAGATCATGGCGGTTTTGGGTATCGGAAGAGAGCGAAGAAAAGGAAGAAGATGAGTTGGGTGTTTGGGAAGTCAGTGATGAGGTGGTTAATGGAGAACTAGAAGGTGACTTCAAAACTTCCACAGGCTTTCTTGAACGGTTCTTCCCTCTATGCATGTGCCTCTCACAGTATTTCGAGTCTGGAAAAGCCTCCTTTGAACACCTCCATTTTTTTCCATCTGTTCTTCTGCACCTTCCTGGCTCTGGGTCTATTTTTCTCCCCAGACCCATCTGAAAACAGTTCCACCCAACTGCATAAACACACACACACACACACACATACATATATATATATATATATGTGTGTGTATAAAAATACGTCTTTTAGAGATCAAATGAAGATTCCTATTTCATTATTGTTATTACTTAACTTACCATGTTGAGGGTGGTTAGGGAATAGCTTGGAGGCCAAAGAGGAGGAGTCCAAGTTGTAGCTTCTTTTGATAGTGAAGAGAAGATCAGGTGGGATGGGAATCCCAGACGCCATGTACTTGAAGATGAGAGCTTGGTGTTCAAGCTCTTGCCACTGTGTTGCAGTGAAGGGATACCTGTTCCTTCCACTCATATCTTACCAAAGACTTTGTAGAGAGAGAGAGAGAGAGAGAGAGAGACAGGTTCAGGGCTCAGAGGAAAACAGGGGAAGCAGAAGGTGTGTTTTGTGTTTGTATTTGTATTTGTATTTGTATTTGTTTATGTATTTGTATTTGAGAGATATCTTTTTTTTTTTTTTTTTTTTTTTTGTGTGTGTGGGTATGGTGGTTTTGAAGGGAGTGATTTATGAGTAAAAGAGAGAAGAGTAGGAGGAGGAGTAGGGAGGTAGGTATATTTATTTGAGGGACCATTGAGCTGCAGAATCTTCTGTACATGGATAAAAACTGATGGTTCTGATTATAGTGTTGCATGCCCACCTCTGCCCTTTTCCTTCTCTCTCTATCTCTCTGTCTCTTTCTCTCTCCTCTTTCTCTCTCCTTCTGCCCGTTTTTGTGTCTGCACCTGTCTGTTGCGCTTCTGGTTCTTCTGCAGACTGCTGGCCAAGCTGCCTCTGTGGCAGCTCTTGTCTCTGACATCTCTACGGAAACCCATAAACTAAAAGAAAAAGTTTTAGAGAGAGAGATAGAGAGAGAGAGAGATTTTAATATTATTATAATATAGATATATATATATCTATATATCAGAATACAAGAGTTGGTGTCTGAAAGCCAATGGCCTGTCTGCTGAAGAGGATTGTACGGTTTTTTTTTTGTTTTTTTTTTTAAATTTTATTTGTGCTTTTACCACTGCTACTGCCATTACTAACTCTTTTACTTTACTTTTTTTTCTGTTCCCTTTACCTCAGTCACACCAGTAGGTCAGGGCCTCACTTACAAATTGACCTTTTTTCTATTTGGGAAATCAGAAAAAAAGTAAAAAATTTATTCAGAGCAGGTGTGCTCTCTTTCAGGGACTTCTGATTAATATGAAAAAAAAAAAAAAAAAACTGGGTCTAGACAGGTGTGGACCCCCACAAACTTTTACTTTACTTTTTACTCTCTTCATTTATTGCAGAGATATTATATTACTAGATGTTTAGATTATGTTGTGTCTTTTTTTTTTTTTTTTAATTGTATACCCAGATAAAATTTGAGAGAGGAGAGCCCCATTAGATATATGGATTATCATCAGATTATTTATATGTTTCAACTACATTATGATGATGATTTTAACCCAAAATCTTTAATAAGAGAGTACATATTTTACCACCCGCCTAATTACTTGGCGGTACGTTGTCTTGTTGCTTTGCTTGTCTGCTTGTTCTTTTCTTTTTTTTTTTTTTTTTTTTTTTTTTTGTCAAAGCAAAACTGTCTTGTTTTTGCAAAATTAACCCTCTTGTCAATGTGACATCATGGGCATTGCTCAGTCGTGGTAAATTAATGAGATTGTGCAATTTAAAAAAGGGCATTAAGGCTCAGAAACAGACGTTTTGATTTCCTTTTATTCCTTTTATTTATTTATTTTTTTTGGAAAATTTTAATATCTTGTAGTATCTGATTAGATTAGTTCCTTCAAAAAAAAAAAAAAAAAGAAGTATCAGAATAGGTTAGCCTGTTAAATTGTGCCTACAAGATACCTGTAACGTAAGCTGTAACTTCTCTCTCTCTTCTTGGTAGATAAAGAATGAAGGGGGTGTTTGGCATTGTTTTCAAAACATTTTGGAAACAAAATGACACGCCTTTTGACATGCAAAAAATGGAACCCTTTTCTGGATTGCGTTTGTTTATCAAATGCTTTAAAATGTTTTCCCTTTTTTGTTTTCATTTCTTTAGCGTTATAATTTGAAACATATGTTTAGAAATACATCCAAATATAATTTCATTTTTTTTTATACTCAAATCAATCTCTCTAAAAATGTAACCTAACACAATTTTAAAAACGATTTCAACAACCCTTTTAAATAATCTCTTTTTTTTTGTTTACCCAAAATAAAATTATTTAAAAAAACAATGGGTCCGAAATCTCCCCTAACTGACAGTTGTACACAAGACATTATCGTCATATTTTGTGTCTTAATTTAAGATTGTCACATAGCGAACGTGGAGTATGCTAGGAATTAAAAAATAAAACAAAAAAAAAAGTAAAAAAAAAAAATCAATATACACAATTTTAAACCATCAAAATTTTGTTAAGTTTCAATAAACGGATACACAATTGTGTCTTATCGATTGAGGGTGCCCCCCCCCCCCCCCCCCTCTCTTTCTTTTTCTGGTTTCCTACCAAATAATTCTCTTATTTAATCATTTTCATTTCAAGTAAAATCGATCTGCAATTTCTGTGTATAAAAGGGAAAAGAAAACCCACACTTAGAAAAAGGGCAGCTCTAGAAGAGTGAAAAAAAAAAAAAGTTGAGAGTTGAAAACCGAAAAGAGTATAGATTTTTTGAACATTATTTGGTGGGCAATAAATCCGCCGAGACTATTCTTGTATTGCAACTTTGGCAGTTGTACAAAAGCAGTGCACTCTGTGGAAGCGTTGCTATTCTCTGGCAGGCCAAACCCACATGCAAACTTTCCCTTTTTTTTTCCTTACAAAAAGACCCCACTCAGTTGATGTGTGGTTCTCTCGTGCATCTTCTGCACAAATTCCCTTTTCATATTTCCCCTAATTAACACTTATGCCCCAGAGTTCCGTACTTTACTTTCATTTTCTTCCTTCACTAGTTTCGTACTTCTTAACCCAACAACATTTTCTATAAACAAGAACTAAACACAAAAGAAAATGCTAGTGCTAGCACTGAACCAAATTTACCTCGGCGGAGATCGTTTTAACGTGGTTTCAACAAACCAAACTTTCGATTAAAAATTGTTAAGTACTCGTATGCTCAAGAGAAGGGTTTTCCACAAATGCAACGAGAGTATCAGCCTCTTGATGAGAATCATGGCAATTACTGTTCCGGTCGAACGATATTATATCGTGATTGTACAGATCTGTCTTATGCTCATAGAAGAGTGAGTAGATATTCTCGAAGCATGTTTGACTAAAAAGGAATTCAGACCAAATTGAATGTTCGAATCTGCGTAACTTCGCAAGCGCACGAGTTTGAGGCTAACAAGTTCTAGCTTATCGACCGCCATTTCACCACGATAATGAAGATTCATCAGTATCTATAAAAGCGGAAACTAATGAAATGGAATGTTAAAACAAAAAGGTACTCTCTTTTTCTTGTTGTATATAATATATCAGCAGAAGCCAAATGTTGCAAACGTATATGAAGAATGTTTCTGACCAGAATACATAATAATCTTGTAAAAACAACAAAACCAGGCCAGACTTCATTTTTATATATACAATCACTTGGAGAAGTAGATGAGCAGGGTAAAACATTTTGGGCAATGGAAAATTTTTTGCTCTGCCAAATCCTATAATAATTTAGAAAGGCTAGATTACACTGAACTTACGTTCATGTTACAATATGGAGAAGAACTTGAGACTGAACCTTAAAAATGATCGTCTCATTCCTTCTGGAAGAAAGAGAGCACAAGATCCGTATGAACAGAAAATAGTTGTGTGTCCACGAAAAGCTGCAAGCAGGAAAGAAAAAACATGGGTATCAACTTATAGGAAAGAAGAAACATCGGTATCAACTTATCCCGAGACGACTTGAACACCACAAAAGCATTGGATTGATAAAGTAATAGTGACTTGCAGTCTGAGGGAAAGAATTTGTAATCGGTCTGCGGAATTTATTGGATTCTGCCTCCCCTATTTTCTAATATACAAATCATCATCATCAAGTAGGGGAACCTAACCCTGGTATCGGGACATTTCTGAAGTAAGGTCGGTTACTAGCAAAACTTAGGGAAAATAAACTGAAACAAATTGGAAAAGAAAATGCACCTTCAAAAATGGTCGCTCACGACTTGGGAACGAGTCAATAAAACTCTCCTTCAAAAGTAAAGATACCTGAGCAATAAAGAAAATCAGATTCAGACTATTCGTTGATAAATAAAACGTGGCTCATCATGAGAATGCGCACACGGTAAAAATATCAGGTTCAACAACTCAAAGGACAGAAAATTTTAACACTTTTACTAACAGAAAATGATCTCTCTTTTTTTTTTTTTTTTTGGTTATTAACAGAGGTATCATGTTCGGGATAATGTCCCATTTCTCGAAAACACTTCCACAGAATTTAGTTCATTTATGCTCATTATTTGCTTGAATAAGGATAAATAGATATACTAATTTGAAGATATCACAATCCACCAACAAACTGTAATTTCAAAATATGTTTGGCATCATAGAATATTGAGATAGCATTTCGCAGACACAGAACGCATACCAACCTTATCATCATTGGATTGTACATTTGTAATAGTGTGAGAACGGAGATTAGAACAGAGCGAATCCAAGTAAGCTCTTAAAACTGATAAAAACCCCTTGGCAGCTTCCACCTACAAGCAACAAGTGAAAAAAACATTGGATATTGTCAATTGCCCGTTTTCAAGAAAATAATCCGTAACAAAAGTTACCAGAGACAAAACACGACTCTCCCTAATATTTTCTAACGACTAGTAGTTAAAAAACAAAAATTTTATGCTTTTGTAGCATTTTCCCACTAAGAGGAAATGACTTCAGTTCACATCTAAAAAAATTATATAACAAGAAATGCAACGGTCTATGTAGATGAAGCAAGAGATCACACCTGTACATCCGTGCACTCATACATTGGCCTTTTCTTCCCCAAATAACTTTCTCCAACAAGCTTTGCATAGTAAGGACTTAAGGATGATAACAACTCCTTTTGTCTGGGCAGTTGAGGTATTGTAGGTGATTTCACCTATAGCACAATGCAAAAGGAAATTGATCAGACAAAAAGCCTTCAAGTAAACATTACTCGTGTCGTGTAAATGGATGGTTACTATAATTACATACCTGGTTCTTATTCGCATCAACTAGAATGGCATTGGATAATTTTGATACTTCATTGGTTTTTTTCTTTATGCCAACCTGCACAATGGAGTTACCTTCAGTGCCCGAAGAGATAAGAAACAGTACTAAGCCAACATTTAAAAACTCACAATGTAAGGGACAGGAGCATCCAAAAAGTCAAGCATTTCGTTCGGCAAAACCTGGAAGTTTACAAACATGACCGAGGTCAAATAAAAAAGTAAAAGAGCAATATTATCGCTACAACGGCAAATGCTCTACTAACAACTCTCAAGTAGAATAAAGTTTACCGGCATGAGCAAGCTTTGCCACTGGAAGGGACGAATCAGAGGTATAATTGACAATACTATAGCCGATAAGATACCCTGTGTGCATTGTAATATTAAAAGGCTTTAGTTTTTCCCATTAAAGGTACCGAAAGCAGTAAGACTGATAAAAATAAAAGGAACAAAACAAACTGCAAAGAGTTTTAGCAAAAAGAAAGCCAAACACTTGAGAATATGATATAGGCATCTTTAGATAAATGTTACATGTTAATTACTCTAGCACCCACATCCAACACATATCGAATCATCGTTAACATCAATGGATGCGACTCTTTTCCATTTCACATGTCAGGGAAGCAAATACCTACTTTTTTAAGTAAAACCAAATTCTAACCTAGCTCAAACGGTTTTATAAGTACTCTCAACCTAGAAATGAATGTGTGACACTTTTCAGTATAAAACCCTCTTTCAGCATTGAATCCAGCACACCCTATGAAGGATTTCAGAAAATGTCAAAAAAAAAAAAAAAAAAAAAAAAAAACTCTCGTGGAGGCCAATTATCCGTACCAAACAACTATGAAGTCAATGAGAAAGATAACGCACCAAATTGGAACAGGTCACCACTATCTGTTTCTCCAGCAGTGCTCCCGCAAACAACGCTAACACCTGAAAAGTGCTAAAAGAATTACCAACCAAATATCTCATCAAGTACACCGGAGATAAACAAATTGAAGAGAGAGATATTCAATCCTATCTAAAGAAAATAGTCCGCATAATTTCAAGCATGCACAGCACGACGGTATGCCTAGAAAGCTGAATATAAGAAGAAGATTAATGCAAAGAGTGAACGGTGCATTTAAATATTTAGCCAGTAACTTACACTTTCTAGTCGTAGAGAGCCACATAAGCCTGCAATAGCCCATATTGATAGTGCATTTGCTTCCTCTTCAACCATGAGTGCATTATGTGCCTGTCAAGACCAACAGCAATGTCACGCAACCGACTGACTAGTCAAGTCTGAATTGAGAAAAACTCCTAAGAATCACATGACCAAGTTGAAATATGCTTCAATGGACAATAAAATGGAGAAGTGAAACTGTTATCACAATCTACCTCAGCATATTCTAGGGTTGTATTGCATGACCTCAGGTCAATAGTTGAACCGGCAATATGCATGACAGTCTGATCCGGTCTACGATATTCTAATGGATGCAGGTGCTCCAAAGGATGAAATCTAATCATGGAACCCCTTGCAGGGCAATGTAAGCGGTAATACTCGCATATAATTTGTAAAGAACCATGATCATTTGCCTGGAAAATTAGGGGGAAAAAAATCACCTTTCAAGAGGGAATGGCGCTAAGATATTAAACACCTAAACAGATTATCTACAAAGAAAGGTACCTTCGCCCATTCCAAAATATCAATAAGATCACTAGAATCATCTTGGCCAGAAAAGGATGCTTCTTCTGTCTCAGTGTCGTCGATGTCACTCCGGAAATTCCTATCCTCGCAAGGAGAACCCTGAAAACTGCACAAAACAGTTGCAGATATCCTGGTTACACATAGTCCACCATGTCCCCTTTCACCCACTTTCATTCTGGACCCATGAAAGGAAGAAAAAGAAGAGGGAAAGAAAATACACTACAAACAAATTAATGCATTAAAAAAAATTGCAATAATTCCTGGAAACCAAACGACCACTACATGGCATATGGAAAAACCATGCAAGATGAGAGACACCAAATACGTGAGGATTTACCTCGACGAAGATTCAGAGCTTTCATACTGATAATAACGCAGGAGAGGCAGAACAGCATTTGGTAAACGCTTTTCAACTGCTTGCTTGTTTAAAACAATATCATCAGCGTAAACATCACAATCTTCACTATCTGCAGCACCAGATTCTCTTTTGGCTGTAACTATTGGGGTTTTGGGCTCAACTAGAACAACGTTCTCATTAATACTTCTCTTCAACAAGTC
This sequence comes from Ficus hispida, assembly GCA_025413025.1. Taxonomy (NCBI): domain Eukaryota; kingdom Viridiplantae; phylum Streptophyta; class Magnoliopsida; order Rosales; family Moraceae; genus Ficus; species Ficus hispida. The sequence continues at coordinate 5,614,732 of CM046369.1, read as the reverse complement.
GACATCTTTGTCGACCATTTGAAATTCTTGGTGACTGCCATTGTCTGTAACCGTTCCAGGTTCAGAATCTTTGAATTGGGAAAATTCCACCGATCCATTGAGCATGTCCTCTCCAGCTCTTTCATCTCGCGACGCACTATCTGAAGTTTCTTCTGTATTTTCATCTAAATTTTCTTCCTTGCGATAGTCCTCTAGTGACTCGAAATCTAAACCAGCAATACCTTTTGTCAGTCGTTCTAACCTTTCTTCAGTGAAGATACTGCAAGAAAGGAGCAAAAATGTCAAAGTAGATTAAACATGATCGAGAAACAAATATAAAGTAAAAACTCCAACACGTACTACTAACTGGGACTACATTCCAAGATTGAACAAGAAAAAACATTGCTTGACATAATGTAAACAAACCTATTCAATACAGCAAAGTGTAATTCAAAGAAGGGGAGCCTTGAGAGAATGCAATAACATCTTTGAGTGGTAAGCATATGACGGCTCAAAGAGGGATAGGAAGGTGTTTTATCTGAGATAATGGAAAGCAACCCAGAGGGTTTGTGTACTAGTTCATCAACTAACACACAACATCCATACAACGTTGAATCATCGGCAACCTACAAAATGTTGCAGAAAGAAATGCATCGTGAGAATAAAGAAAATAGAATGTTTAGGTTCAAGCAAAAAGAAAAATAAATCATGAGTTAATGGTACCATATGGAAGCAAAGTTAGAGACTGCTCTTTTTACACAATAAAGAATAAATGAAAAAGGAAGTGATGCAATTTTAGTTTTTTTACTTTACCTGTAACCTGAATACAAAGGACAGGTCGCTTTGTTTAAGGTGCTCCTGCGTTATAACATCACCACTAATCAGTCTTCCAAGTTATTTATTCAAGTCTTTAACTGAATAGAACAGATTAAAGAGCATAGAAAATTAAAATAGAAACAAACGTTAGTACTCAAGGCAGCTTATATTGAGTCCAATAGTAAGCGATAAAACCATGCTCATGTTGTTGTCTTCACTTCATTATTTTGTTAGCAGGCCAGACATTCAAGTGTAAAGAAAGAATAGTAGTCGGAGACCTGCCTAAAACCTTTAAAAGCTTTAATCCTCAATATGTAGAGATAGCCAGTGTGTACTGTAGAAATGAGAACTACTCTACGGACGTGCACCTTGCAATGGGAATATTAACGTGCCCAGTGAAGTTAAATGGAAAATACCATCTACTTAAGAAGTTACTCAAAGTGAAGACAAAATGATAACAACCCTAAAGGACTAATAGCAGAGACCTCATAAGACCATGGAGAGTCAAATGACATAAAGCTCTTGGCACAGAGAGATCATCAAAGAGAAAGAAAGAAGAAAATACAAACATTTCTAAGACAAATTTTGAAATTGGCACTAGGAAGACGAAAGCAAAATACCTGCCCAAGAAGAATTTCATTCAATTCACTCATAGAAGGAGTTCTTTCAACAGCATGAACCTGAAAATGAAACCAACAGATTTAGAACCACTTACACAACTTCATGTCCCTTGGCCCAAACTAAAATCTAAAATAGACAAGACAAAAAGCAAAGTTGATCAGAAAAATCATATATATTTAACCTTGTAGATTTTCTTCTTCTTTTTTTTTTTTCCCCGGTAAACATGAACCCTTCAGATTTTTATCTTCTAAGAAATATGAACCTAAAATGAACATTACCCATTGACGGTAGACTAGTTAGCTGTTTGATAATTTAACACATTTTTTACTATGAAATGAAAACTCCACAAACAGACTGTAACTGTAAAACTATCCTCCAGCTTAAAGCTAACATAATAGAACATGTCACTATAGAGTCTTGATCAACAGAAACGATGAATGAAAAAAGACCCCTCAAGCAAATGCCTAACCTCCACGCCTCCAGGGAAGCAAAATGAAAGAAGATCCTTGTATTTGAGCGGCAGCTGCTTTTCAGGAGGGTAAACAAATAAGACCTGAAAGGAGAGAGAGATGTCTTCACATCACTTCCAAAAAATTTTAATATGCAATCAAATTGATCGTGTTGGCAACCAAACCACAACCTGTGGTTCGAGATTGGGTTCTACACGTGATTGATTTTGGGAACTAAGTGTACTTCGCAATTTGCTAGAACCTTCGGACTTTCTTCCGACATATTGCCTCTCGAGTGCCTGAATGTCACAATTAGGGTGAAGTCCAACAACTACCATGCTCTCAAAAAGCCTTGTCGGATCCTTTAAAGACCTATGGTCCTGCACGCTTAAAAAAGACAAATGTTACAAAAACACTATGGCAAAAACTTTGAAGCACTACAAGATCAACCAATGTAAGAGGCTCAAACATCCCACACGTGAATTTCAAGCTATCAGTTAAACCATAAAAATAATTACAAACAGCAATCAGAAGGCCCGGAGTTCTTAACATCGAAATAAGTAACATGAAATGAAACCGATCCACTGAAGCCGAAATGCCTTACCAAGTACTGCAACTGAAAGTTTGCCCATTGACGCTTCAGGCTAGTCAGAACTTCCGGATTATAAGTTACATTTTTCACTTCAGGAGGCTGTGAGAAGCCTTTCAGGAAACTAGCAACTTGGCGCTGTATTTTAAGAAGTTGGCTGCCACCATTATCATCTTTCGACGAAAATATCACTGACGGCCGCGGAGAACGCGGGGCAGTGGCTGCTGCTGCAGCGGCAGCTACCACTCTCGCGACATCTTCCGTGGTTTGCATAAAAAACGAAGCTCCCCAGCTAGGGCTGCCTGAATCTTCACTCTTAGTCATTTTCAAGAGACACCCACCTGCCAAAAACATTTTATATTCACAAAAACCCAAGTACAGAACACAAATTAACTAACAAAAAGAGTAACTAAGCCATCAATATCCGCAAAAAAACCAACAATTATCAAAACCCGGAAACTCCGAAAAAGTGAAAAATCGAAATCACAGCAAATTATGCGTATTTTTGTTCTAATCATTCAACATTTGTCAAGAAGGAAACTTTGACCAATTATTCTCCCTAAGCCTAAGTTAGATTTAAGCTAATCTTAATAGCAAAATTAATTCTTAATTTTTCTTTTAGAAAGTAGATCACTAAACTTTATCTAACTCGTTAAGTTACATAAGCTCACCCGTCCTCAACTCCCCTCCACATAAAAACAAAGAAACAAATAAAAAGTAAAAAAACAAAGAGAAAACAACAAATTTCTGTACTCCTTCAATACAAAGCACGAATTCAACAACTGAATTTCTCGAAACGAATATCAAAAGCTACTGGAAATCAAGATCACAAAATAAATATATATAATATAGAATCAGAAGATTCAGAAAACAAAAACAAAAACAAAAAACTTAATCAGCTTTTATAAAATAATTAATTAACGGAGAAAAGTGAACTTCGATTACGAAAATCGATAGAGCGTGAAACTGACCTTCGAAATGACCTCCGAGCAAACTCCTAGAGAGAGAAAGAGACAGAGATAGAGATAGAGATAGAGACAGAGATAGAGAGAGAAAGCTTTAGGCGGCCATAACAAAGCTGTTGGCTTCAGCTTCAAAGGGAGGAGGAGGAACCGCGAGGGAGAGCGGAAGATTCGTATTAAAATTAACTAATTACGCTTAATTAAATTAATTTAAACAGAATTTAGTCAAGGGTTTACAAAACCCAAAAGCAAACAACAAACAAACAAACAGGCGAAAAATGGAAGCCTCGTCTATGTCGAAACGAGTTTATTCTGAAAAAAAAAAAAGGGTCAAAAAAAAAAAAAACAGAGACAGAGAGAGAGAAATGGGCAAAGCTTGAAGCTATTTTTCAGACCAGCTGTTTCTTCTTTTTCTTCTTCTTCTCTCTTGTTCCGTGTTTGGCACAGAGTTTATTACGTGGTTCTGGAGATAGAGAATGTGTTTGGTAACGAAGCATCCAATGTACCCCACCCAGTTTTCGCCTATCCTCATCTTCTCTTTTTATTTTTTATTTTTTTGACCGGTATCATTTATGGTATCTTTCCTCCTCGTAGTAAGAATTTAAACTCTATATTTTATAATAAAATCATATATAAAATAATTATTTGATTATTTATAATTATTTTTTTTTCATCATTTTGATCTTTTGAAATTGACCAAAATAAAACATAGATAATCACATCACTCTCATATCAATCAAAATAAGAACTATTATAATAATATTTTATTAAGTTATGAGTATTTTAGCTATATAAAAAAGATTAAGAATTAAAATTATACAAAGTTAAAAATTCACATATCAACTTAATAATTTATCCTAATTCAAAATATTATATAACTTTTGAGGGCTTTTAACAGCATGCATTAAATATAAGCTTGCGTTTGGATCGTCAGTTATAGTTGAAATTTTTAAGTTGAAGTTTATTAACTTTTCAAAATTAATTATGATTTTTGTTGATTTTTCAATGAAAGATAAATATCCAATAAAAAATATACAATTTAGTTAGAGATAAAATTATATCCAAACAAATGCTTATTTTTTAATAAAATTTTAACTTATAAAATGACCAACATTTAAATTTTTATATTATTTACAAGTTTAATATCGAATTCATAATTAAGTACGAAACTATCAAATAACAAAATTTTAAGGATAAAAAATACTATATGATAGTAATGAATAGTATTAATAACATCGATTTTAATCTAAATTTTTAAATATCAACTTATATGTTATATTTTTATTAATAAATATATTTAATTGATATGATAATATTTTAAATACTTATTAATTAAAAAATAATAATTTATATATCATGTATATTAATATTTAAAATTTTAAATTAAAATTGATGTCCATATTATTTTTTTTGATAGTAATTGTAATATTCACGAGAACCTTTTCTTAAAACCGAATTTTACTCATTTTTTTATTTGCTTAAGATTTTTCGTCTTTTTTTAATAATTCATTAATTAATTTATAAAAAAGTTGGCCTTTGTTTACTTTACAAGTTACGAGCAAGCACTTTGCTCTGATGCGCACGGCGCGCAATGCGCCGCTCTAGAGGGGGGGTTTCCACGCTACTACTTGTTCGCACCCTAATATAGGTGTCCACGCACACGTGTCACTCCTTCTCGGAAAAATCTCTGGCTCTGCCACGTGTAGGCATCATGTGCATTAGGAGTGACGATGAATAGAGAGCTTAATAATTAAAAGTAATCATAATAGTTTAATGGGAAATTATTTTCTAGAAAGAAATAGGAGATTTTGTGATAGCCAGTGACGGAGTCCGACATTAATTCAGTGAGAACGAGAGCGTACATTAAAATTTATGTTTTTAAGAAACAAATAACATCAAAATATATCAAATAAAGTAAAACTTTAGTGGAGATTATTGGATTTTTAATTTTTAATAAGAGTAAAATTAGAAAATTAGAAAATTATAGGATAAAAATTAAAAGGAATATAAAATTTCTACGGGGGCTCCCTCACTGGGCATGCTCTACCTCAGCCACTGGTGGTAGGGAAACGGATAAAGAATTTTCTTTTATCTTTTTTTTTTAAGAATATTTTTATTTTATCCCTTTTTTTTTTTTTTGGTGATAATGTAGGACAGGAAGAGAGATCCCACTATTAACGAATGTTCCCAAATTGTTATACGAACCCACCTTTTTTTTTTTTTTTTTTTCCTTTCTTGATCAGAAAATTATACCGGGCCGTCATTCTATGAGGCTATTTTTCTTAAATTTGAAATTCTTTATTATTCATAATTTTATGATTAAAATTTAAGTCAAACTGTATTATGAAAAAATATTGTCTAAAAACTAATTACATCAAGAAAAAATAATTCTTAAATATTCCTTTGTTGCTTTCAGGGGCGGAGTTAGGGTGCTATTGGGGTTGTATCCCCCACTAAAATATTTTCTTATTTTATTTTTACCCCATAAATTTTATAATTTTTATAATTTGCCTATTAAAATTAAAAAATTCTGATACAGTCTTTATTTTATCCTCATTAAAAATAAAAAATTCTTACATAATTTTCATTAAAAGTAATTTTAATACAAAAAAAGTTTAGATTTTTATTATTTTGCCTCCACTAAAATTAAAAATTCTCACATATATCTATTAAAATTAAAAATTATCATTTAGTTCTATTTAAAAGTTATCTTATCTTAAAAAAATAATATTAATATACGCCTTCACTAAAATAAATTTTTGACTCGGCCATGTTGCTTTATATATTCCTTAAGAAAGACCAGACATTATTCTTTTTTTTTTTTTCTGGTTGGTCCGAAATTATTGTTACTTAATTGAGAAAATACACCAAGAATTTACTGATTTGGCAGTACTAGAGCACAGCTGAACTGAGTTATTCAATATAATTAGTTGAAATTTGACAAATGGCAATAATTTATAATTCCATAACTTGCAATTCTATAACTTATACACCAAGTATAACTTGCAATTAGAGCACATGGCCCGCACGGCATGGATGGAGTTTCAAAATAATAATTATAATTCTATCACTTAATATTAAAGGGATTTTAGTGTTTTTTTTTTTTGTTTAATCTTCATTATTCATTATATTATTTTATGGTGATGATTTTGTGTGTGGGATGTGTGGCATGATGGTTGGTGTCAAAAAGTGTGTCCCTTTTTTTCTTTAAAAAAAAAAAAAGTGTGTGCCTTTTGCTCTAGACTAGACTAGTGATATATATATATATATATATATATATAGTGTGTGTGTGTTATTCGGGCGAGGGGGTGGGTCGTTGGGTCCACTTTAGTTAGCTCTTTAGTTGATGACCAACATGACACCATCATTGTTGGACTCGAGTAGCTTTTTGGCGGGTACTTCCTTTCGGTACTGTTTGCACTTGAAGATCCACTATTATTTCTCTCTCTCTTTCCTAAGTATTGCGTAGAATTTATACGGTACTATCTCTTAGGACTCGTTTGCGGACGTTTAAAGATGATGATTTGAAGGTCGAATTGAAAATATATATTTATGGAGAAAATTTTTAAAAAAGTTTTCTGATATAAAAGATGGGAGAGACTGTAGTATAATCTCTCCCAAATGACTCTACCGGTAGAGCTCTTTTTTTAACCGTTAGATTTACTCGAACGGTTAACATATCAGGGGTGTACTATTGTTATCATAGACCTTATCTCATATAAAATTTCTCACTCCAAGTATTCTCCGTCGCTGGTGACCTTTTCGCCGCCGATGACGAACGCCGGCGACCCACTTCCAGCTCCAGCCCCAGTCGGGCGGCCGGTCGTCAGTGACCCTTTTCTCTCTCTTCTCTTCTCTCTCTCTTCCCCTCTCTCTTCTCCTTTCCCGCTGCGACCCAACGCCGGCAACCCACCACCAACCCCCTCCACCACTAGCTGTAACCCCTACCGGCTGAACGCCGGCGACCTCCCTCTCTCTCTTCCCCTTTCTCTCTCTTCTCCTCTCTCTCGCTGGCCCCCACCCCCAGCCCCCAGCTAGCCCCCCGCCCCACCCCCCTCCCCTGGCCTCCCCCCACCCCGACGACCCCCCTCTCTCTTCCCCTCTCTCTTTCTTTTCCTCTCTTCTCTCTCTCTCTTCCCTTTTCTCTCTCTTCGCAGGGCGACCCACCCCCGAGGAAGCTTGCGACTCGGTGGGGGGGCGCCAGGCGACCAGGGGTGGGTCAGCCACGTGAAGAGAGAGGAAGAGAGAGAATAAAGGAAAAGAGAGAGAAAGGGGAAAAGAGAGGGGGGTCATCGGGGGGGTGCCGGGGAGGGTGGCTGTCGGGGGAGGGGGGTCGTTGAGGGTAGGGGAGGCCGGGGGAGGGGGGCGGGGCCGGGGGGCTGGCTGGGGGCCGGGGGTGGGGGTCGGCGAGAGGGAGGAGAAGAGAGAGAGGGAGGTCACTGACGGCCGCCCGGCAGGGGCTGCAGCCGGTGGTGGGGGGGGCGGGAGGTGGGTCGCCGGTGTTGGGTCACCGCGGGAAAGGAGAAGAGAGAGAGAGGGGAAAAGAGAGAAAATAGAAGAGAAAGAAAAAGGGTCACCGGCGACCGGCCGGCCGACCGGGGCTTGGGCCGGAAGTGGGTCGCCGGCATCGGGTGGGTCGCCAGCGTTCGTCGTCGGTGGCGGAAAGGTCACCGGCGACAGAGAATACTTGGGATGAGAAAGTTTATATGAGTTAAGGTCTATGATAATAATAGTACACCCCTGATATGTTAACCGTTCGATTAAATCTAACGGTTAAAAAAGGGCTCTACCGGGAGAGTTATTTAGGGGAGACTCTACCATAGTCTCTCCCATAAAAGATAGTGTAAAAATTTTAAATGTGTTCGAAAAAAAATACAAAATAGATCTTATATTATTCATCTCGCCGTTACAAGTATTTCGACATAAAAGTCATCTTATTTTGATTTTAAATGAGAAAATTATGAATTTTTAAAGTTAGGTTTTTTGAAAATGAAAACAAAAATGTTTGATGTAAAGTTAAAATTTTGAAATATAGTGTTTTATTTACCATCATGAGATGGCGCCCAAATGGACTCTTATTGTTCTGTATGTAAATGAAAAATATTGTTTTGATTGTTATATTAATTTTTCAATGCAATAATATGTAATAGGAATAATTATGTGTCGTGTATTGTAAGTTTTTTACTAAATGCCATAGATCAGATTCTTAGAAAATTAATCAAACGATTGAAAATCAATAATTATCGATAATATGAAATAGAATAGTTTTTTTTAGCAAAAATTAAAATAAATAAATAAATAAATAAAAGAGTTCTATTTTTTTTTATTTTTCTTCCTTTTTAGGGTTTTTTTAGTACGAGTTAATTTACGTTTTAATTCGTTCTACTATTGGGGTATCACTTTTTATTTCTTTTGGATCACCATGTAACGGTCCAGTCATCCATTATGTGAATATTTTTTTTAATCTATTTCACATGCTCGTCAACTAGTAATGATAATAATAATCATATCAATAATGTAGCTAGCAAAGGAAGGTTCATACTTCATAGCCAAACAAAACAAAAGTTCTAACCTTATTTTGACGTTAGTTTTACTTTTGTTCGTGCTAATTTGGATTCATGTATTGTATATATAATAATGTTTTTCCCTTTATCTTCAAGGCAAAATTGCATCCACAGTTATTTATCCATTTATTTAATTTTTACATTCTTTTGTTTTGTGATCCTTTGATTAGGAGGTACCAAGTTGCAATGAATAGCTACTAATGGTCGTGGACATGAAATTCAAAAATCAAAAGGATGAGGACGTTTATATATATCCTCCTTTACTAAGTAGATAAACTTTTGTACGGAAATTGATAAGAGTGTTGATAATTTTCCTCTTGGAAAGAAACCCAAAATGAATATATTTTCTGTGGCTCATTTCATTGAAAGGGATAGGCTTCTTTCATAAGTTTGTAGCAAAACCACTAATAATGCTCTAGTGTATGGTCTACTAACCCCTTTTTCCTTTTATTTTTTATTTTTATGAGATCCCTAGTCCTTCTAATAGGCATATTCCCCAAAATTCCAATAACTACAAAAATAATAATAATAAAAGGGTCATTAATTTTAGGATTATAAATTGAAAGTGAAAGCTTTTTATTGTTAAATTCGCTCACATAAATTGATATATAAAAATAATAAAAGCAGACACATTTAAAATAAAAATGATAATTAAAAATAGAATCTTAGGACAACGAGTTTTTTTGATTGTATTGTATAAATGAAAGAGATAAAGATAGGATGGCTTATGCCGTCATACCTCTTCAAAACCTTTGACTTTTGCAGCACATGACTGACCAGTCCATAAGGGGGTGCTGCTATTTTTTGAAGGATTTTATGTTGAATGAACTTGGTGAAAAGGATTTATTTTCTCACTTTCACTATTCACGTTATAATAATGATAAAAAGAAAGTCATCGTTACGCCTCCACCTATATCTTTGGTTTAGATTCATTCCACGCCAAGTGGACATTTAAGGCCTAGATAAAGAGGAGGAAAAAAAGAAAAAAGAAAAAAGAAAAAAGAAAAAAGGTTATGAGTGGAGTTAGGCAGCTGATGCGGTAGCTATGTCAAACCATAAATTGGCCATGTTGAGAAAAATTCCAATTTAGAAGGGGACCTCTCGTAAGGTTGCTCAGCTGTTTTTTTTTTTTTTTTTTTTCATCATATGCTCACATGCCACACCAAATTAGGTTATCAATGGTAACAAGATCGATTCGGAATAGGGTGATTTTCCTGCTAACCCATCTAATAAATAAAAACACTCTTCTTACCAGCATGGGTTTGTAGCCCTTTGAACTTATGTGGTTGTATTATGATTCGGTTTGGATCATATGTTCATTTTTGAAAAGGGATATTTTTTTTGTTTCAGATGAGAAAGTCTTTTCTTTTAAGAATAAGATAGTGTTTGGATATGTAAAAAAAAAATTTTTTTGAAAACAAAAAGTTATTTGAAATGAGAAAAAATGATGTTGAAAATAAAATATAATGAGAAGATTTTAAAAAGATTAATTTTCTTTTTCTAAATAAGTACCGTATAAAATAAATTTGAAAATGATATAATTTTTTTTAAGATAAGAAAATGATAGAAAAAACTTAAGATAAATATTTTTTACAAAAATTTTTGAGCTTTGAAAATTGAACATGTCATCCAATTATAGTATCATTTTCTTCAAAATGTCTTTCTTTTTGAATCCATCCATTTGAAAAACTTTTTGACTCCGTCTCTCATTTAAAACCTTTGGCAATTATATCAACTGTCAATTGAATACTTGGAACATATACAATTATAGAAGCAAAAGTGACAAAAAGAATAGAAAGGTTGCATAAAATAAAAACTTGTACTACATTTAGATTATAGATTTGAATTTATAAATTGAGTAACTGATCTAAATAATTCATAATTTATTATAAGGTGATGATTTGGTTCATATTTTATTTATTTTTGGTCGAAATAATTATTAATTCTTAAAATATTAATCATTATAGTCATTTTTGTCCAAAATCGTTAAATTTTTTATGGAATGAGTAATTAAGTGAGTATTTTAGTAATTTAATAATAATTAATTTAATGAAAATTAAAAATCATTATAAAAAAACTAAAATTCATCACTATTTTCTCTCTCCTTTCCACCCTCCCCTTGTCTGTCTGTCTGTCACTCTCTCTTCTCATTTCTCAGATCCATGGATTAGGGGGCGGGGGTTGGTTGGGTTTAGGGGTTCAGGACCTGAGCTTAGCTGTAGCGGGGGGAGAAAATCCAGATCGAAGTGCTCGGGTGGCGGCGGGAGTAGGGGGAACCCATATATGAGTTTAAGGGGGTGGCAATGCTTGGTTTTGGGTTCAAATTCGGGGTGGGGGGGGGGGGATACGAATTTGGCGTGGGGTGTAGGGGGTTCGTCATCGACAACGACTCTCTCGCTTTCCCCTCCCTTTCGACGACTCCCTCTTTCTCCCTTCACTTTCCACCTACTCTCTCTCTCTCCCCCCTCTGGCAAGTACTCCCTCTCCATCCCTTCCCCCTCCAGCGGCTCCCTCTCCCTCCCCTCCGCCTTTGGCAGCTCACAACCCTCTTTGCTTATCTAAGTTCTTGTTTGGCTGCCCATGCTTGGGTGTTTTGTGGTTTGAGAAAAAAAAAAAAAAGAAAAAAAATTGCAGGATAAGGTAAATGAGTAAGGATATAGAAAATTAAGAAATATTTTAGTATTTTTACTACAAATATTATGATTTGAGTAAGATTCCATTAGAAATTTAACGGTTTTAGACGGATATGACTATAATGGCCAACATTTTAAGAGTTTAGAGTCATTTCGGTCAAAAATAAATAGAACATGGATTAAACTGTCATCTTGTAAAGAATTCATGGACTATTTGGGTAATTACTCTTACAAATTTTAATAAATTTAAATTTTTGTGAAGAAAAATATCATAAAAAAAACATTTTAAATAATATCAACATTATCCCTCAATTTTATAAAATATTAGTTTTGTCGCAAAAATTATAAACACGAGGAAATAAGGGAGCCATACCAAGTCAACACCTATGAATTTTGTTAATATTATTTCTCAGTAGAATATTTCATTAATACAATGAAAGTAATTGAACCACTTTGGAAAATATACGTACAAATAAATGTGTCTACATTATACCTAAAGTCAGGAAAGTATTGCTTGACGCGCCGGAAAAACACATCTTTTATCTCCCTTCAAGCGTTTGTCAAGATGTTGATGTGTGATACATATTATCACATCTTTTTCAATTAGCAAAACAAAATAGTATCTGTTATAAAAGTGTTCAAAGGAATTCAGAAGCCTTTTTCCCCAGAAAAAAAAAAAAAAGAGACAATTGTAAAATTAGTTTTTAATGAGGAGTTTACTTTTTTTTATTTTTAAGGAAAATCTGATAATTTTATTCTAAATTAATGATATCATTTTTAACAAATGAGTCCAGAAATTTTGATAATATATCAAGCGAGACACGATGATAAGAATTAGACAACGCTAACTTAGTAAGAAAATGGGTTATTGAATTTCCTTCACGAGATTCATAGCAAACCGAATCACTTCCTATTTGCAAACAAGAATCGCGAATGTCATCAATGACATTTGCTTCAACAAAACATTAAATCGGAGAGTAAACTGCTTTAAAAGCATTACGGGCATATGTTTCAACAATCCACTTCAAGAATCCACAGGATAAAGTTAACGACCTTCCCTGACCGCCAAACATTCGCCTACATGAGGAGAGAAAAGTCTAGTCAACCGCCTAGATACCGCCTCAAGTACTACCCCTCGATCATCTCTCGCCACAACTCCATTATCGATAAAACCAAGAGCATCATCGATTGCAACATCCACATTAAGCGTAATACATCCATGCTCTGGAGCTTTCCATTTATGCTTAGAAACCACTTGTTTTGGTCTAGCAATTTCATCTAAACCATTACAGACCAAATCTCCCAGACTGTAGGACACAGCCAAAGAGCATAATTTTTTTTTTTTTTTTGAGCAAAAAGCAATATCACAGTTTTGTATAGATTTTTTTTTTATTTTCTAAAAAACGTTGTATACGATTATTCTTATTAATAACAACTTGTATACATTCATTAAGATAGAGAATTGTAATTGCAGACATAAATTGTTGTAATTTTACACTTGAATTATTAAAAAAAAAAAAAAGGAACTGTGTTTTGATCATACCAAAAGGTAGCGTAATTTTAATTGGTATGTTAACTTTCAACGGTAGGATTATACTTGAGAATTAATAATTAACATAATAATATCTACCGATAAAATAAAAATACAAATCTTATCATAAATTTTTAAGTAATTAGTATGATTGCTATCAAAAAATACATATATCGATTATTATACTAATAATTTTAATTTTTTATCCACTAATTAAATAAGTATAGATAGATAAAATCTAAGTAAGCAGTAAAAAAAAAAAAAAAAAAGTAAAAATCATGTCTATTTGAGACCTCACAAGTTTGTATTTATAAGTGACCTCTAAAAAAAGATTATTTGGGTAATTTTCTCTAAAAAAAAAGAACCCGATCCAAAGAAAACAACTGGGCCAATGGAGCCCAATCCATTTTCGGAAACAAAAGCCCCAAACACAAATGCTTTTCAAGACCCCTCGACACTGGACACGGCTTCTGACAACGGTCAACACACGACTCTTTGTCCGACCAAAGTCTAACACTGACCCACAACAATCACGTGAAAAACATGTTCGATTTATCATTTTAATCACAGACACATAGCCTCCACATTTTACCGACCACAAAGGTCTATCACCGTCGCTTCATAATAATAATAAAAATAAATAATAATAAATAATAAAGAAAAAAGAAATCGTTGGCCATTTACAAGTTACAAATCATATTCCCCATCTTACGGACCATTTAGACCAAAAAAAAAAAAAAAATTCCCATCTTACCGTCCAATAATTGGCACAAAAATATCCCAAGGCGTTTCAGAGCTTAAAGTTGCTCTACAGTTGCCATTACAAACCCAAACAAAGCTCTCTCTTTCTTCTCTTCAATTTTTGCATTATTTTTAAGCTATTTCATCACTTTCTCGGATTCAGATTCGCCATTTCTAAGCTCCAAGTTCTTATTCCGAGCTCCAATGGCGGAGACGAATTCATCGGGAGAGGTTACTCTGTTCTCTCCCTACAAGATGGGGAAGTTCGATCTCTCTCACAGGTAAGTCCTCTCGATCTTTTTTTTTTTTATTATATATATATATATATATTTGGTTTCCGATTTTAAGCCGGATGATCGGCGATCCGTTCTGTTGGACGGATTTGTCATCGGCCGTTTGGGAAAATAACGGCGTGATGACGTGGCGTGGAGGCAGGGTGGTGCTGGCGCCGATGACGAGGTGCAGGTCGCTGAACGGAGTGCCCGGGGCGGCGGTGGCGGAGTACTACGTGCAGAGGTCAACGCCTGGCGGATTCCTCATCAGCGAAGGGACTCTGGTCTCCAACACCGCGGCGGGGTAATTTTCGTAATTCTATTTGCTTTTCAAGGGCTTTTTCGTAATTATGCTGGTTTGGTTGGTTCGTCAGGATTGAGTGCTAGGTGGGGTCCACTTTTTCTTCTACAGTGTGTGAGTTTTTTTGAGTGGATGGTGGGACCCGCTGGTTCTCATTGGCTGTTTGGAGAGAATATTACAGTGTAGATCATGATGCTTCAGTATTGTATTGTGCAGCCCGCGGGAGTTTGACTAGGCATGCATTCGCCTCGTGGATTGAATTTAAATTTTTTATATTAATTTTTAATTTTTTTAAAAAATATAAATAAATATTATAATTAATTTTTAAGAAGGTAATCAATTTTAATTTAAAATTTTATTTTTATATATTTTAAAGAAATTATATATAATTTAAATTTTTTATTTATTGTTTTTTTTTAATTCCTTGGAAGTTCAAAAGTTTTAATTGCAAATTGAAAAAAAAGAGGGAGGAGGAATTGATTCAAGGTGTGCATATTGAGTTGAAATTTAATTAAATAGTAAATTTTTTAAATTTTTTGAATTTCAGAAAAGACAAAAATTAAAAAGATAAAAATTTGAAAAAAAAAAAAAAATTGAGTGAGAGTTAGATGTTATGTCAAACTTCAATATGATAATTTTCAATGCAAATTCCACTGCAAGTGATCTTAAAAAAAAAGATAAAATTTTTCACTATTTCTCTCAAAGAAAAGAAAAAAAAAGTATTAATTGGTTGCTCTATTTGAGTCGGAGATTTGTAGTTATTTTTTATTGGAGTTGAGTTCAATTGAAGTTTGAGATTCAGTGTCTGGTTGAGAATAAATTGTTTCGAGTTAAAAAGTATAAAACCTTAAAATGTATTTGAGAAAAAAAAAATTAACGTGGATTTTGTTTTATTCTTCTCAAAATTCTATACAACTTAAAAAAAATCATCTTATTTTGATTTAAAATAACAAAAATATGAACTTTTAAAGTTTGAGTTTTTAAGAAAGAATTGTAGATGTGAATAGAAAAATTGAGTTTCTTAAAAAAATAAAAAGACAAAAAATAATTGAAATTGTTTGGTTAGAGTGAATGTGCCAAACAGATCCTTAATATAAGTTGATCTATTTACTATACTACAATATTAATAGTACCCGAACATTTTTCTATATATATTTCTCGAGGTGAATCCTATTTTCCAATGTTCCTTTTTCTTAAAAAGAAACAAAAATACTTTCAATTTTGAACTTGTGAGCTTCTATAAAACTCCTCTGCTCTCACACGTTGAGTTAGTCAGTGTGAATGTGCTTTATATATTTATAAGAGTTGTGATAAATGAGCACTACTAAATGCCCTTTAATAATTTTCTCTAGTGAAGTGATTAAAAAACAAAAAAAAAATTTCGTTATGCATAATTTTATGGTGGTGGAAACAGGTTCCCACACGTGCCTGGCATTTACAACGAAGAACAGGTGGAGGCATGGAAGAAGGTTGTGGACGCCGTTCATGCTAAAGGCAGCATTATTTTCTGTCAACTTTGGCACGTTGGCCGTGCATCTCATCAAGGTAAAATAAATACACCCTTTTTTCCACGAACACCCTTTCATTTCTTCTAGCTTGTACTAGACCCGCATCTTCTGTCCAAAATTCATGTCTCAATTCAGGTCCAACGTATCACAGATTGTCATATCATTAAAATTTTCAATAAGTTTTAACGGAAGTTAGTTGTATTTCCGTTAAATAATATGAGATGGTTTTGTCTAATTGGTTGGACTACATTTTGGACAGAAGATGCGGGCTCTCTTGTTCTTTGTTTGGTCAATGTTGTTAATTTCTTTTTGTGTGGCAAACTCTCTTTTAGCTGCACTGTCTTAAAATGGTAAATTTGTTCAATGGTGTACAGTTTATCAACCTGGTGAGGGATCACCAATCTCATCAACAAATGAGCCTATTTCAAAGAGGTGGAGAATTCTCTTGCCGGACGGGTCTTACGGGGCATATCCGAAGCCTCGTGCCCTGGAAACCTATGAAATACGAGGGGTGGTGGAGGATTATCGCCGCGCGGCTATAAACGCCATCCGGGCAGGTTAGTTAAAATTCAATCGGGTTCAAACGCACAATTTATTCTCTTATAAAAATTTGACTTTTCTATCCAAATCTATGAGCCAAACGGATAATAAGGACAACATTTTTTTTATTTTAATGAGCTTCTTTGCATCTTGATGAGAATTTTATTCGTGTAAGTACGAATACACTCATTAATCTCATAAAGTATATGTTTCTTCTAATGCAAGTATTTTTTCTCTGTTTTCTTTGATGATGAGAAATCACCATTTGCTATATAGTAATATGGGTACACGTTGAATGACTAATGAGTGTGTAGCTAAAGTTGGCTAATATAATAAATAGATATTATCTGCAAAATGAAAAATATTGTTAATATAGTTGTCAGATAATGATTTGCATTACTGCCATTACTCGTGCGCAGAGCAGACCAATGATATTTGGTCCCTGCAATCCTAGCTGCGGTCCCCTCATAGCAGAAAGACCACTCTAGTTCTATTGAGTGCTCTTTTCTAACCTTTATTGCTCATGACTTCTAAATATTGATGAAAAATATTGAAAGGTATTAAAGTAATTGTTAGAATCTCCCAAATTGTGAAAGTTATCAGGCTGTTATGTTATTTATATGTAAATTTGACACCCTCTTTCAGAGTTAGTTTTTATAGATGAGTTCTATCTAAGTCATTTATCATAGTATTAGATCAGATTTTACAAGAGATGATAGGTTTAGATTTTGACTCATTTATATGACATTAGGCTGTTATGATATTTGTAGGTGAATTAGATCACCTTTTACTTTGAATTAGGTTTTGGGAATGAGTTCTATCTAAGCATCATAGCATCAGAATATGTTTTTTTACTTTGAATTAGGTTTTGGGAATGAGTTCTATCTAAGCATCATAGCATCAGAATATGTTTTGAGGCGATGATGAATTTGGACTCCGGTTCATTTATATGGCACGTTATGCAGGTGTTACTGGGTTGTGGTAGTATTTATATAGAGATTGGATACTCTCTCCTCTTAACCTACTTTTTCAGGATGATTTCTATCCATCTATTAAATTATCAATAGTGCTAATTTTTTTATTTTTTTTCAGTAAAGAGTTTGCTGTTTGAATTTTGCTATTTCAGGCCAAAAAAAAAAAAAAAAAAGAAGGGAAGTAGTGTCTGCTTACTTTTTGGTATGTTTAAATAATGTACATGTTCATATTCAGGCTTTGATGGAATTGAAATTCATGGGGCTCATGGCTATCTCATTGACCAATTCCTGAAAGACGGGATCAACAATCGAACAGACGAGTACGGTGGATCCATCGACAACCGATGCAAATTCTTGATGCAAGTGGTTCAGGCGGTGGTTTCCGCCATCGGTGCTGACAGAGTTGGTGTTAGAATTTCACCAGCAATTGATCACCTTGATGCCATGGACTCCGACCCGGTCGGCCTCGGCTTGGCAGTGGTAGAGAGGCTTAACAAGCTCCAACTAAACCACGGGTCGCGGCTTACTTATCTCCATGTGACTCAGCCTCGTTACACAGCCTATGGTCAGACAGAATCAGGCAGACCTGGCAGTGAAGAGGAAGAAGCTCACCTAATGAGGACCCTCAGAAAAGCTTACCAAGGAACGTTAGTTTGTAGCGGTGGATTCACTCGGGAGCTCGGGATGCAAGCTCTTGCAGACGGCGATGCGGATTTGGTATCCTATGGCCGTCTTTTCATTTCAAATCCTGATCTAGTTTTGAGATTTAAGCTTAATGCGCCTTTAAACAAGTACAATAGAAAGACCTTTTACACGCAGGATCCTGTTATCGGTTACACTGACTACCCTTTTCTTAGCAAAGGGAGTGGGTTTCAGGAATCCCGTTCACGTCTTTGATTGCGATATTTTTCGAAACTATTTACGTTATTGAACCGGTCATTATTGTATGTTTTGGAACTCGGTTTAAGTGA
This sequence comes from Ficus hispida, assembly GCA_025413025.1. Lineage (NCBI taxonomy): Eukaryota > Viridiplantae > Streptophyta > Magnoliopsida > Rosales > Moraceae > Ficus > Ficus hispida. The sequence continues at coordinate 5,596,281 of CM046369.1, read as the reverse complement.
TTTTTGATTAAGAGTTTGTATTGTAATGAATGAAGAAATGTAGGAGCTTAATTAGAGTTAAAAAAAAGTGATATTCTTCTATAAAGACTGCTGGAATAATGAAGATTATTATTTTGGAGTAATTGTTGTAAATAAAATTAATGCTTGCTCATTATTGTGATAATAAATACAAGTTTACAAAGACTTGTTTATTTGTACAAATCTCTAGAAAACATTATAAACAGGATCCATATTAGGATAGAACAGACCGAAATTCTGCTCTACACCTGCAGATTTCTGATCCTCATTGAACATGGCAAAAATGAAGCCTTCGATAAAAGATTTAGGACGTTTTGGTGTCCCTGCATTGGTCGAGATGTGATTCACGAAGTTCTTGTTGTACGTCGATGCGAGATCAGGACTCGTGAAGTTTCCGTTCCCGGCAGACGGCCAGCCGGTCTCAGACACCGCAACGCTCACGTCAGTCACTCCTTCTCTCTCCATTGCCCAGATGACAGCATCAACAATGGCGTCGAACAAGTTGTAGTAGCTCAAACTCCCGTCTTGAACCACTGGACTTGTCGCGGTAAACTGCGCGTATTCCAGTCTGATATTTACCGGATCCGCTGCGTAGGCGAAGTAGGGATACACGTTGATCATGATTGGCGATCCTTGAGCTGACAAGAACCTGTGTTAAGTAAAGATAACACGCGTCACGCGTCAATATTTTAATGACCACCGATATTTATTTTTTGTTTAATTCAACCATTGCATGCAAATAAATTTCTTACCCGAGAATGCCTCTTAAATCGTTGAGGGCCTCGTCAGTGAATCGACCGGCAGACGGCGGATAAGACGACGCCAAGACTGTGGTTGGAATGACGGTTGTGACTTTTATGGCAGCCAAATGATTTTGGTCGAGTATTGCTTGAAGAGACTTCATCACGGGCAAAACATACTGACCCAAGTTGCCAGGGACAACCTCGTTTCCAACGGCAATGTAGGTGAATTGGACGTCATTGAGGTAGGGCTCAACGTTGGTGGCGAACCACGACGCCACGGCAGCTTCGTCGGAGGCGAGGTTGGGGAGGTCTTGGTTTCGGATGCATAGAGAGGCGAAAATCCCGCTTCCCCTCAGCGCTTGGAGCACCGCGGGGTCGTTGTCGAAGAGTCTCATGTTGGCGATGTTATAACGCTTGTAGAGGTTGATCACGTCGGTTGCAGCCGGCAGGTTGTCACCTTGCATGCCGTAGCAAACTCCGATCAAGCTCGGCGGCGAATCGGCTTTAGCACTAGGGCCGAAATAGGAGAGAAGTGCAGTCACAAGCAGTAGTAGTACTTTTTCCATGGCTATTCTTACTGGTATATTTGTGTAGATGAGGAGTTTGGAAATTACTATATCTTTTTTTATTTTTTATTTTTTTATTTTTTTGTGGTAAAAAGAAATGTCTATCTTGTTTTTTTTTCTTGGTAAAAAGAAATGTATTTGTTTTTGGGTTGAAAAGAAATGTCTATCTTGTATGTATATATATACATATATACACACACATGTACATTAGTTAAGGGTGTAAATGTGGTGCATTTATTATTTTTCATTTCTTTAATAATATTTATGTTTCATTAATATACATATATGTATATATGGCTTTATCAATTCTTTTTTTTTTTGGTAAAAAGAAAGGTCTATCTTTTTTTTTTTTTTTAGTTGAAAAGAAATTCCTATCTTTTATCTATATATATACATGTATATTAGTTGTAAATGTGGTGCAATTATTATTTTTTCCTTTCTTTAATAATATTTATGTTTCATTAATGTACATATATGTATATATGACTTTATCAATTAATATTTTTTTTTGGGTAAAAAGAAATGTCTATCTCTCTCTCTCTTTTTTTTTTTTGGAAAGAAATGTCTATCTTGTATCTATATGTATATATATATATGTTGTGTCTATATAGATTTATCAATCAATATATATCTATCTTGTGTCTATATGTTTTATTAATTTACATATATATATATATATATGTATATATAGCTTATCAATTAATATCATATCTCCCTTTTGGATAAGCAGAAAACTAAACCATAAAGATAAAGGTGATCAAAAGATGCAGAAATAAATATTGCTTGCTTAATTGAGCTTTGGAAATAAATTTTGTACATGCATGTGAAAAAAATTTTGTACATGCATCTGGAATTATGTTAAGCTATTTTATTTGTGAGATATGCTCTCCACATAAATGATAGGGATAGCAAAAGGAAGTAGATTTCTAGGAAAAATAGACATGGCATGTTTTTAATTAGGAGTTATTTAATTTCAAATTGAGAAATAAGATTAATAGTTCCACGTCCTCTTTATTTGGACCACTGGGGCACTTTTTTTTTTTTTTTTTTTTTTTTTTTTTTTTGCATAAGCGGGAAATAGAATATGACTACGTAGTTATTCACTTTCTTATTCAATCATGTATTTAATAATAAAATAAATGATGAAAATTGAGTGACTCCATATAATTTAATCATATATTTAATAATAAAATAAGTGATGAAAATTGAGTGACCCCATATAATAGAGGGGGCAAAAAAAGAGAATGTAATCCTTACATTCGCCTGATATTAATTTCTTGTAAAAAAAAAAAAAAAAATGAACGCCGAATTTGCTTACATATCCTGAACAATTTAACATGTGTCAATGATTTTTTTTTTTTTGATTATGTTGAAAGTTATTTAATTACTATATTGATAAGATTAATATTAATAATTTTAATAAATACTAGAAAGGGAATTACATCGTTTGGAATTGAAAATAATTATAGTGGCATAGTACGGGTGGTTTTTAAAAAATGAAAAATTAGATTTTTGGATTTGAATTAAATTGAAAAATTTGAATCCGATGATCCAAATACATTAAGAAAATTACTATGATAAAATTAATATTTATAATTTTAGTAAATATCTGAAAGAGAATTGGATTGTTTGGAATAGGGCAAAAAAAAAAAAAGATCGTAGCAAAGAACTGATTTTTAAAAAATAAAAATTTGAATTTGAATCTGAATTAAATTGAAAATTTTAAATCCGAACCTATTATCCAAACACACAAAGAAGAGTGATGGGCATTAATATTTTTATTTCCGCAGTAACAATAGTCAAAACTTTGTTGGTGACTACTGATAAAATTTTGAAATACATCCAATAACTTCTTACAAAATTTTAGCTTTGGAATACAGGATAAACAGGATTCATATTAGGATAAAAGAGCCCAAAATTCTGCTCCACGCCTGCAGGTTTAAGATTCTCATTAAACATAGCAAAGATAAACCCTTCTATTACATTAGGGCCAGGTCGTTTTGGTGTCCCTACGTTGGACAACATATGCTTCACAAAGTTCTTGTTGTACGTCGATGCAAGCTCCGGCGTCGAGAAGTTACCGTTGCCGGCTGACGGCCAGCCACTCTCCGCCACCACGATTTTGACGTTGGTCACTCCTTCTCTCTCCATCGCCCACAAGAAAGCATCTACAACGGCGTCTAACATGTTGTCGTAGCTCAAATCCCTGTCATGAACCACCGGTCCCGTCGCCGTAAACTGCGAATAGTCCAATCGGACATTCCCCGGATCCGATGAGTAGACGAAGTAGGGATACACGTTTACCATGAGTGGGGCCCCATTAGTTGACAAGAACCTAATTAAAAAGCAAAATGATTAAATTTTGTATCCAGTAAAGTTTAATAAATTTTCAGACAAGTTACTAAATAACACAAGTGAATTGATGATGTTTAATTAACAAATATTGTATAGTTTTTCTTATGACTTGTTTCGTGAAACGGTTCAACTCAAACTAAATTGTATTTTTTTATATCAGTTTTTGTCTTTTTCTGAAAAATCAACAAAAATTATAACTAGTTTTTAAAAAGTCAATCAACTCAAACTTAAAAATTTCAACTCAAACCGTTTCACCAAACGGATCCTTATTTTAATATTCGAGTGAAAGTTTTGTGAGGGATGACTGATGGGATACAATGTTTTTCTCATCTTTATACTAGTAATCTATTATCAACATTTATTAAATTCTTTTTATAATAATTATTAAAGAGAAATGAAAAAAAGTTTTAGAGATGCTGACAATGAACGACCAGGATATTAGAACTATCTTAAACTTTTCTTTTAAAAAGTAGTCCAAAATTTTGACCTAAAATTTCGTAATAACCCCCTAAAAATAAAAATAAAAAATTGATAATTACAATCCTAATTATCCCTTACATAAAAATTAGGCCTCTAATGATAAATTCTAGTCTCGTCACTGATTAGAGATATATATCTAAATTAATTTTTATTGGCCATAAGAAACCTTTGATGGTATGTAACCATAGCTAACCTGATAACGCCTCTAATATCGCTGGCCGCCTCATCGGAGAATCGTCCGATGGACGGTGGAGAAGACCACCCCAAGATGTTGGCGGGAACGACGGTGGTGACTTTGATACTTGTTAGATTCTTGTCATTAAGTAAGGCCTGTACGGACTCCATAACTGGCAAAACAAAGCGACCAAATACCCCCGGGATCACCTCGTTTCCGACGGCGATGTAGGCAAACCCGACGTCGTTTAGATAGGGCTCGACGTTAACGGCGAACCAGGACTTGACGGAGTCCGGGTTGGCCGCCATGGGGGCGAGGTGTTGGTTTTGGATGCCGACAGTGACGTAAATGCCGCTGCCTCGCAGCGCTTGGAGCACCGCGGGCTGGGGTTCAAAGAGCCGTATTTTGCCGATGTTGTAACGTTTGTAGAGGTTGATCACGTCGGCCGCCGGTGGCAGATTATCGCCTTGCATTCCGTAGCAAACGCCGATGTCGAGGGAGGCTTTCGCGGTGCCGAATTGGCTGGGAATGACTGCTATGGCGGAGAAAAGGAGGGCTCTAATGATCAGAAGCGGTACCATTGTCATGGTTTTGTGATATTATCCTTTCGATAGGACTAGTCCAAATATCTTGGTACATTTTTCATCATTATTTATATAATATATCAGTTTGTTATAATATGTTTTGAATAAAAATCCGTTAAATTTTTTGTCATGCATCTGAATTTATTACATTTATTACATATATATACATAATTAGTAAATGTGATCTACATTAACATACGTATCATGATATAAATGGTATGCAATTTAATGGAGATTTTTTTACATATGAAAAAAGTCAAAGACTCAATTAACGAGCCTTAATGCTAATTATCAGTATCAGTTTCCTGTGTGCTGTCTGAACATTAATTAGTTCATTCTCATGAACTTTAAAAACTCCTCAAAAATTGGTTTTTGAAGTAAAAGATTTTATTTATTATGAACTTGATAAATCGACATGTAAAAGGTCTAAGCATAATCCGAATATAATCATGGGAAACTAAAATATTATGAACAAAAAAATATAAGATTAGCTAAAAAGTGGACTATGTGATCCCCTTTATGAGATACGTAGCTAGAAGTGCCGTTCTCAGCTTGAGAGGTTTTGTTTGGCTCTCAGTTTAACTCAAGTTAAACTGTATATTTTTTTTTTTGTTTTTTTTGAATTTTTTTTTATCTTTTATGAAAAAGTCAACAAAAATTACTATTCAAACTTAAAAATTTCAATTCAACTCAAACTCAACTCATTCACCAAATACCCTAATAGATTCTTGAATATCTTCTATTACGTTTGATTCCAGAGTTCTAGTTAAAGAACTTTGGATATATAGCTCGAATAACGGTAATAGCATCAGATTTGAGAAGTCATCCACTAAAACGGACTCCTTTACGAGTTCCTAAGTTAGACATACTTAACATTTTGATTTTAAGTTAGACATACTTAAACTCTTTTTTATTAGTATAAAACAGAAAGAAAAAACACGAGCAGTCTTAATTAGTTAATCAATATATATGTTAGAATTTCCATTAAATACAAATGAAAAATGAGCACATGAATAGCAGTTATTCCGCTCTTTTCTTGTTTCTAACATAAATTCTAATAAAAAAGTTTAAGTGAGATTAATTAAAAATTCATCAAGTAGCAATCTTAAGTTTAGAAAACAAAATAAAAATTAATAATCTTAATGTGACTAATCCAACCGTCATTGATACTGAGCTAGACATAGATTTAATTAATTACACTTCTTTTCCTAACACTCACCTTCAATACTATGTCTATATATGTTTATTTAATTTTTTTTTTAAGTGTATCAACGCAATATAATAACATAAGTATTTTATTTTCTCTTTAAAGAGGAAAGACAAGGATGGAAAAAACAAAAAACAAATAAAAAGTAAAAGTATATAACAGTTTGTAGTGCAAATACATGGTTATGAAGGGTTTTGCTCTTACTCATCATCGCTATAGAAGATTTATGAAGAATTTGATTGGAAAAGATTTCACACAGTTTGGTGTACTTTTACTTTCGAAATAGGAATATAGGAATAAATGAAATATTTGTTCAACCATGATGGGTTCTGTTTGTTGAGGATTCGAAGTTTCTTTGTAGAAAGCAGCTCCTCAATAATGCGCCTTTTTGACGAAGGAAGGTGCGACAGTACTTTTGACCTTAATTAAGCATTAATCCGGCCTCTAGAAAATCGGGTGATGGATTCGTCATCTTCTGACTGACAGGACATACAACTTATTAGGGAAAGTTAATATTTTATGTCAGGGAAAGTTATTATTTTTTATTTTATTATTTTTATTTATAATTATTATAATTTAAAATAAGTCTTGATTTTAATAGACTGTAAGTATTAATTTATTTAATTTATATATTATAATTTATATTTATATAAGAGTCAATTCATAATGCTTTATACTAATAAATTATTTATTCTTAATTCGTGAAAACATATCAATACTAAATATTATTGTAATATTTATCGTTCATCCATCAAATTTTTGTATTTTTTTTTCTCTTATACGGAGTTTATAGTTTTCATTTATTTAAAAATAAATAAAAACACTTTTAGATTTTAATCTGAAATATCTTATTAAATCCATTCTCTTCCATCTGTTGAACTAGTCCAACGAATTTACTTGTTGTAGAGTTTGTTTATAAATAGTTCTTGGACATCGTTGCTTTAGAAATTGATCGAGTCTTTAGTTGCAAAAGCTCCGAAAAACTTCAAGAGAACATCTAACCAAGCCAAAGAAACAGAATTCGAAAGTGATATTTGACATTAATTTTGAATTATAAGGTTCTAGTACTAGTCCTTGAAGAATAGTAGAACAATTCTAGTTCTGTTTTTTTAATATCAATTTATGTTGATATATGAGTTTTAATTTTCTAATGGTAAGTCTATAAACAATTACCACATAAATTAAAATTAAAAAAAATACCATCTACCTGTTAAAAGATGATCAAAACCCATTATCACATGAATTGATATTCAAAACTTGATTAGAATTAGTGTTCATAATACCGCTCATTTCTAAATTACGAGAATTATGTCATTTAAACCCTTAAAGTTTTGTTTGTGCAAAATTACTTGATACACTTGATTTTTTTTGGGAGCTGCTTTTAGTCCCTAGTGTAACTAGTAAGTGATGGATACAGGAGTACTTATGTTAAATTTTAGAAATTCTCTGTCAATTTTTAGTCTCAGGGATCAATCCTGACAAAAAAAGAAAAATAAAAATTCAAGAATAGATTTTTCATCCGTATATTATTGCATAACCCCATTTTGTATATTTTTATTTTTATTTTTGGCGTCAAAAAAATAAAACTAAAGTTTTTATTTTATTTGAGATTACAAATAGAAGGGAAATTTCAAAAACTTCATGATTATAAAGTGTAATCGCTTAAACAATTTAATTTCAATTTTAACCTCAAGAATATACGTTTTCTTACTCTACTTCCTAAAATTTTAAACTTCACATTATTGGAACTCCAGCTTATCAAGCGTTGCAGTACTATTGGTCCCTTTATGACAACAAAGGGTAAAAAAAATGATGAAGAGAAGCACAAGAGGCTCAAGTGATTGGGGAATATGGTAAATTAATAAATGTTGGATGATTAATAGGGTGAGTGAATTGAATCATTTCCATATTAATTATCCAGCTTAATTGTGGTTTTCATATATTGGATCAATCGAGTAATATGAATCTGGTTCAATTCACATTCACTTAACATTTATTTTATCAAATTACCTTTCACTCGTGCTTCATTTCTTCACTTTTGTAACATTTCTATGACAAAGGGATGTGAAACGTTTGATAAGCCTCGGTACCAATACTGACAAACTTTAAGTTCTGGAAAAAAAAAATTGAAATCACAACCTATATTTCTCGGGGTTAAAATAGATATTAACCCTAAAAAATATATATTGTATTTTTCCATTACAAAAAATCTTTCTTCGAACTCACAAAATTGTGGAAGACTCCAAGAGGTCTTGCACTAGAAAAAGGTTGAAAATATTTGTGACCATCATTAGTGTTAAATACGATATTAATAAAAGGTAAATTCCATCTATGGTCTTACATTGCGAAACACATCTTTTATTAACAGACGGTGTTTAACACTATCGATATTCTTTAACGGTATTATTAAAAAAAAAAAAAAAGTTAGTACTAAGGAACGCTTTTTCTTTTGCTTGATTGGTGGATAAGCTTCTTTCATATGTGCTCAGATTTCACGTTACATAGTGTACGTTGATAACGGGCGAATTGCCAACACATAGAAAGAATCCAAAGATTTTAAATTTTTTTCTCAATGACTACCTACCGGTAAACATTTATTTGCATCGAAAAACTTACTAAAAAAAATTAGGTATGGACAAAAGAGACACCAATTAGTGGTCCTCTTTTGGAATTGTATAAGATTGGATATTTTCCTACAAGATATTTTCCGGATATTTTTTTACTCGTTAGTCATGAGACTCACAGACAACGTCTTATCTCCTCTGCTATATATGTATGTATGTTTGTGTGTGTGTGTGTGTGTAGAGTACTTGTAACTTTGTTTAATGGAGGATTTTGCATGACTTGGTTTGTACGTGCTCTGCTATTATTATTATTATTATTATTATTATTTTCAATGGAAATTGATGATCCAACAAAAGAAAATTAATAAAACAGAATAAAAAATAAATTACTTGTTTGGTTTTTAATCTTTTTATGAAGTAGTGATTTGGTTCCCAATATTTTTTGTGTGATTAAAAAGTCCTTAACTCTCTAAAAAAAGTGTAAATGGTTCTTTTTATTAAAAAAGAAAATAATAATTGGATAATAGATCACTTCTATGACCCATGTAAGTTAAATTACGTAAATAATAATAATAATAATTACCCTTAAATAGTAAATCATTTGTGATTTACGTGATATTTTCTATTAAGCTTTAAACCTTTTCTTTTTTAGTGAAGAGGACCCTTATCATTTCAAGAGTTATGGATCTTTTAAACCAAAAAAAAAAAAATACTTGCATATCAAATCACAACTTTATAAAAGATTATAGACTAAGCAGGCAATTTATCCAAAAAAAAAAAAAAAAAAAAAAAACCTGAGACCTATCAATAATATAAGTAGGATCCAACTCAATACTACTTGAAAAATAAGTTTAATTTCACTCACACTATGTGTCGTAGGTCCGACTTGTATAACCATTATATTTAGGCATGACCTTTAATTGGGGGCAATTTGGATAGATCTTCTCAGAAAAATAAAATTAAAAACTAAAAATCGCTAAACCATCCAATTGCTGGTGGCTGTATACGTTGGTTTTTTTAAAAAAAAAGTAGTTAAGAATAATAACAAAAAAATAATGGTATCTGCATATAAATACACAATTACAATGACTAAAATGTAGGTATAACATTTTTCGTGGGGTATACCGATAATCAAGGTCGAATTATTTCAGAAGAACAAGACAGAAAAATTGAGCAAAGACAATATCACTTTTGACCTTTTGCTATGGGAATGACTGACTTAGTAGCCTACAAGATAGGGAATTCGCGGCATCCATACAATTCCAATATGGCTAATAATTAGTAATTATCCATGAAGATGAAGTGGAGATTAAAAAAAAAAAAAAAAAGACGCCTCGCAAATCATCATCAGAGAGATTGCTTTTAGAGCTGTCATATAATGTCTGGTCGCGCCTCCAAGTCTACCAAATTTCCCATCATGTCATGTGATCAAATATGGTCCAACCTTTGCTTGCTTATCCTTATTTCCTCGATTACTCTTGGACGCTCTTATTCATATTATTGTTGGACCATTTTGATGCCAGCCTAACTAGCTCTAATTTAATAGATTTAAAACTCGACTTTTATTGTAAAAAGGAAAAAAAAAAAAATAGAGTTCTGTTTCTCCAACTTATATGATTTGGTTTGCATGGAAATGCTTAGCATTTATAGAGGCTTCCAAACATTGATAGAAATGTCTGTTAAACGTCTTATTATCTGGTCCTATTCTTCGACGAGGAGCACATTATCTCAGTCTCACCGAATATAGTAATAATAACGAGAAGCACATTAACTCAACAATGATATATACATCGGGTTGTGATAAAGCATTTTAAATTAAGTACTATACTAGCAGAAATAAACTTTTCATATTTTTAAGATTCTGGAAGAAGTCATCTGACACTTGAACTATCAATAACAGACATATCATGGTAATTCACTACTGCTAGATTACTCCTATCAGTGGTCAACTTATATGATTTGGCTTGGAAATGTTAGAATACATGCTACGCCCTTTTAAACCCTATTGACCAACTATTAGAAGTGAACTAAAAATGGGTTTTATGGTCTATTTTATGTGCAAAACAAGGGTGTATTGGCAAAGTAGGGTTCTGAAATATCTAGAGGAGAAAGTTTGGTTTTGTAGACCACAGCCAAAAAGAGTTTTGTTGTTGGTATACGAGAAAAAGACGTGCCCTTCACATGCATCTCATATATATTACATATATATTTGAAATTTATATCGTATTCCATGGCTTCTTCGCACACATGTGACTCTTGCATGGGCATATTCTCAAGCATTCAAATAATTTCACCAACGTAGCCAAAGATATTCCCAATATACACCTCTTTATAACCCTATCAAAATTCCTCATGAAAATCACAAAGGAAAAAAAAAAAAAAAAAAACAACAACAATCATGAAGAATATGATCATTCCTACTTTCTTTATCTTTTCCCTCCTCTTCTCGTCATCTCTCGGAGCCATCCAGGACTTCTGCGTCGCGGACTACTCCGCGCCGCAGGGTCCTGCAGGCTACTCCTGTAAGGACCCCGCGAAAGTCACCGTAGACAACTTTGTCTACTCGGGACTGGGCGTGCCCGGAGACACCGCGAACATCATCAATGCGGCGGTAACCACGGCGTTCGACAACCAATTCCCCGGCGTTAACGGCCTAGGGATCTCCCTCGCTAGGGCAGACTTGGCCTCCTGCGGAGTCATCCCTTTCCACACGCACCCAGGAGCCTCGGAGGTCTTAATCGTCATCGAAGGGACGCTCTGCGCGGGGTTCGTGTCGTCAGCCAACAACGTGTACTTAAAGAGCCTTAACAAGGGTGACGTCATGGTGTTCCCTCAGGGACTATTGCACTTCCAACTGAATGCAGGAAACACGAGCGCTTTGTTCTTTGTCGGGTTTAATAGCCCGAATCCGGGTCTCCAACTTCTCGATTTCGCTTTGTTTAAGAACGATTTGCCGACCGAGTTGGTGGCGGCCGCTTCCTTCCTTTCCCCGGCTGAGATCAAGAGGCTCAAGGCTGTTCTTGGTGGTACTAATTAAATGTTAATGTTAAGCAATATCAGTCCTCTATACAAGAGATACTGACTGATATATATGTTTGTTTAATTCGTTTGTCTCTTGTTATTTGATGGTTGAGAAGGACTTGGAAATGTAGGATTTTTAATGTCAGTTCTTTTAATTTGTAATAAGAGAGTCCCAGTTGATTAAGTTTTGTGATGTCTTTTTGTAACTCTTTACTTGGCGTACGTTAGTGTGGTATTTGTCAGTTCTCGGTAATTAATTTTTGCCAAATCGACGATTTTGCTATACTCGTTTTGTACATGCTATGTTATTATTATCATTACTATTATTATAATTATTTTCTATGAGAGAATTGATAATCTAAAAACAAGAAAAAGATCTAACTCATAATACTATTCAAAGACTGTTTAATTTACTAATACTACGAATTATGAGTCAAACACCGTACAACTCATTAATTAGGCCATGCCTTTTAACTAGGGTAATTTGGACATCTTGAAAAAGATTTAAAAGAAAAAGAAAAAGAAGATTGCGCCATCGAGTTGGTGGTAGCTATACACGTGTAAATATGATGACAATAATGATGATGATGATGATGATAGTGATAATGATGGTATCTGCATTCTATAGTTATTACAAAATTACAACGACTAAAATGCACGTGCAACTTCTTTAGATTAAATAAGTCATGAGTAAAGCCATATTCAAAAGTTAACTTAAAAGAGATAGAGTCAAATCTACATACATGCATTATAATAGTGCAATAACTTAACGATAAAAAATAAATTCACAACCTAACACCTTTTATCATGCTTAGTATAGGAGGGTCAAACCTATCATCATTTATAAAATCTGATTTTGATATCATATTAAATAAATATTGATAAAATTATCCAAAAAACTAGCTTAATAAAGATAAGCCTAATCCACAAATATGTACTATAGCAACTAATAACTTAACAATGTAGAACAAATTCATAACCTAACACATTTATGGGGTACATTAATAAATCAATGTTGAATTATTTCATAACAACAAAACACAAAAATTATTAAGCAAACATGATATTACTTTTTACCTTTTCCTCAAGAAGACTTTTTTGAACTTGGAGATGATGGATTTGAACTTTTCACCATATAGTAAAGTAAGACGTGAAATTACTGCTATATTAATCACCTCCTTTGAGAAGACTTGGTAGCCTAGAAGATGGGGAATTCGTGGCATCCACACAATTCCATGGTTAATATATGAAGTGGCATAAAAAAGAGACGACTTGTTAATCATCAGGAGACACTGTTTTGAGAGCTGTCATATAATGTCTTGTTGCGCCTCCAAATCTACCTAATTTCTTATCATGTCATGTGATCAAGTATGGTCCACTTCACTAGCTTATCCTTATTTCCCTCTAATCTTGGACGCTCCTCTATGGCTTATTCCCAATATTTTTGAGCCATTGGATTTTTGTACGTTGATTTGTAATTTCTTTTTCATTTTTGTTTTATTGTTTTAATTTACTTCTATATGGATGTCAACTTAACTAGCACTAATAATTCAATAGAATGAAAACGGGACTTTATGTTGCAAAAAGGGGGAAAAAAGAGTTATGTTTCTTCAACTTATACATGATTGGTTTGCATGGAAATGTTTGGCATACCCGGTGAGCATACCAAAAGGATTCCTAGAGGCTGATAGGAATATAATTGTTACGTCCTATCCTTCCAAAAGATAACACATCACTCTAACATCTCCGTACTCTAAATCAAGCAATAGACTGATAGAAACTAACTATCATGTTAAAGATCCATCACTGTAAGATCACTCTCATTGGTGGTCAATTTATATGATTTGGTTTGGAAATGTTAGATTACATGTTATGCCATGTGGATCTTGACCAACTATGAGATCAAGTGAACTCATATTGTGTTATAATTATGGTCCATTTATGTGCAAAACAAGAATGTATTGGCAAAGTATTTCAAAAAAAAAAAAAAAGTATTGGCAAAGTAGGATTAAGAAAATATCTAGGGGAAAAAGTTTGGCTTTGTAGACCACGGCCAAAAAGAGTCTTGTTGTTGATATATGAGAAAAAGACGTACCCTTCACGTGCATCACAAATTTCATATTTGAAAAATCTATCGTATTCCATGGCTTCTTGGCAACACATGTGAACCTGCATGGGCATATTCTCAAGCATACCAATAATTTCACAAACGTAAGCAAAGATATTTCACACCATTTACTCCTCTATATAACTCTATCAAACTTCCTTATCAAAATCACGAAGAAATTTATTTAAAAAAAAAAAAAAAACACAATCATGAAGAATATGATCATTCCTATTTTCTTTCTCTTTTCCCTCCTCTTCTCCTCATCTCTCGGAGCCATCCAGGACTTCTGCGTCGCAGACTACTCTGCGCCGCAGGGTCCTGCAGGCTACTCCTGCAAGAACCCTGCGAAAGTCACCGTCGACAACTTTGTCTACTCGGGACTAGGCGTGCCCGGAAACACCGCGAACATCATCAAGGCGGCGGTAACCACGGCGTTCGACAACCAATCCCCGGCGTCAACGGACTAGGGATCTCCCTCGCTAGGGCAGACTTGGCCCCGGCGGAGTCATCCCTTTCCACACGCACCACGGAGCCTCGGAGGTCATAATCGTCATCGAAGGAACGATCACTGCAGGGTTCGTGTCGTCGGCGAACAAGGTGTACCTCAAGACGCTTAAGAAGGGTGACATTATGTTGTTCCCTCAGGGGCTTTTGCACTTCCAACTGAATGTAGGAAAGACGAGCGCTTTGTTCTTTGTCGCGTTTAATAGCCCGAATCCGGGCCTCCAACTTCTCGATTTCGCTTTGTTTGCGAACGATTTGCCGACTGATTTGGTCGCTGCTGCTTCTTTCCTTTCGCCGGCTGAGATCAAGAGGCTCAAGGCTGTTCTTGGTGGTACTGGTTAGATGACTTGAAGGGCTTGTAATTGTACGGATTCTTGATGGCTAGGCTTTTAGTTGGTAATAAGAGAATCCTTTGTTATGTCTTTTTGTAACGTGATTGTAGTTTTTTTTTTTTTTTTTTTTTTTTTTTTTTTTTTTTTTTAAGTGTGGTGTATGTTTGTTGCTGTTGTTGGTTTTCATTTGAGTTGTTGCATTTTAAGTCTTTTGTGATCCCAAAAATCCAAGAGAAAATTTGAGGCAATATTTATGGCTATTCAGTTTTCAGTTTGGAATTTATATGCACTTTCTTTTTTAATTATTATCGTCCTCGGAGCCATTTTAGGGTCACTCTCATTTTGTTCTTAAATTTTAGGATCACTCTCATTTTGTTCCATGACTTTTAAAAACTCATATTTCCTTCTTAATTTTAAAGTTGACCACACTTTACCCTTTATCAGAATTTCAATTAAAAACAAACGAAAAAAAGTGAGTTAAGTATAGTTATGTAGTCTATTTCTCTTTATTTTTAGCAAAATTACTAACAGAATAGGCTTAGTAAGACTGGCTCTCATATAATTCCATCTATTTTTAACTAAAATTATGATAAAATGGATAAAGTAGGGTTGAATTTAAAGTTCATGAGGGCAAAGTAAGAGTTTTTAAAGTTCACAAGATAAAATGGGAGTAACTCTAAATTTAGGAGACATGGATGTGAATAATCTTTTTTTTTTTTTAATATCAATCTTACTCTATACTCCTAGACAACTCAGGATCATTCTTACTTTACTTTCTAAACTTTAAAAACTCATACTTTATCCCTCCAATTTTGAATTAGTCCGTTTAATCACTTTTGTTAAAATTGCTATTAGAAATATACCAAAAAAAAAAGAGTTAAATACAGTCATATGATTTATTTTTATTAATTTTTAATAGAATAACTTTATGATCACATTGCCCCTTTTTTCATTTGTTTTTAACATAAATTGTAACAAAAAAAATTGGATTAAGTAGCACTTATTCAAAATTCGATAGAGTCAAATGGGAGTTTTGAAAATAGAGCTAAAAAACTATCTCCAAATAATGTGCTAAACAGGCTATCAATTTTCTTATTTACATATATACATTTGCCCGCGAGATATGAATTAGTAGCCTCCATGAGACCAACTCTCATATGCTTATACCAAGATAAAGAAATAATATTGTGCATTCAACTTTGTTAACCTTATGATATTAAATGCTTGTGTGGTCCAAACTTTTCCAAGTCCCCCTCATAGAACCTATTGACCCTTTCAAAAAAAAAAAAAAAAAAAAAAAAAAAACCCCACTCGAAGAATCAGTGAATAGTAACAAGGAAGTACCGCAGTATTATTCTTTCTATCAGATTACGATTCCCAAAAAATTCCCTTACATCACGTGTTTACATAATTACATCCCTTGAAAAATCCTGATTTTTAAATGATGTTAAAAAACACAAATGCCACAAAGTTGAATCATCTCAAAGTACATTGCAATGTATACTGCTTAAGTTGGTGTAGTGGTAAGAATGCCTAATTTTCTTTTAGGATATACCTAGATTTCGATATTTCGTGGCCCTTCCTTTAGATCCCTAACTGGTTAATATGTTGTACGATATTGGGTATGTAGTGGTGAGAATGAAAGCTGAATCTATTATTCGAGCAAAACTAAGTTAGGTTATTTTTTATTTCATTATTAGAGTTATAGATTTTGAATGACAAGACGATAAAAGGTGGGATGACACCAATAATCTTTTTTTATGTTCTTAGCAAATTATATATATATATATACACACACGCGCGCGCGAGTCCCTGGGACTAGCCAAACAGAAAGACATGTAAAGAGGCCTTTGTCCCCTAGCATCTTCATTTAATATTGGTCTCCAGGAAATAGAACCAGCAGCTAGTGTGACTTCCTTCAGGTGTTACTGATTTTCGTTTTCCTTGGACAAGTTTTAAGCATTATGACTTACCTTATATTTCAGCTAAAAAAAATAAATCATTTACTTTTATATGACTTTTAGAAAATCATTAATGGAATGAACAACGAGGTGGCTGCTAAGCAAAAAGGTCAAGGTATAAAAGTACGGCTGAGGGGTAACAAGGTTCCAGCCGTGGTCTGTGAGGCAGACTCGACAGTTGTGCTTTCAACGGAAGAGGCCTTTCTCGGAGCATAGTATTGAACGCTTTCCGATTGTGTCCTGAACTAAGATCCTTCCTGAAAAGGACTCCGTTGTGAGATTTTTACCAGTAATCCATGCAGGAACAGTGTCCATCTTCAAAATGATGGTAGCGCTTTCGATCCCGAACTGCAATTTTTCTTTTGAAAACCTTCGAAATAAGCTTAAATGCAGAATGGCAATCACTGCAGATCCTTATATTCTTCACTATCCGTATCAAAGATCCAGGCTTCGTGGACATAAACCCAAAAGCCAGGGCTAGTTTCTCGCTATGATATCCGACCAGAGTTTCTTTCTCCTCCTCTTCCACATCAAACACAACCCCTCTAGTCTCCGCGTTGTAGCCAAATTTCTTTATCTCCGAAACAATTTCATCCCACACACGGTAGACTCGCCTGTTTTCTCATGGGACCTATCTCCAGCCAAAAACTCATGGACAACACCATCCAATTCGATCAAACTATACCCTGGAACCCGCTTTACTTTTCTTTTTCTCATAGTTTTCCTCACTTCTTCGGCATCTTCACCTTTCATGGACTCGGCATAGATATTAGACAGTATGATGTAGCGTCCATCATGGTTTTGGTCCGAATGTATCAGTAAATTTCCAACTCTCCGGCCCATTTCAGCATTGCCATGAACCCTGCAAGCGCCGAGGAGTGCTCCCCATATGGCACTGTCTGGTTTAATTGGCATTGAAGCAATGAAACGCTCTGCCTCTTCAAGCAAACCAGCACGACCAAGAAGATCGACTATGCAGGCATAGTGATCCAACTCTGGTCTAATTCCACAAACATCTGACATCGAATTAAAATAGTGAAAACCATTATCAACCCACCCTTCGTGACTACAAGCACTTAAAACCGCAATATACGAGATACTATCGGGTGAAATGCCCTCAGCCTTCATAGCCTCAAAGAGCTGAAGCGCTTCCTTGCTATGACCATTCATCGCTAGTCCAGATATTGCAGCCGTGTAGGTAGAAACACACTTCTTCTTTGTTGAACCAAAAACTTGCATTGCAAGATCAATGATGCCACATTTGGCATACAAATCAATTAGAGCTGCAGAAAGAATCGAATCAATCTTCACATGTTTCTGCTCGATATAAGCGTAAACCCAGTTACCATGATGCAACGCTCCTAACTGGGAGCATGCCGAGAGAACACTGACTAGAATAGCAGCGTTTGGCTCCTGTTGCAACGACAGCATCTCTCTGAACAGAGCCAAAGCCTCTTTTGGTCGTCCATTTTGAGCACACCCAGAAATCATGACAACCCATGACACCAAACTTCTCCGTGGCATCTCTACAAATAGCCTGTAAGCATCGTCCAAAAAACCGAACTTGGTCAAAGCGCCAAGTACACTATTCCAAGACACATCATTTCTTTTTGGCATTTTGTCGAACATGTCCAAAGCTTCAGACATATGTCCATTTCTTGCATACCCATTAATCATGGAATTCCATGAAACAACGTCAGCTTCGTCGCTTTCATCAAAGACCCTTCTTGCATCATCCATTTCCCCGCAGACCGAATAAAACTGAATAACCGAATTGCGAATGAAAACATCCATCTCCAAAGAATTCTTCACCAACATCCCATGAAACTGCCTACCAAGATCAAATGTGCAAAAGTTCGAACACCCCTGAAACAGAAAAGTAAAAGTAAAGTTATTAGGAGCAAGATTGAGCTCCGCCATTCGGTTGAGCACTAGCAAAGAACTTGGTGCAAAAGTCCCACGGCCATGGCTGCGAGCAAGGCCTCGTATCACAGTGTTGAACAGAAAGACTGGAGAAGATAGACAGGTCCTGAAAAGGAGGAGGAGAATGGCGTAGTTGGTGTCGCCCGAGGGATCGAGAGCAGAGAAGGAGATTATGGGTCTGAGAGATGCTGGTGGGTGGTTTAGGCCTCGGATAACGAGCTGGGAATGGGCTTCTTTGAACTGTTTGATTGTTTTGCACTTGTGGAAGATTGAAATGAAAGGGAGGTTGTGAAGGAACATTAGTGAATTATTAAAGGTAGTGACATGAGATGAGAAACTTGGGTTTCAAGTTAATAGAGTGGATTTGGAAACTCTTTTCCTCTGTAACGGCTATATTGACAAAGAGATGGCCGGAAATCTTTAGTTTTTTAGCTTAAAAAGTGTTGGGAGCGGCGACCAACTGCAACTACTCTCTTGGGCGTAATGGGGCTCCACATGCTCATAATATCTGCAAATTGCTTTCATTTTTCGTTGATCTTTTGCAATATACCCACACAAAAGACGTCGACTTTCTTTTTCTTCCTTCAAGAACAAGTGTATTTGCCAGTTGACTTACCACCCGGCATATATTCTACTTCTTCCTCAGCAGTTTTACTTATGCTTCCATTGCTTCTACAAAATAGAAAAACATAAGAAAACAATTAAAAATCAGATAACGAAATGATATCAATACAATACTTTTAATCTGGTTCTTACTTCACATAAGCATGAAAAGATATCCACTATAAAATTGTCTACTAATGCAAAGGACCGGACGCCAGACGACGGCCCTGAAATGCAATATATCCACTATGTTCTGCTCAAATCTAAAGATGGTTGCATTGTAAGTTTGTAACTCCGATTCTTAATGAAAACAAAATCTGTGTTCTATAAATGTAATTCCTTGTTCAAACGGTACTGCAGTGCTGAACGATCAAAGGAAAATCTCACAGAATGCTTACAACGTAGTGATTGAGAAGGAAAAAAAAAAAAACAAAAACAAAAACAAAGACCTGTTAAAGATACGGCCAAACTAGAATATACTAAAAGATGCTCAAACTGTGGGCCTCTTTCTTGGTATTTCCAGAGGACAAAAAAAAAAAGACTCAGTCAAAACCTCCCCAAAGTAATAAAAACGTAGAAATCTAAACACGTAACAAAAACCAACAATACGTATATGTGTGGGTGTGTGTATTACAACATGCAAAAACAAAACAGAGCAACAAACTAGTGCAGTTAAATTAACGAACAACAAGGCCAACGAAATTGGCACTAGACTGAAACAGACACTGCTTTGGTTTCCTAGGCATTTTGACAAACACCTGAAAGGCAGTTTGCAAACGTTTACAAATTGACACTTCCCGATCTCAGCAAATTAAACTTACTCAGAAAAAGAAACAAACAAACATGGCCGCATATGCACTGGACATAGTTTTTTACTGAGGCAATTTACAGTGCTTATGTGATTTACCCAACGTCTCCCAACCACTTCAATGGTTAAATTTTTGCAAATGGATTCGATTTTACTAAAAATGAATAAAACGAGAGAGGGGGGGAGAGAGAGAAATTACCAAAGTTATTGTCATTTATGCGTTTGTCGTAGTTTTCACTCATTTTTACTCTTTTTTTTTTTTATTTTTTTTTATTTTTTTTTTTGGGTTCTCGTTTTGATCTGTTGTCGTTTATCATGTGCTGGATTTGGTACTTGGCTTGTTTGCATGTCATTTTCAAATCCATTTAAGTGAGTGTCGTTTATCTCGGAGACTGTCGTTTCCAAGTCAAGATTGTCATTCTTTTAAATTTTGTCGCCGTTTTCATTTGTTTAAACTCATTGTTAAGTTATGCAGAGATTTAGGGTGCGTCTGCACTTTATAGTAACCACTCCAGTTAAAGTTTTCTATTGTTATTTATCTTTTTTTTTCGTTAAAAATAAATCAATTTCATAACTTATTTAAATCTTTATTAAAAACTCGAACCTTAAAAATTTATAACTTTCTTATTTAAAATTAAAGTGAGATAATATTTTAAAAACTTATATAAAATGATGAGAAAACAAAATAAGATTCATAATGCTTCTTTTTTTTTTCAAATACATTTTAAATTTTTACACTTTTTAATAATAAAGTTATTTTTAACCAAATGCACAATTCTAAACATTCACTCATTTTCAATCAAAATATTCCAAAAACTCTATGCATCCTCCAAACGCTCCCTTAGTAGTCTATCAATTTATTTGTCGTTTTCATGCTTTGTTGTGGTTTACGTGTGTCGTTTAAATATAGGGTTAATTTCACTTTTAGCACCTCTGAAAAAAATAATAGTAAAAACAGCAGTACTTTTTGTAATATTCAATTTCAGCACTTAAAGTGGGACCCAGTAACATTTAATGTATATCAAATTACAGGTTTACCCTCATCTCCTACACACTCCCAAAAAACTTTTTCAAACTAACATGTACAGTGTTTTTTTTTAATCCATCGAAAGATTTTTTTTTATTAAGCTAACATTTTTAAGTAAATGTCATAACCATTATGACCACCCGGTCATAATGGTTATGACCAGTTTTTTTTTTTTTTTTTTAATCCATCGAAAGGTTTTTTTTTTTTTTATTAAGCTAACATTTTTAAGTAAAGGTCATAACCATTATGACCACCCGGTCATAATGGTTATGACCAGTTTTTTTTTTTATTTTTATTTTTAATCCATCGAAAGGTTTTTTTTTTTTTTATTAAGCTAACATTTTTAAGTAAAGGTCATAACCATTATGACCACCCGGTCATAATGGTTATGACCAGTTTTTTTTTTTTTTTAAATCCATCGAAAGATTTTTTTTTTAAGCTAACATTTTTAAGTAAAGGTCATAACCATTATGACCATCCGGTCATAATGGTTATGACCAATTTATTTTTTTTTAATTCATCGAAAGTTTTTTTTTTTTTTTTAAGATAACATTTTAGGCCAAAAATAGTAAAGGTCATAACCATTATGACCATCCGGTCATAATGGTTATGACCAGTTTTTTTTTTTTTTTATAAATCCAGCGAAAGTTTTTTTTTTTTAGATAACATTTTTGGCCTATTAAATAGTAAAGGTCATAACCATTATGACCATCCGGTCAATATGGTTATGACCATTTTTTTTTTTTAACCCAGCGAAAGTTTTTTTTTTTTTTTTTTTAGATAACAGTTTTGACCTATTAAATAGTAAAGGTCATAACCATTATGACCATCCGGTCATAATGGTTATGACCAAACTTTCTTTTTTCTTTTTTTTAAATAAATCGAAAGATTTTTTTTTTTTAAGATAATATTTTTGACCATTTTTAAGTGAAGGTCATAACCATTATGACCATTCGGTCATAATGGTTATGACCATTTTTTTTTTTAAATAATCGAAAGTTTTTTTTTTATCTAACATTTTTTATTATTTTCTCTCTCTTCCTCTTTCTCTCTCTCTCTTCCCCTTTCTCTCTCTTCCCCTCCCTCCCGCCTGCCCCCACCCCCGGAGACCCCCCACCCCCGGCCGCCACCCTCCCCGGCCGGCACCCCCCCGACGACCCCCCTCTCTCTTCCCCTTTCTCTCTCTTCTCTTCTCTCTCTCTCTTCCCCTCTCTCTCTTCCCCCTTCTCTCTCTTCCCCTCCCTCCCGCCGGCCCCCACCCCCGGCCCCCAGCCAGCCCCCGGCCCCGCCCCACTCCCCCGGCTTCCCCCCACCCCCGACGACCCCCCTCCCCCAGTCCGCCACCCTCCCCGGCCCCCCCCTCTCGTCGGGGTGGGGGGAAGCCGGGGGAGGGGGGAGGGGCCGGGGGTCTGGCTGGGGGCCGGGGGTGGGGGCCGGCGGGAGGTAGGGGAAGAGAGAGAAGGGGGAAGAGAGAGAGGGGAAGAGAGAGAGAAGAGAAGAGAGAGAAAGGGGAAGAGAGAGGGGGGTCGTCGGGGGGGGTGCCGGCCGGGGAGGGTGGCGGCCGGGGGTGGGGGTCTCCGGGGGTGGGGGCAGGCGGGAGGGAGGGGAAGAGAGAGAAAGGGGAAGAGAGAGAGGGGAAGAGAGAGAGAGAAGAGAAGAGAGAGAAAGGGGAAGAGAGAGGGGGGTCGTCGGGGGGGGGAGTGCCGGCCGGGGGAGGGTGGCGGCCGGGGGTGGGGGGAGGCCGGGGTGGGGGCCGGCGGGAGGGAGGGGAAGAGAGAGAAAGGGGAAGAGAGAGAGAGAAGAGAAGAGAGAGAAAGGAGAAGAGAGAGAAAATAATAAAAAATATTAGATAAAAAAAAAAACTTTCGATGATTAAAAAAAAAAAAAAGGTCATAACCATATTGACCGGATGGTCATAATGGTTATGACCTTTACTATTTAATAGGTCAAAAATGTTATCTAAAAAAAAAAAAAAAAAAAACTTTCACTGGATTTATAAAAAAAAAAAAAAAAAGGTCATAACCATATTGACCGGATGGTCATAATGGTTATGACCTTTACTATTTAATAGGTCAAAAATGTTATCTTAAAAAAAAAAAAAAAACATTTCGCTAGATTTATTAAAAAAAAAAAAAAGGTCATAACCATATTGACCGGATGGTCATAATGGTTATGACCTTTACTATTTAATAGGCCAAAAATGTTATCTTAAAAAAAAAAAAAAAAAAAAAAAGCCTTTCACTGGATTTATAAAAAAAAAAAAAAAAAAAGGTCATAGCCATATTGACCGGATGGTCATAATGGTTATGACCTTTACTATTTAATAGGCCAAAAATGTTATCTTAAAAAAAAAAAACATTTCGCTGGATTTATTAAAAAAAAAAAAAAAGGTCATAACCATATTGACCGGATTGTCATAATGGTTATGATCTTTACTATTTAATAGGTCAAAAATGTTATCTTAAAAAAAAAAAAAAAACATTTCGCTGGATTTATTAAAAAAAAAAAAAAGGTCATAACCATATTGACCGGATGGTCATAATGGTTATGACCTTTACTATTTAATAGGCCAAAAATGTTATCTTAAAAAAAAAAAAAAAAAAACTTTCACTGGATTTATAAAAAAAAAAAAAAAAAAGGTCATAACCATATTGACCGGATGGTCATAATGGTTATGACCTTTACTATTTAATAGGCCAAAAATGTTATCTTAAAAAAAAAAAAAACATTTCGCTGGATTTATTAAAAAAAAAAAAAAAAAAGGTCATAACCATATTGACCGGATTGTCATAATGGTTATGACCTTTACTATTTAAATTTTGAAAAAGTTATTTGGGCCATGCGAGGTAGAGAGATTTTGAGTGTGTAGGAGATGAGGGTAAACCATTAATTTGATATACATTAAATGCTACTGGGCCCCACATTAAGTGCTGAAATTGAAGGTTTCAAAAAGTGGTGATATTTTTAATATTATTTATTTCAGAAGTGCTAAAAGTGAAATTAACCCTTAAATATACCGTCTTTGTTAATTGCTCGCAAGCGTTTGCCATGTGGGAAGAGATTTAACACGCTACCTTCTCTTAGAAGATCCTTTTTTGATATGAAACGCCAACAAAGTCGACGTCGTTCATGAACAGAAACGACATCCAACAAACTCATGGATGTCGTTTCTTTCATTCCATCGTACGTCACGTGAGTTGAAGCCTTGCTTTGGGGAGGGTTCCAAATCTATGTTCCTTGTGCGTGACTCAGAGAGAAAGAGAGATAAGTTTCTACCAATAAAAAAAAAATATCTTACCCCAATACACGACGGGAAAGGGTCCCTAATCAAACCTTTAAGTCTTGTTTGGCACATATATTCAGATCGGAAAACTCTAATTTAAATTGAAATTTTCACTTTTTTAAACACCACATTTAGTTTTCTATATTTCAATTATTCATTCCGTCTTAGATTTTTGTTTTGAATTTGATCTTTTCTGGTTCCTACCTATGCGAAACAGACTTTTAAACACCTACTATTTTTATGATAACTTAATATAGGAGACAACATGCAACACAACTTGAATGAACAAAGATCAAAAATTAAAATGCCCACCATGCATTACTGTAAATTTGAAAAAATATATATATATATATAGTATTATCCATTTAGATTATAACACAGCTAAGATGCTTCTTCCTCTTCTATTTATTTATTTATTTATTTCCTTTTTTGAGAAGAAAATACAGCTAAGATACTTATCATTTTTTTGGCCCCACCCTTAAGCCCACTAATAAGATGCAAAATCAAGTTCTCCACCACTCGATTGACACACACCACCTTTTTTTTTTTTTTTTTTCCTTTCTCCTTTCCACTTGTGGAAATCATTGTTATCCTTTCCTTATCATTTATTTCCGAACAATTAGAAGCAAGTTACTCTTTTCATTCGGATAATATTAAATTCTTCACCCATTTATGCCAAAAAAATAAAATAAAAAAGGTTAATTTCTTCCCCATGTCATATCTCAAATTATCATAAAATGAACCTCAAAGTCTTTCAAGGGCATAATCAATTGCAAAATTTCTAAAGGTCCTAGTTGTAAGCATTATAAACTGCTCACCTTATTTTTAGGAAGCTTTTTAGGATAATGTATGTTAAGTATTAACTCACATCCAAACAAAAAAAAAAAAATTTGCATAATGGATATAATAATTATGACGGTTTAAAATATAATCTTATTGGTAGGTTATTTATCATACCCTATTATTAAATTCTGACTCATTTCGTGTTTCTTGTGCTTTAAGTTTGGATTTTTTTTATAAATAAGAAGGAAAATTTTATATTATAAATCATATTTTTTTATTTAATCGATAAATATTATTATTTTAAGTTGTGAGATCAACTTTTCAAACTATAATTGGAAACAATTTCTTCATGTTGTAAATTTTTAATGCATATATAATTATAAATCATATGTTAAAAAAGTAATCGTACAGTAAATTTGTCATATTAGAATACGTGAATTTTTTAAATTTAAATTAGAAAAAAAAAAGGGAGAATAAGCCAGGTCAGCAGGCCGGGGTATAGAAAAGAAAGGAAGCAAAGGCTCTTGGCTGGCACTGAAAGAGAAACAGACAGAGATGACAGACTGGCAATAGCCAAGTCAAGCACAGGAGAGAGAGACTGTGTCTCTCTATATACGTTTCTGTTGTATACAAATATATAATATATATATATATATATTTACATTATATATTGTTTTGTAATTCTGTGGGTGAATGATATTTCCTTCTTTCTCCAACGTTTTTCCCCAGTTTTCCAGCGTTGGATTCTGATACAGCGACCGACACAATGAGTCTTTTTGGTCTCGGAAGCAGGTTCTATTTTCACTCTCTCTCTCTCTTACTTCCAAGAAAAGTGTTTGATTTCTTGTTTTTTCATTGAATTGTCTTCACTTGTGATAAGATTATCATTTGATGTTTTTTTCCTTCAATTTTTTGTTTTTTGTTTTTTTTTTTGGCGGATTCTGAGTTCAACCTCTGTCTCTTAACCATTTTCAATAATTATTCTTCTGGAATTTTTGCTCTAAATGGGCATTTAACGAAATATCAAAATATCTGGTTTAGAAAAATTTCCATATTCTTTAACATCAGTTTAATTTTCTTGGTAAATCTTGATAAGTTTTTTCAATTTTTTGTCTTCTTGAATCTTTCTGAATCCTTGCTCTGCTTCATGTAACAGAAGCCAGAAAACATTTCGTCCCAAAAAGAGTGCTCCTTCAGGAAGTAAGGTTGGTCTAATAATGCAAGTATTTATGTTTTCTCTCTCTGATTTCCTAATATTTTTATGGATCATACGAGGCTTAACGTTTTACAAATGTTACAAAATATATATATATATATATTCTATACATATATATGTATTATGTATATGAAAATGCAGGGAGCTCAACTTCAGAAGCACATTGATGCTACTTTGGGAAGTGGGAATCTGAGAGAAGCTGTAAGACTTCCTCCAGGAGAGGATATAAACGAGTGGCTAGCAGTTAACAGTGAGATCTTCTAATTCATCAATACACACACACACATATATATATATATATATTTGTATGTTTTTATATCACAAATCTTTGTTCATTTGATTGCAGCCGTAGACTTTTTCAACCAAGTGAACATCCTCTATGGCACTCTAACTGAATTCTGCACGCCGACCAATTGTCCGACCATGACGGCGGGACCAAAGTACCACTCTTGATCCTCTACCAAACTTCTTTTCTTTTCTTTTCTCTGTGTCGAATTTTCGATGTTCGGATCCACACACTTGAACGAGGAAGATTCTTATAACAACTAAAGGGTATAAGATTATATGACTAAATTTTTTTTTTCCCCAAGTTTGTTTAAAAAATTTAAATTACTATCCCCAGGTACGAGTATAGATGGGCCGATGGAGTGAAAATCAAGAAACCGATAGAGGTTTCTGCTCCCAAGTACGTCGAGTACTTAATGAATTGGATTGAAGTACAGTTAGATGACGAACAAATTTTTCCTCAGAAATTGGGTATGTGGAATTTGCTTGAGGTATAGAAATTTTGCCATGTTTAATTTTACACGTTAACCAAATACAACACTGTTTTTTTGCTACAGGTACTCCGTTTCCGCCAAATTTCCAAGACGTCGTGAAGACGATTTTTAAGCGCTTGTTCCGTGTTTATGCGCACATCTACCACACTCATTTCCCGAAGATCGTGAGTCTGAAGGAAGAAGCTCATCTTAACACATGCTTCAAGCACTTCGTTCTGTTTACTTGGGTAAGTTGTCTCTGTCTTCGAGTTATTCATAAGACACGACAAGGTATATCACGTCATAATCATATCTGATTAAGAAAAATACGATGATTTAATATAATTTGATTAAAATCTGATCAATATTCCTATACTTATACTGCAGGAATTCTGCTTGA
Organism: Ficus hispida; assembly: GCA_025413025.1. NCBI lineage: Eukaryota > Viridiplantae > Streptophyta > Magnoliopsida > Rosales > Moraceae > Ficus > Ficus hispida. The sequence continues at coordinate 5,568,863 of CM046369.1, read as the reverse complement.
TTGATAGAGGGGAGCTTGCACCACTTTACGACCTCGTTGAGTCTATTCTACAGCTCTAGACAGTGCGATTATATCATTACCTCCACTTTTTTTTTCTGGTATTTTTTTTTTCTTTTTTTCTTCTTCTTCTTTGGGGAGAGGGGATTTGGGTAGAAAGATTGGAGTAATTTATAAGTATAAATTTCCTTGGAATGTAATTTTGTTGGAATAGGATTCTTTTCTTCTTTCAACTTGTTAAACTGTTTATATATCCTTGTCTGTGATGACCTTAATACTTTTGTGAATCAAAAGTGACAGTATTCCCTGTTCTAGTTCGTAGAACATTAAAAAAAGTTTTTTTAATTTTTTTAGCAGAGAAAATACAATTAAAAAAAAAGTTTTCATTCAAAAACTTTGGACCCGTTTTTTGTTTTTAAAATGATTTTATTTTTTATATGAAAATAAAAATGAGAATACCTTAGAAATAATATTGAGACCGTTTTTGAAATTGTACATAATTATGCTTTTAAAAATATTGATTTGAGTATTTAAAAAAATGTGAATTACGTTTAGGTATGTTTTTAAAAACATGTGTCAAGTTATATAAACTTAAAACTGAAAATAAAGATAAAATAATTTTTAACCTGTTTTTATTTTCTTTAAAAAACCATTTTCAACATTTTTTTGTTTTCATTTTCTTTTCAAAGTATTTGTCAAACAAACATAATTTAGGAAACGTTTTCATTTTCACTCCTCAAAGATATGCGAAAACATTCCTAAAAACAATTGAAAACGAACCAAACGGGCCTTTGTGTTCAACCCCCTCCAATTCCAAACAAGGAAGCGCTGGGTTGTTTACAATTAACTACACACGTGCGTTTTTTGTTGTTTACAGTCTCCCATAATTTTTACTTTAGTGTTGCACGTGTAAAACATAATAAAGTTAAATCGCAGCATACCCATTTCCACATCTAGTCCAGAAGGAAAAGCTTCAGAGCTTGTGTATAATGAGGTTGCAGTTCTCTTTTTAAGTGAATCAAGATCTGTTATCCCAAATTTCTTATATTATTAGTTGTCCTCCTAATAATGTTATAACAAATCATCTGAATTTAAAATTTTAATCTTATAAAAAAAACTAAATACTAAAAATTTTTGAACAAATTGATGAGTAGTCAAAATGCGATTGACAGGATAATCATTGAAACAGAAAAAACGAGATGGTAGATCTTGACTCTTTTTCAGTTCATTCTTAGCCCCCATTTAGATCATATGTTTGGAAAGTAAATTCAAACAGTAAATTCAAGACTCAGACCATTTTTTTGTAACACGAGTTGTAAAAAGAAGCCGATGCCCGTACATAAATTTTAGAAGTTAATGTTATAGTGACACACACCTAGAACATAATGTTAAGCCGCAAATGAGGCATATCAAGGGAAACAATAAAAAGAAAATGATAATGAAATTAAATTGCCATAACCAATTTTCGTTCTATTATGAAATCTGGTTGTACATTGCAGTCCGTTATCATCTGTTGTGTTCCCATTGTTATTTTTTAAATTCAATAAATGGATTACATGTTCTAAATCCTCCCACAAAAATGGAAAAAAAAAAAAAAAAAAAGATAAAGTGGCAATTGTTTTCTACAAAGAGAAGATTCTATTCTTGGTATAAACGTTTTTACTTTAGCAGTTATATAATGTGAATGTATCTGGTATGACCTTCAATTATAGTTGCCATTGTTCTCAATCTTCTAGTACGAATTCCACACAAGCTTCAAGAACTCTTAAAACAAGTGGGTTGGTAATTGCCTACCGACGTAAACATTCTCACCTGAATTCGGAAAGATTTGCCATTTTCCAAGGCCAATGTCTGAATGAATCGTGAAGTGTTGTGTATAGCTTCGCATGCCGGTTAACTCGCACCATGAAACAAAACGGAAGCACCAGTCGGTCTACCTTTCATTTTTCACTCCCTTGTTCACAAATACAACCTGGAAGGGGATTAGCATAGAAACTTTCCTCCAGCTTTGGAAACTCTCCGGACTCCCTCGGATATGGAGCCCCGACTCTGTCTTTATGAAGCTTCTTTACTTTGGAGCTGAATTTCTTCCAAGATAATTTTCCTTCGTCTAATTGATCAACAAGTTTCACAAAATTCATCCTGCAAAAGTAACAAAATAACGATTACTGCTACGGTATGTATAACACATAAATATCGTTATAGATACTCTTATCGGTTGCAGAATTACTTGTCAGGATTGATAGTCTTCTTAAAGTTCTCGTAACGTCTGTGTCCTTGAACTGCCTTGGCCATGTTCCCATCGTATGTGTAAACAAACACATCACTCTGGAGAGCAACCACATAATCTATACCAGCCAACATATTCTGGTGGTTTTTGAACGGTCTCAGCTCATCTTCGGTAGCAAGAGTCGAATGAGAGAAGATGTTGGGGAAGTCGTCGTTAAGATATTGCATGCTTCCATTTCCATAAGCTTCACCAGCTACCAAGTAAATCCTGGTATCGGATGGAAAATCCAATCCTCTGAGTAAAAGTGAAGTCTCCCTAGGGGTCAATGGGCAGCCACCAAGCAACCTTCTCTCCGTCCCATTAATCTCTTTTTCCTTCCAATGGCTGACTTCGTAACGCATTTTACATAGTTCCTCGTCTTCTTCTGCTGTCAAATTGTTACTGCATCCTGTAAATGCAAGCATATCCTTCTCATACCTACGGTAAGAAAGAAACGGTTACAGTTGTGGAAAAGAAGGGAGGCAAATTTTACGAATTGCAACAACTCAAGTCATAAAAAATAACAATTACTTGCCTCAAATGCAAAGCAAGATAAGGGTTTCCATTCTGTCTCATTCTAGAAACCAAGGTGGTTCCAAGTTCTTCAATCTGAGATGAATACTTTAGTGCCTTGTAATTGACACGACACCTCAGCTGTTGTATGGTATTTGAAATACCGTTGTTGGCAAGCCGAGAATCCGTATGAGTAAAATAGACAACTTTGTGCTGCTTCAGCAGAGGTAGGACCTCTGTCTTATAATAACTAGCCTGAGCATTAAAACATGAATCAGCTGATAGTAGTCGCACAAAATGAGAGAAGGTAAGAAGTAGCTTATGCTTTAGCTTATATGGTAGCTAGAGGTCTTCAGTGAAGCATAACCACTTTTACATACCTTGGACCACGATATCGGTGTTTTCATGAAAGGCTCAATTTCAGCAAAGGCGGGTGGTAATGTCTCAACTATGTGGACATCATCCTTCAACGTCTCAATGAAGTGCCGCCAATCAAAAAGATCTTTAAAGCCGCTGCATTGTGTACATATCGTAGTTAGCTCTGGCAATAATATCACTGAAGCAGCAAATATGGCTTTCCAAATAATGCGTTTATATAACTTCAACTCTAAAAAGCAAAGTACTAGAAGGTGATAGACACGTTGCCAAGGGAAACCAACAAACATTTCACAATCCGATTATTCAACCCAGCATCAGAAGCACAGAAAAAAACTGACCTCTCATCAGCCCAGTAGGAGGTGTGATCGAGTGACGGAAGGACAAGAGTTGCCTTCATGATCTTCGCAACAGCGACCATATCGCAAATCTGCACTCTAAATTATTCATACATAAGATCATAGCTAAATTTATGGCCACGGCTTTCTCTAACAACAAACTAAAAACACACAATAGCCAGACCCCAAATCTCATCTGATTCAAGCCGCCGTTAGCATTTATAAGAAGGTACCCATTGGTCTTCAAATCCAGCTCTGCAAAAGATCAAGCAACAAACGAGAACAAAAGTCAAAACTTGCATAATCAAAAACGGAACGCAAACGCACGAGATACTTTGTCAAGTAAGTTGCGTACTTTTTTTATGAATCGGCTGGTCAATGCACTGGGTGAAATTCTCACTGTTGGGCCTGGACCAGATACCTGAGTACTGAACAAGAAGTGAATTTTCCAAGTGATCAACAAAACAAATCCTCTGTCGGGTTTTCGAGCTTAACTAATCAGATTATGAAACCAAGAAAATATCATGTAGAGAAAACTTACTTGATCCTTGCTCTTCTGGCTGTCAACTACTACACCAGTTGACACCATCATCAGAGTTCGCTCAACATCGGTTCCTTTCTCCCTATATACGTAATCTTTAGAGCCTCGGTCCATCATAAGTAGACGAGACATCGAATCAGATGAATCCTAGAAAGAATAGGGAATGTCCGAATTTAGCCAATACATATACATACATATATTACATACATACATACATATATATATATATATATATCAAGCCTAAACGCAAACACATAAAAGATAAACACAACAAAACTCATATGTAAAAAAAAGATGCATTTCAAAGAAAATGAAAGTTACATTTGTGAACAGAATTAGAATATATTTTTATTCTTATTACTAGGTCAATCATCATAATCCCCTGCTTTTTAGCTTTATTTTGGTATCTTTCTAGAATTAAATTGTTTTTTTATATCCAACACGAAAAAGAACTTCGTCAAACAGAATCCAAAGCACACCCATTTTTAGAAGCTATATACATATGTATATATATACACACACGAAAGTGTAAATTTTTATTTCTTTTTTTAAGGAATTTATAAGAATTAGGAAAAGAGAAAGAACCAACCCGATCGGAGCCAGCTCGTTCAATGGCGGATCCGAACCAGCCAATGGCGCAAATCTTCAACACGCCGAGAAACAAACAGAGACCACAGAACACCAAGAACATCCAATGCCCGAGCTTCTTCTTCTCCCTCAGCCCCAAATCCACAACCACCGATCCAATTCGCTTCCTCAGCGCGAATCTATGCCTCCTCTCCAACACCGAGTCGAATCCGTCGACGGAGCAAAGACTAGTACCGATTTCAGATCTAGGCGAGTTGAGCTGCAGCTCAATCTCGTGGTGGGGACTCAATCCGCTTCCGTTGCTTCCTCCTCCGCCGCCGCCGCCGCCATTGTTTCCGGTTCCGCCGCCGCCCTGCGAGGAGCTGTTCGCGTTGCGCTTGAAGGAGTGGGCCCGGCGAGTCATCGGACCGGAGAACCGCGGGCTGTTGACTCGCTGGGAGACGCCATCGCTGGTGCTGTGTTGGTGCTGGTTGTGGTTGTGGTGGTGGTGATGGTGGCCCATATCCTGCATATCGCGATCACTACTGCTGGTTCTTGGCCGGAGACAGAATCGCCATTAACGAACCAGATAAAGCTTCGCTTCAGGTTTGTTATTATCTAGCTCTTAAACGCCATCGTTTTTGTCTTCTGCGTCCCTCTGAAATTGGGTTATGAAAAATGAAATGGAAAGAATCCGTGTATTTGCGCGTCATTCAATGAATGAATAATGATAAAGGTCAATCCTAGTTTCCATTTTAGATATAAATATAAATATACAATATTTTATGAAAATGGAATTCCGGCCAAATAATATTTTTTTTAATACGTCAAATATGGGAAATATCAAATATGACAAAGTGACGGCCAGTGGGGTTTGTTATTGAGCTTTTTCATTTTTTATTTCATTTTTATTCTATTTACTTGAATAAATTTGGGGTTTTTTTAACTCGATTTTCAATGGTAAAAGGTTGGTGAGTGTAATAAGGTAATTCTGATTCTTACCAAACTCAACTCAAATCGACGTCTGTGTTTTTAGCAAACTTGAATAGGATTTATGAGAAATTAAAAAGGGCACACCATTATTCTTCCTTCAAGAGCGTCCATGGAAAAAGGTAAGGGTGTTCGTGGATTGATTTATACGGATTAGGTCTCAATATGTAAATCAATCTATGATATTCGGATTGGGATTTTCTTAATCCATAATCAATCCGTGAAGTTTCCAATTTAATTCAATCCGTAAATCTCAATTTATACGGATTTAATTCGAAAAATCTTAGAACTAAAATATAAAAATATAATGCTTAGATATAAAATAATTCAATAAAATTACAATACAATTAACTTCAAATTTTCAATCATTAACTAAATTGTAACTTACATATATAATAACAATCAAATTTGAATTAAACTCAAAATAAAATGTAAATACTAATCAACTTAATCAATATTACATCAAAGTAATTCAACGAATTAACATACTACACGGATTGAAAAATCCTCAATCCGTAATCTAATTCATAATATTCGATTTAAAAAAATCTGAACCCATAATCAATTGTTAGTCTCTCAATCCAATATAATCTAATAAATTAGACTAGATTTACAGATTGAGCCGATTGAAATAGGTTAATGGATTTCGTGAATACCATTAGAAAAAGGTAAAGTTAAAGTATAAAACTTTCTTGATAAAATGGTCAAATTGAAAGGGAAAATAATATATATTAAGAGTGACGATAATGAAAATGACAGGACTAAATGCCAAATATTTTTTGTTAAATAGAAAATAAAAAAGTAAACAGAATCCGAATCATTAAAAGAAAAAAAAAAAAGAAAAAAAAAAGGGGGAAAAAAAAAGGTCCAACTAGTCAAATCTTCCAGGCAATTGATGTGGAGGAAGGTTTAACCAATTGAGGGTCGTCATCTCTCTATATTTATTCATGTTCGCCGGTGAAACCTTATTTATGCACCAATTGGAAATAAATACAAATAATCGAAAATGCCTTATTAAAGCCTTGTTTTTTTGTTTTTTTGTTTTTTTTCCCTTAGTGGTGCGTACTTCCAAAAGCTTTTATATAAATATATATATATGTATATATAAATTGGATGTTTGTTCCGTCTCAAGTTTTCTTGTCATTTTCTCACCGGAGCTGAGTTGTTTTCATGTTCTTATTGGTGGTCACCGGCATAATTTTGGATTTTGTGTTAACTAGGTATTACTTATGCTATTATTGTTTCCAACTAGTGAAAGTTATTTTCCACCAAAATAGAATATCTCGACTTTTTTTTCTTTTTTTTTTTTTTCTTTTTCCTTTGGAATTTGAGAGTGAAAGGATTAGAATTCAATATATTTTTTTTTATAAAATCAAATATAGATTACTATTAAATTATACTCATAATTATAAAATATGTTGATGTAGTCTTATAGAAAAATAATAAACTATAATAAAAGGAAAGGGTGGAAATTTTTTTTAATATCTATTTTTTTGAAATGTATAAGGGTGGAATTTTTAACATAATAATAAAAAATGTAATTTTATAAATAATATGGATTTTGATTATTTTCTTTATTGATTATATTTATTGACGTGATAATAATTAAAAGAAAATAGAGAAAATTAATAATATTCATGAAAACCTTTATAAGTGCTATTATTAATTCTAACCAAGAATGGAAAAAAAAAAAAAAAAAAAAAAAAAAAGTACCACTGGCCGTACACCACAGGGACAGCCCACCAATATTGACTTTGCTTGCTTTTTTTTATATAGTTAATTGTTTTTACTGAAAATCCAATATTGACTTGCTGTGAAAACTGGGAAACTGGAATCTGGAAAGACAATAGTGCGTTTTTTTTTTTCATTTTATTATTTAGTTTTTTTTTTTTTTTTTTGGTTTAAAAGAGATGGTTATTAGCTGTGACTGGTTTAGGTAAATAAACTAATTAAATTCTGATCTACGAGGAGAAAAGTGGCTGCAAAACTTAGAAAACAATTCAGATTAGTTGTCTGATTATGATTTCTTTTATATCTTCAGACACCTTAATATATATTTAATTTTCAGCCCCCACCCAAAAAAAAAAAAAAAGCACTGCATTTTTAATTAGAAAAGCGATGCGTTGTGAGCCGAATGATACAAACCGTGTGATTGCTATTGTGGACCATAAAGTTTGGGGCCAATTGTGGACCATAAAGTTTGGGGCCCCCACAAGAAAATTCTCGAAGCTGATTAGTTTAGCATTCAAATGATTGTTCAGCAATTAAAATAAAAAATAAAAATAACCCTACCTGATTGGGTATAATAAAGGACATAACCTCTTTTTTTTTTTTTTCCCTGAGTGTCTACAATAAGATAAGATCTCCTGTTTATTCTATTGCAATTTTTTAAAAAAATTTTAATCAATAGATTAATTTCGTAATAATATGATATATGACTTTACTCTAAAATAGTTTTGTGACACTTATAGGGGTGGATAGATTGATAAAGGAGGGTGAAGCCTTCCTTAGCCTATTCATTTGTCCACCCTGATTCGAATCCTGTAAAATTCCTATAAGACCCCCACTCTAGCATTGATTGTGGTAGCATTGAGTTAGTGATATTCTAGGTAAGCTTTGGGTTGACTACTATAAGAGGCTGGATTAAAAACCCACCTCTTTCTTGTCATATTTAGGGAAGTTGATCTCATCTGTAGAGTTGAAATTGGGATGATGATGAAGTCATCACCAGAATCTTTTTGCTTTCAACTAAAAAAACTTTAAAATAGTTTTGTGTGTAGCACTATAAATTTTAAATGTAAATATTTGTAAATCAGATAGTTAAATAATTAATTTGATAGTTAAGACAAGAAGTCTTATTAATACATTAAACAAGAGGTCTTATTGTAAATATTTGTAAATCAGATTGTGAAATAATTAATTTGACAGTTAAGATAACAATTCTTATTAATACTATAAAACAAGAGGTCTTATTGTGATTTTTTTCCACTCCCTTTGTTTTTTAGTAAAGTGTTAAAGACTACCATAACCGATGAATAAAATAGAGTGAGAGGATGGTCATTGTTAATTAAAGGATTGATTTCATTTTCTGTCCCTAATTACAGGTCTAATATTCTTTTACTCTCTAAATTTTACAACGTCTTAAGATAAATATTCGAGTTATTAATTTATTCTATATAACAATCTTTCTCTTCAAAATAATATTAAAAACTTCTTCTTGTTTGATGATTGTTGGGTTTAAAACTTATGTTTGTTACACCTTACAAGATAGAATTTGGAGCTTTTCTATTGTTGATCATTTCGATTATAAATGTACATTTTTAAATATTAGATTGATTAAAATGATACGGTATATGTAATGGTAGCCATGACTTAATAGTAATTTCATATTTGAGTTTATGAGAAGGTGTAGAGTTCGAATCCCTCCACTCTCAAGTTCAAAAATAAAAAATAAAATAAAATAAAATAAAAAGATATAGTACGGTTGTCCCTAAATTTGTCATCTTTTGATAACTTGCTACCAAACTTTTAATTTTAACAATTTACCCACTGAAAGTTGAGAGAGCACATTGCCAAAATAAAAAATTCAGAGAATAAGTTGTCAAAATATACTAATTTAAAGAGTATTAATAATAAATACCCTAAGTAATTTATATATATATATAAATAGAATAGTAATTCTACAGTTTTTTTATTCTCTCTTTTTTATACTACGAAACAATATAGAAGAAAAAATAAAATCTTTCATCCATCTTTTATTTTCTCTCTCTTATTTTCTTTTCTTTCTTACCAATCATAAGACTATTATTATTACGAGGCCTTGTTGGAAAAAGATTCATTCGACAATTGTCAAAAATTCACTAGAAATTCAGGGAAAATACGACAGCTGTCATCGCTCTGCTATGCCTGATATGAGTTGTATGAAAAATCCGAAATTTATAGACTTTGTAAGAAAAGTCCACGTTTTCCACGACAACCAAAACCAACAAGCATTGCGGCGGATTCCGGACCAGACCACACCAGCTTAATGATCAAGTCGGCGAGCATTTGTGAAAGAAGGACTCTAACTTTCAGGCTTTTAAAGTTTGACTATAATTTTTTTTTATTATATTAAAATAACATAGTTTTCCAAGAAAACTTTTGGATTAAAGGAAAATACACTCTTACTCTAAAGTTATATATAAATAAATATTTTTTATTTTGATATGAATTTTAACCAAATCATCCTTCAATAATGTGCATTGTTAAAAGAGAAATCTGTTAGCAAAAAAAAAAAAAAAAATCCCCTTAGATAAAGGGCTTAAAAGAGTGACAAGTAAATCAGCCAAAAAATAAATAAATAAATAAATAAAAGAGTGACAAGTAATTATAAGTGAATGGATCACCGACCTAAAATTCCAAATGTCCACAATTATTCGAAAAATAGTATGATGTTCATGGTGACATTGAAGTTCACCAAAAAAAACGGTGACATTAAAGTTCAACCAAAAAGATTAAAGAAAATGGTGGCATTAAAGATTTCTCACATCACATCAATTCTAAAGGGGCTTGTATGGATTTTTTTTTATTTTTTGTTTTTTCTTTTAAATGAATTCAATGAACTTGGGATTTTAAAAAAAGGGGAAAATGTTTCCAAAAGAAACGCGAAAAAAAGTTATAAAACTTCTTGACTCCATTTGGATCGCAGGTGTATTTTTGAAAAGGAAAAACTTCTTATCTTAAATGATAAATTCTTTTATTTTGAGAATGAGATGGTGTTTAAATATGTAAAAAATTTTCTTCTTGAAAATATAAAGTTATTTGAAATGAGAAAAAATTATGTTAGGAATTGTGTATTATATAAATATATTAAAAAGATTTATTTCCTTTTTCCAAAAAGGTATTGTGTAAAATAAGTTTAAAAAATAAAATAGTTTTCTTTTTTAAAGTGAGAGAATATTGGAAAAAGTTAGAAAAAATATTTTTTACAAAAAATTTTTTATTTCCAAAATTGAATATGTCATCCAAATAAGGGGAGTTTTTCATGTGATCGAGATATTATTAGGATTAGAGGAAGATCGGATATCATGATTCATTAGTCAAACTATCTTAACATTTTTAACTTATTACAATGGAGGAAAATGCAAAGAAGTTGATAGAGTTTCTTTTAGGATAAATTATACTTTTCTTCCTAAATTTTAGGCCTTGCTACAAAATATCTCCTAAATTTTAATTTTTAACATTCTTTCCTCATGAATTTTAGAAAAGTTTACAAATTCTCTCTCAATTAAATTTTTAACTAAAAAATGCACATGACACTCATTGAAAATATGAGTTATGGATACTGAATGAAAAACGCTTATAATGAATTTAAAAAGTTTGAAGGCTGATTGTCATGTTTTCTCATAATTTTTTCTTATAGATAACTTTGTAACTTTACACTTAATGAGGGTATTTGGTGTCTAGAGTGCAATTAATATGTGTCATTTTATAATACTTAATAGCCATAACCCATCATTCTAATTAGTGTTGTGTGTATTTTTTCAAAGTTCAGGGGAAAGAATACTATGAATTAAAGTTCATGGACATTTTGTGACAAGACCTAAAATTTAGAGGGGAAAAAGTGTAATTTGTCCTTTATTTTAGTAAGCCTTTCAATAAATTAGTAATTTTTTTAGTGATTAAATGGATCAAATTTGAGGTTGGAGGTTGTGAATTTGGCTCAAGATTTCCTTTCTTGTTCCTTTGTTTGGATTAGGAGAAATGGAAATACTTTAGCTCGTTGGGGCTCTTTCTTCTCTTGTGGCGAGATCTCTTGCTATGCCTACGTCTGATTTTTCAAGCTTTGCTTTTTGGTTATGGTTTGTTCTTCTGTTGTTTCAATGAAGCTTATTTACGAAAAATAAAAAGTATTGAAATGATTAAAATGATTAAAAATAGAGAAGGGTTCCACTTCATGAATTTTACACAAAATTTTCAGGGATGTTAGAACTTAGAAAAGATTTCGCTATTAGCTATAAAATTTTAAGGTCTTGTTTGGAAATGTATTCAAAATTGTAATTTAAAATTTTGTAAGAAAAATATTGTAGAAAAAAATTGAAAAATGAATTTAAAGTGGAGTGTCAAGAAAAAGCTAGATTTCCAGCACTCACAAAAATTTGGTCAGTGTAACATAAATATCAGCTGTAAATAATTCATGACATAAGGACACATAAAATAGTGCATGCCACCGAATTATCTCTGTTCAAAAAAATGAAATAAAAAGAAGAAATTTAAAAAATTTGGAAAATCATGAATACACTTCACGCACGTGAGTTTCATCTGACTTTTCATTCATGAACAAGCCCAAGCCCAAGCCCAAGCTTAAAGCCCCATTGAATGTCAAGTCCACATTTCTTCACGGATGGAAGAAGTAAAAGAAAATAATTAAAATAGATAGCAGATTTCTAAATTATTTAAGGCCATTTGCTACGTCATTTTCAAATGATATTTTATTATCTAGATTTTTAAATTATAATTTTAAATTAAAATTTTTTCTCTTATTTAAATTTTAAAAATTTATAATTTTTTTTATTTCAAATTAAAATAAGATGATGTTTATGTCAAAATATTTGTATTGACAAGATAAATAAGACAAGTTTTATTTGAATTATTTTTTTAAAAATATATTTTAAAATTTTTCACTATTTTCTATATCACAAAATTTTTTTAAAAGTTTTCCCTCCAAATATACCATTCCAACTTAATTTTCAAAATATCATCTCCAGATGTCTCTCCAAACGGTCCCTTAATAGTAATAATAAATTTATCGTATAAATAATTTATTTATATTTTATAAATATGTTATATATTTAGTAAATTTATCATCTACCTATTAAATTTTTTATTTACATCAAACATTTTAAAGGGGAAAGCACTTGAATAACACAAATTTAAAGACGATTGCACCAATATAGCACAAAAAATTAATATTAGATTAATATAATACAAAATTAAACAAAAATTATTTAAAATTTACGTAATATTGATTAATAAATAAAAAAAGATAATTTTCTCTATTTTTTAAAACCATACTATTTTCTTTAATTATTTTCATAAAAACATTATTTACTATAATTTCCATTTCTTTTGTCACGTAAAGTGATGGGAAAGAGTGACTAAAAATTCACCCACCAAATCAGTATATTCATTTATTACTATTTTATCTTAAACTAAAATTACATAGAAATTATGGTTGCAAATTTGTGATAATTACACACTTTACTCTATTATAAAATGTAAAATTCAATTTCTAAAGACATTAAAATCCAATAACAATCATGCATACCCCATGTTAACTATAACTATAATAGTATATATTTTTTTAAGAAATTAAAAACATATATTTCTAGTTCCACAAATGATATGAAATAGGTTGTAAGCACAATCTGGAAGTACTATCATACATGACTTCATCTTTACGTTTGAGTTTGCTTCATCAGTTGAAGATAAAAATATTAAGTTGAAATTGACTAATTTTTAAAAAATTAATTATAAATTTTATTGACTTTTCATAAAAAGATAAAAACTGAAATAAAAAAACATAATTTAGTTGGAGTTAAACTGAAACGTAAAATGAATCCTAAGTTTTAAAAAGAACATGTATATGAAATTGTAAATATTTTCGGGAAAAAGAGTAAAAGAAGAGGAAGGTGCCAAACATGCGTTTTGGAAATCAAGCAGGAAAAGTAATTGTAGACATGGTTACAGGTGTTTGTTTATTATTATTATTTTTTTTGAAAAGTCATAAGAATTCTTTTTATTAATTAGTTTTCTTAGCTAATTTCATTTTTATCAAAATTAAAATCAAAGTTGGGTATTGAGGGTAGAGGGTAAATTGGCAATTTAAAAATAATACACATAAAAAGAGAATTTTTAGATCTTCATTTATACAATATTCATTAAATTTGGAGTACTTATAAATTTATTGAGTGCAAATATAATTACTCAAAAGGGAAAATTGCACCATATGTTATGTTTAAAAACGTGAATTGAAAAATAGCAAAAATTTAAAAATATTTTAAGAAAGACACAATGTATGTTAATTGTTATAATCGTTTTCAAGTTTAATTTTTAAAAAGTTTAAAAATTTGTCAGGACTAGCATAGCATGTGCGAAGGGAGAGATTCAAATATGAGCATTTAAGTTCGAAATCTGATGTTGTTTTCATTTTTTATGTTTAAAAAATGTGAGCTGTGGGTCCAAAATCTTAAAAAATAAAATTATCAGAAAAATTTTGAGCTTTGTTTGTCAAATTATGGTTGACCAAGAGGATGGAAAGGGAACATGAATGAAAATGGGTTGAGAAGATGAGGGATAGTGAAGAGAAATAATATATATATATATATATATATATATTTTTTTTCCTCTTTGAAGATGTGTTTAGGGCTGGATATTTTGTAATCTCAGAATATATGCTTGATTAATATGTTGTGAAGTTGGTGTTTGGTGGTAAGGTGAAAATTAAACCCATTTTACTAACAAAATATATTTTTTGAACTTAGAAGTGGAAGGATTCGAACTCTATATTTTTAAACAAAATCATATGTGATATTATTATTAGACTATATCAGCAACTATTATTTTACTTATAAAATTAAATTAAATTAACCTCTTTTCGTTAATTCATAAAACAAGAAAATAAATGAGAGGCGAGAAGCCATTATTTTTTTTCCTCTTGGAAAAGAAAAATAGAAGGGAAACCAAAAAGTTGGAGGGAAACAATTGGATGGTATTTTTTTTGACCACGTAATACCTATTAAATGAGAACAATAAAAGAATTTTGATTTTTTATTTTGCACTCTCGTGAAATTCGTGATCAAATAATTTCTCCAAGACCTTTCCCAAAAAAAAAAAAAAAAAAAAAAACTTAAGAATCTCTAATAGGGTTATTTATTTCTTTCGCTTTTTTTTAGAATATTTATTTCGTTTTTAGCGAAAAGAAAAGAGAGAAAAAAAAAGAAAAAAAAGAAAGAGAAACAAACAAAACAAAAGGGCTCTTAATAAAAAAAAAAAAAGGCTTAATTGATGGCGGGAAAACCCAACAAAGATTATAAGCGTGTCGCGGAAGCTTCTCTCCTTCTCTTAAGCCACGCACGGAGGCCCAAAACCTAACTCCTCCACTCTCACTCTCACTCTCCTCCTCTCTCTCTCTCCTACAGAATCAAATGGCGGTTTTGAGGTCTCGCGAAATCGTCCCTACCGAAGCGACGCCCAAAACCCAAAGAGCACGAAACGACGACGCTAAGCTCGAACCTTGTACCCCGGCCCAGACCAAAGAGCTCTTCCCGTCCTCGCACCAGGTCCCGATGTCCTCCACCGGGTCAGGGTCCGGTTCGGTTCCATTACCGGGAGGGGCGCCGAGGCGGAGCCTCCGACTCGCTTCCAAGACAGCGGAGCCGGACGCCGATGGCTCGCCTCGGGATTCGGTGGAGTCTGGTGGCCGGAGGAGGAGGGGGGCGAAGAACGGGCCGGAGGAGGTTGCGGGCTCGGCGGAGGAGAAGGCGAAGAACGGGGATTTGCGAGAAATTGTTAGGGTTTTGGACGATGGGATTGAGGAATTGAAAACGGATTCTGTATTGGAGGAAGCTGGGTTTTGTTTGGATTCTGGGAATTCGGGGGAAACGAAGGGGAAGAGAAAGTTGAAGGAGCACGGCGTGGGAATTGGAGTTCTGAGTCTGCGGTCTGGGAAGAGAGTCGCGAAGAGAGGAAGTGATGAAGTTGAAGGAGAAAAACAAGTTCAGGAATCGGGGGATTTTGGTAGAGATAAGGGGAAGGGAATTCTCTATTCCAAAGAGGAATCGGGGGAATTAGACGTCACCGAGACGATTCCTGAAATCAGAAAGGGCAAGAGAAAGACAGGCGCTTCGAGTGAAGAAGAAGAACTTATTGGGGACGAAAATGGCGATAACAGAAAGAGGAGAGGCAATGGGCAATTGGTTGAAGAAGACGGAGTAGAAACCGAGGTTGAGAATAAATCTGGTGATATTGCAGTGACAAATGAAGGGCAGGCTAGGAATGAGTTCATGGAGCGGTTCCGAGACATCGCCAGGCGGAATGCTTCTAGGTTTGCTCATTTTGATGCTGAAGAGGAGGCGGGTGATGAGTTGCCTTCCGAGGTTGATGACGAAACGGATATTGAAGATTGGCCTGGCCCGTTTTCTACTGCCCTGAAGATTGTTAGAGACCGAGAAAAGAGAAATCTGCAATCGGGTAGTTCTGCTTTTGGAGAGATAAAACCAGCGGATGTGGATTGGTTTCCGAAGAACAGCGAGGATCGAGGGCGACCAAAGAAGGACGTTCCCTCGCTTCAAGAGTTATCCTTGCGGTGTCTGGCCGACAATGCTGATAAATTGGTTTCACTTGATAACATCCCAGACTGTTTGAGGCACCAACTGAGTCAGTTGCTCTGCGATTCTCGAAGAATGGATGCGCATTTTTTTAAGCTTCTGGTACAAGGATCCCCGACAGAGGTTCGGTTGAAGGATTGTTCTCGGCTAACAGAAGACGAGTTCACAAAATCTTTTCAGAACTTTGATCCGAGCAACTTAGTGGTATGTTCCCTCATTGGTTGATAATGCTTGCCTTTGTTTAGAACTACTCTTATGTTTTGATAAGTTGTCGCCTCATATGTCATTGGAAGCTTGTAAAAATCAGCAACGACGTAAATTGATCTAACTTGGTCTTTCTTTTGACACATGACAGCTATTATGTTCTGCCATAGCCTATCCATATCTCTGATCCTGTCTTATGAAGGTTGTTTTTGGTCATTTCTTTCATGATTGACATTTAGTCTAGGATGTGAATATAAATATTGTCAGAACTGAATTTCCTGTAATTGATGATTGTGGATTAATTTGTAAAAGAAATGTGGTGGTTTCTATTTGATGCTTACCATTTGCCTGAGTCGAAGATAGTTCTTTCTGATGATGCAAACCGTTTTGGGTTGGAGTGGTGTAATCAAGTACTTACTCTATGCCATGTATCACAAAGCTTTGCAAATTCTTGTCTCTCTTGTTCTTTTTTTTTTTTTTTTTTTTTTTTTTTATATATATATATAATCTGTATTTTATTCTCTTTATGGATCAGGTGCTACAACTTGGTTTTTGCGGGCGCTGTCTGCCAGATTATTTACTATGTGATACTTTAGCTCGTTCAGCAAACAGTTTGCCTGCACTTACTACTTTATCAGTTCGTGGTGCATGCCGGCTTTCAGACGTTGGACTGAATTCTCTTGTTTCTTCTGCCCCTGTACTTAGATCTCTCGACCTCACTGAGTGCTCCCTTCTCACCTCCTCGAGTATTGACATCATAGCTAACTCATTGGGTTTGAACCTGCGAAAATTGTATCTTGATCATTGTCTAAGCATTGACGTTATGCTCATACTGCCAGCACTAGAGAAACTTGAACAATTGGAGGTTTTGTCTCTAGTAGGCATTGAAACTGTTTGTAATGAGTTTATCAGGGAGTTCATTAGCATTCGTGGCCACAATATGAAGGAGCTCATTTTGGCTGATTGTGTGTAAGTTGATTTAGTATATTTCCATTTTTATTGCTTGTGATGCACAACTTCCATCTAGTTCCATAACGTTTTTTATTTCCCGATTTCTTTAATGGTTATGTTTGTGTTTAATTTGGTACAGAAAATTGACAGATTCTTCCTTGAAGATTATTGCTGAGAAATGCCCTGGCTTATGTACAATTGACCTTGGGAACCTGTGCAAATTGACAGATTCTTCCTTAGGATATCTTGCCAATGGTTGTCAGGGAATTCAAAGATTGAGACTCTGCCGCAATCCATTCAGGTTGTTTCCCTAATATAGCCGAGCCATCTTTCTCCCTGCTTTATTTTCACATGTTTTGTTTTTGCTATATGATTAATGGGTAGTCAAGTTTATATTGTGGACGAGTTTAAATTACTGAACCTGCTTAGAATCTTGTGGATGTTTAACCCTTTAAGCTATTATTGTTTTAGTCATGGACTGGATGGTCTGTTCTCTTAAATGGAAAAATAAGGAACTGCAGTCTGATTCATGGTTGTTTATATATGCATAACATGGGTCTCATCAAAAGTTTGAGAATTGTTGCATTTCTCTAGTATGTATTCGGTTATATACTTTTGGTATTAGATATATTGGTATATACGAGGAAAAATTGTGTTGAAACTCTGGTAAATGGTGCATTGTTCAACTTTTAAGTTCAATTAAAAAAATGCATGGAATGGGACGGACTGCGGATATCTTCTCCCCGAATGCCATTTACATGATCTCATGCGATTTTAGGAAAAAAAATTTTGTGTCTGCTGCATGAGTTTGCTGTCCACTGACCGACAGACTAATCAAAATATCTTTTCTCTATGACGGCAGCGATAATGGTATTGCTGCATTTCTGGAAACCTCTGGAGGGTGTCTGGAAGAACTTTCATTAAATAATCTCAGAAAGGTAATTATTCACTTTCTCTCACTCCTTTCAAACTT
This sequence comes from Ficus hispida, assembly GCA_025413025.1. Classification (NCBI taxonomy): domain Eukaryota; kingdom Viridiplantae; phylum Streptophyta; class Magnoliopsida; order Rosales; family Moraceae; genus Ficus; species Ficus hispida. The sequence continues at coordinate 5,550,778 of CM046369.1, read as the reverse complement.
GTTGGTCTTTAGTCTGATTATTGGCCAACATTAGCTGCATTAATCTTACCATTTTGCCTAGTTCATTCACGGTGTTTAATTGCATCTGTAGAAGCAGAGTCTAGTTTACCATTGTTTAGTTTCTGTTCGTTGGTTGCTAACAACTTGAGTGCCTATTTAGGTTGGTTGCCACACTGCCTCAGCAATTGCCAAGCGTTCAAGAATGTTGCGTAGTCTGGATATATCATTTTGCCGAAATTTGACAAACAACGCATTGGGCTTGATTGTGGACAGTTGCCTATCGTTGAGGGTGCTTAAAGTCTTTGGATGTACTCAGGTAAACTTACAAAACAGAACACAGATACCCATTCGACATTTACACTATTGACCAGTTTTTCCATCCCATATATAGAATAGAGAATGAAATGCGGTGTTTTATCTCTGTAGATCACGGATGTTTTTGTCAATGGCCATTCCAATCCGGAAGTAAAAATCATCGGCTTGCCAATGTCTCCAGTGCTTGAACATTTAGAGCCAAGCGACTGAAGCTGCCCTACCATATGATGTCTTTTGAGTCCCAGAAGGCAAAACTAGCGTAATAGGTTTTGGTAAATGTTGCAGATATTGACGAACTCATAATATCTGCCATTTTTTTTTTTGAATAGATTAATATCAGCCAATTTTCTATGGCCTTTATCTGAATACTCAGTCTAATTAGTTTTGCAAATAGAATACACAGTTGGTCTGTTACATGATTGATATTTTATAAACACAGGTATAAATGATAGATATGCTGTTTTTGTTAGTTCTGAAAATTTACATTTTTAATTTGCTATATTTTTAATGTTATGTCTGAGGTTGTGGACTTGGAATTGAAATTGGATCACCAGCATCCTTTAACTTATAGTAGATGCTATTTACGGCAAGTTTGGTCTGCCTATTTGCATATATAATTATGGTCAATCAGTCAATACTCCATTACTAATGGATAATTTTTAAAAAACTAGTCATTTTGTTAATTAAAAAAAAAATTCGGCTGAATAATCTCTCTTTAATAAAGCACTTGTTAAAAGAGACTATCTACCCATAGATCCCAATTTCTAAACTTCCGTCAGTTTTTGGACGGTTTTTCGTCCATGGCTCTCATGTACAAGTCGTTTGCAATTATTAAATACCCCTATAAATAAGCGTGGTTTTACATATTAGGTCATTTTGAATCTTTTGAGGTGGGTGGTGCTGTACAACTCCGTTAACAAGGGTTGTTGATTGTTGCCTTGTTGGTATTGGGTTTTGTAATCATTAATTAACCATAGTTAATTGTTGATTGACCATAATATGAGTAACAAATTTTCATAGTCAGTCACAAATTTTCATAGTTAGTCACTGATTAATTATGGTAGGCAATCATTCAATGATTGATCACAATATAGTAATCTCTAAACCCAAATCCCCCGACCCAAACCCACGAACCGTCTCTCTATTTCCCCCAAACTTGGAGAAGATGAGGCGCTCGAACCTTGATGACCAAGATTTCGTTGAAGAAGACAATGCCGGGACATCATCAGAGGTCGCGATATTGATCATGAACCAAGTTTCCACTATTGGAGACCAAATTTCCGCTCCCAGTTTCGTGCTTGGAGGTCCATGTTCGCCACCAACAACGCTCCTGATGCTTTCGTCATTTGATTGTGAGGCCACCTGTTGCAGAAGAGATGGCGTAGTTTTAAGGGAAGAAAGAAATTAATTGACCAAAAAATGATCATTGGACCTTTTTAACTAAATAAAGAAAAAAGTTAAAACTATCTATTAAATTAAGTGTTCGAAAAGTAACACTCAATCTAATTTCTCATTTTTTTATCCAAATACTTGACATTTTCAGTTATATAAAATACTTCTCTGATGTTTAAAAAAAAAAAAAACTTCTCTGATATTTACCGACCCCTCAAAATATTTTTATGGATTTTTTTTTGGTGAATTATGAGAAACGTTTTATACCTTAAGATTTTGTTTTTCATTTTTTTTTAACATTGATGTAATGGAATCGTAAATAACTTCTTTCTTTTTAAAATAAATCAGCCTTATGAATTTATATCTTGAAATTTCTATTCACCTAAACGTAAAAATAAAACAAACTAGTTAAAACAAAAAATTATCAAATGACGGTGTTCTTTCGTTTGAAAATAAATTTATGCTATTGCAAAAATAAATAAATAAAAAAAATTTATGCCGTAGAATATATAACTTTTTTTAAATGGTTTATCAGATGGCGGGAAAATCCAACGGTCGTATAAGCTTGTCGCGGAAGCTCCAAACTCTCTCCCTCCTTCTCATTCTGATCTCTCTCTCTCTCTCTATCGCTCCTCCTCATTTTCGTTTTCTCTCTCTCTCTTCTCTCTCTCTACAGAATCAATGGCGATTTCGAGATCTCACGAGATCGACCCAACTGAAGACACACCCGAAACACAAAAAACAAGAAATGGCAAGAAGGTTGAACCTTGTACCCAAGCCCAGACCGAAGAGTCCTCTCCACCACCACATCAGGACCCGAATTCCATCTCAACCGCCGGAGGTTCGGCTGAGGACGGTGGTGGTGGTGGTGGTCGTCGTCGTCAGAGGAAGAGCCGGTCATGTGAGGACGCTACGTGCTCGGCGGAGGAGAAGCTGAGGAAAGAGAACGAGGAGATGAAAACAGGTTCCGGTTCGGAGGAACCTAGGCTTTGTTCGGATTCAGGGAAATCGAAGGGGAAGAAAAAGTTGGGAGAGAAAGAAATCCAAGAATTGAGGAATTTTCGTAAAGAAAAGGAGAAGGCAATTCTTGAGTTGACAGAGACAGTGGGGGGTAAAACGATGAGTACTTTGAGCGAAGAAGATCTAATTCTCGAGTACAAAGAGAGGACAGCGAAACTACATTCGGATGAAGAAGATAGATCACTCGAACCACTTGCCAATTACGGAAAGAGGAAAGCGAAACCACAATTGGTTGAACAAGATGGACCGGCGTCTAATGCCAATATTGATAAAAACGTCGAATCGGGATTGGAGTCTTTTGTTCAGAATCATCCAGGTGACAATATTGTAGTGTCAAATGAAGAGCAGGATAGACAAAGACAGTATGAGATTTCGTTGGCTGAGTTTAGAGAACGGGAGCGAATATTTACCATTAGACGCGCTCCTTATTATGCTCGTCCTGTTCCCCTAGAAGAGGTCAATAAGTCGCGTTCCGAGGTTGATGACAAACCGGATATTGAAAATTGGCCTGCTATGTTTACTACTGCCCTGAAGATTAATAGAGATCAAGAGAGGAGCAATTGGCAAGCGGGTAGTTCCTCTATCGGGGAGAGCAAGCCTCCGGATGTGGTATGGTCTCCGAAGAACATTCAAGATCGCGAGCGCTGGAAGAATGCAATTCCCTTGCTTCAAGAATTATGCTTGCGGCATATGGCCAACTATGCTGATAAGTTGGTTTCACTTGACAGCATCCCCGACCATTTGAGGCACCGATGGAGTCAGTTGCTATGCAATTCTCGAAGAATGAATGGTCGGTTTTTGGAGCTTCTGGTTCAAGGGTCTCCAACGGAGATTTGCTTGACGGATTGTTCTTTGATCACGGAGGAAGTGTTCACAAAATCTTTTCAGAACTTTGATCCGAGGGAATTAAGGGTATGTTCCATCATTTTTTTTAGAATAATGCTTGCCTTTGTTTAGAACTAATTGTACATTGCGATAAGCCGAAGCGTCAAAATTTAATTGCTCTAACACGGTCTAACTTTTGCACATGGCGGCTCTAATGTTCTGCCATAGAATAAAAAAAAACAATTGGATTGAATTCTCGTAGTTATATTTATGCTTGTCTTATGAATCAGGTGCTACAACTTGTTTTCTCCGGGCGCTGTTTGCCAGATTATGTATTGGGTGCTACCCTAGCTCGTTCCGCAAACAGTTTACCCGCATTAACTACTGTATCATTTCGTGGTAATTGCCGGCTTTCAGATGTTGGATTAAATTATCTTGTTTCTTCCGCCCCTGCACTTAGATCACTCAACCTCGCTGATTGCTCCCTCCTCACGACCTCAAGTATCAACACCTTGGCTAACTCATTGGGTTCTGTCCTGAGGGAGTTGTATCTTGATCGTTGCCTACGCATCGACGTCATGGTTATGCTGCCAGCACTAAAGAAACTTGAACAATTGGAGGTTTTGTCTCTAGCAGGCATTGAAGCTGTCTGTGATGAGTTTATCGGGGAATTTATTAGCATTCGTGGCCACAATATGAAGGAGCTCATTTTGGCTGATTGTGTGTAAGTTGTTTTAGGGTATCTCTATTTTTAACTCTTGAGTTGCACTAACTTTGTTTAATTAGATAAAGAGTTTCTGTTCAACGATTTCTTTGTTGGTTTTGTTGTTTGTTTTTAAATGGGTGCAGAAATTTGACAGATTCTTCATTGAAGATTATTGCTAAGAAATGTCCTGGCTTACGCGCGATTGATGTTCAAAACTTGTGCAAACTGACGGATTCTTCTTTAGGATATCTCGCCAACTGTAAAGAAATTCGAGGACTAAAACTCCGCCGCAGTCCATTTAGGTTGTTACCCTAACTCACTGGATACATGCAGTTGATGTCCTATGACTAACAGACTAATCGAAATGTTTTTTCTGCACGTCGACGATAGTGATGCAACTATAGCTGCATTTCTGGAAACATCTGGAGAGTATCTTGAAGAGCTTCTATTGAGTTATGTCAGAGAGGTAGTCACTATTTCCCTCATGGTGTCCTATGTATGTAAATCTTTTGGTTTCTGCTCCAATTATTAATGGCTGCATTATTCTGGTGATCATTTTGCCTAGTTCACTCACCGCGTTTTAAGCATGTCCGTAAAAGTTGGGTGTGGTTACCAGTGAAGAGTTTCTGTTTGCAGCTTGATTGATGCGATTTTGTACCGAGTTATTTTTGCTGAAAACTTGAGTTCCTATTTAGGTTGGTCCCCACACAGCCATATCAATTGCCAGACATTCAAGAATGTTGCGTAGTCTGGATCTATCATTTTGCCGAGACGTGACAGACAACGCTCTGGGCTTGATTGTGGACAGTTGCCAATCTTTGCAGGTGCTTAAGCTCTTTGGATGTACTCAGGTAAACTTACAAAACAGAACACAGATACCTGTTTAACATTTTATACCATTGACTGGTGAGAATGAGATAACGTGTTTTTTCTCTGTAGATTACGGACGTTTTTCTCGTTGGCTATTCCAATCCGGGAGTAAGAATCATTGGCTTGCCCATGTTTCCAGTGCTAGAAGATTCTTAAGAGCCGATATGAAACTTTACTTCCATATATCTCAGCGCCTTCTTTGATTTGATCTCCAACTGGACGCCCAGCAATACGATGTCTACGAGTCTCCAAATATGGCGAAATTAGAGTGACAAATTCTGTAAACCTGTTGCAGATTTTGACTAATTAAGAGTTAAGATAATATTATATACAATTTTCTATGGCTTCTATCTTACTCGGTCTAATTACTTCTACAAATAGAATACACAGTTTTAACTTTTACATTATTAACCCTTGACAAGAACTAGTATAAGTGACAGAAATGCTGTTTTGTTATTCTTCAATTACGATTGTTATTGTTGTTGTTGTTGTTTTTTTTATTTTTTATTTTTATCTTTTTAATATATATATTTTTGTTTTGTTTTAATGAAGACTAGTTGAGGTCAGTCTCTTAATATTCATGTTCTTGATGATTACCATAGATAAATGCCCTATGTTTGACTTTTTGCATTTAGCAAACCTAGGCTATGTTTGGTATTAAGGTTTAACTCCAAATAAATTATACTTTTTTATCTTAATTTTTATTTTTATTTTTCTTAAAAAGTCAACAAAATTTGTAATTAATTTTTAAAAAATCAATCAATTCAAACTTAAAAATTTCATATCTAACTAACTTACCAAATGGAGGCCTGATTTTTGTTCTCTCATTTATGGGTGATTTTGAAAAAGAAAAAAGAAAAAAAAGAAAAGATAGACCATGAGGTTTTTGTTCTTGTTTTTTTCCTCTTCTTAGCAGAAGAACATATTTTCCTTTTTTCCTCTTGAAGGGACTAACTTTCGTAGTAAATAAGCCAAATTTAAGCATATCTTAAAGTCATTAGTCATTACTTTTATGTACTTCAAAGTTTCCGACTTCGGATACATGACGTGATGAGAAGGAAGTTTGGTCACATGGAGGAATCTTTTTTGTGAAAAATATGTTCGGAATTCGGATTAAACCAAAGTGAAGTGAGGGAAAGAATAATAAAAAGAAAAAGAAAAAGAAAGAAATTCTAGGAATGCAGCCAATGTGGCTCAACATCCTCCTTTCAGATTGAGCTAAACATATACACACACACACACATATTTCTTCCAGTTAAATGTAACAAAAAAAAAAAGACTTTGGTTAAAATAATTATATCCTTTCTGAAGATAAGAGGCACACAAATTGATCAATGGCCCTTCCATTAGACGTTGATCCCTCCTTAGTCGTAATCCGCGATCATAATCCCGCAATCAGAGCAGAGCAACCATCCGATAATCATCCTTATGAAGCCATCCTCAATTTCAATAGAACGGGAGAAACTAATCCACACACTGCAACAACAAGTACTCAGACTACACAGCAGACCGTTGCCCATCAAAACTACGGTTAGCGGCTTTTTACTCCATATATATGTGTGTGTATATATATATATTTATGTGCTATTACTAGTTGGAGGACTAAAATTATGTTCTTGACATTGATGATTAGATTATTATCTACCCTTGTACAAAGCTGCACTGCAAGGCGATTGGGAAGCTGCTAAAGCATTTATTGAGAACGACCGTGGTGCAGCGACAGCAAGGATCAACCGAGTTTCGTTCACTGCATTACACGTGGCGGCAGGCGAAGGGCGGTGGGAGTTTGTGGAGAAGCTGGCAGCCATCATGCCCGTGGAAGCGCTCATGATGCAGGACGCAGCTGGCTACACCGCCCTCCACTACGCTGCCATAGCTGGATGCCTGAGGACGGCCGTGGCTTTGGTTAAAAGAAATCCTGATTTGACCAATGTTCTGGATTGCTCGGGACAAACACCGCTACTAGTTGCTGCAAGGTTTGTATATGGAAGCTTCGATTTGTTGTGGTACCTTACCTTGGTGACTAAGGATGAGGAACCGGGCCGTCCTTTCACTGGTCCTCATGCCGTGGAACTCGTCGTTATGCTTGTTATCTCAGGTTCTCTTGGTAAGTAAGACTACTTCTCAGTTATTATTATTTTTTTCATTTAATAATAATTAAAAAAAAAAAAGGGATTACTAAACCCCGTAACTAAAAGTTATACATATTTTAGAAAATCTGTTTCTAACTCAAAGAGACTTTTATTTAAGAAAGGGGCATTTTATAACAAAAATAGAAGTTCAAAAGCGTATAAGGCACTCGATTGCAAGCTTGTCCAGTGGTAAATCAGCCCAACCTTTAATTTGAGGTGTAAAGTTCGAATCTCCTTACCCTCAAGTACAAAAAAAACTTACGTGACACGTTTAATAGAGTTCAGGAGATAAAATGAGACACAGGCCACATGTTGTACATTTTAGGGGATAATTGTAAAAATTAACACTATTAATTTTATTCATTTACTATGAACATCGTCTCGTGTAGATTTGGTGCTGTATCTAGTTCAACGTTATCCTGGCTTAGCTACCGCTACCAGTGCCGGAGGGGGTTCTCTTCTTTCTTGTCTAGCACTCACTCCTTCAAACTTCTTGAGCGGCAATAGGCTTGGATTTTGGGAAAGTTGCATTTACTCAGGTACGTAATCAATTCACTATATGTGATTCTTATCAACAGTTTAGCTTATAAAATTTCCATATTTTATTGTCTTATAAAGGATTAATATGCAACAAACAATTTACTTAATCTTGGCAAATTTAATTAGTTATCCCCGTTCGAAAGAGCAACGAGCCCCCACATTCTGTGAGAAGTCTTGCCGAGGATGGTCGCCAATACGTAGATCCAGGTTGTTGTAGAACTATAGAATTTTTGTCAATTTGATTTTGTTTATTTGTTACCAATTTAAATCGATTTACAGCTCGTTTTCTGTTGCAGTTCTTCGTCGGCTGCAAGTGCTGTTTTTCAGCATTTTCAGACAAATAAGTATGCGTGGAAAATAATCCTACGTTCTCATTTATATGCTTTCATTTTTTGCATTAAGTCAATTGCTAACTTCTCTATCTCCCTGATTTTCACTTGAAGCACCGAGTTTTATCAAGCGACTCCGAGATGCAAAATATCGACATCATTGTGCCGTCGAATTATTTAAAGAAGCTTGCGCAAAGATCCACGAAACGGATGGTAGTCTGACGCAGTATTTCCGTCTCAGAAGATCAATCCAATTCCAGGCCTCATCTCTTGGGATAACTGAAATCTTGAGGATAATGTTTCAGCTTTGTCCGGATCTAATGTGGGTTTCTACAGTAGACTACAAATTCTCGCTTCATTTTGCTATCGAGAGTAGGCAGGAAAGTACTTTCAATCTCATGTGCGAAAAGAATGCTCGCACTAAAATGATATCGGATCGTTTACAAACATCAGGGACCGTCATGCATTTAGCTGCGAAATTGGCACCTTTCCCACAATTATCGTCTGTTTCTGGTGCAGCTTTCCAAATGCAGAGAGAGATGAAGTGGTTCAAGGTGGTAGACAATAATGTGCTTTCTTTTCTTTCTTTTTTTTTTTTTTTCAAACCATATTAATCTCATTTAGAGGTAGATAATTCGGTTTTTTGTTTCTGTTTTAGGAGGTGGAGAAGTTAGTTCACCCATATAGTAGAATAAGTACTAATGATAGAGGAAAAACTGCCAGAGAATTATTCACAGAGGAGCATAAGAAGTTAGCCGAGACCGGAGAGAAGTGGATGAAGGACACGTCGAACTCATGTCTGATTGTCGCGACTCTGATTGCTACGGTCGTGTTTACGGCTGCTTTTACAGTGCCTGGAGGCAACAACAGCGACACCGGGGTTCCAATTTTCTTGCGGACTAATGCCTTCACGGTGTTTGCCATTTCGGATGCACTATCATTGTTTTCGTCTTTAACTTCGGTTTTGATGTTCTTGTCAATCCTGACTGCTCGTTATGCCGAAGAAGATTTTCTTCGGTCTCTGCCGAAAAGGCTTATCATCGGTCTTGCTTCCCTCTTCCTTGCAATAACCACCATGATGGTTGCTTTTGGTGCAACTCTTTCTATTGTGCTTAGTCAGAGACTACATTGGATTTCTATCCCGACTGTTTTGCTTGCTTCGGTCCCGGTGGCTATTTTCACTTTGCTGCAACTTCCGCTGTTTATCGAAATGGTTCAATCAACATTCGGGTCTACCTTTCGCCCTCAAAGCCCTTGGTGATTCATCTCGGATGTAGAAAGAGCTGTCCTCAAATGTTCTTCAGCTATTTCTTCTTTTCCTTTTCTTTTTTTTTGAATAAAATAAGCTACAAATAAATCAATTCTTCATTTGATAAGCGTGGCTAGTGTTTTTTGATTGCAAAGACTCCTTGTAATGGTATGGAATTACCGTTTTAGTTACTTAATGTTCCATTGGGTAATTTCGTCTTGTAAAATTACCTTAAAAAAAAATGTAATCTATTTTAGCTTACCTTTTTATATGTATTTTGTCCTATTTTTGATACGTAGTTATAATCTTCACATTAGTGAAGTTTGACGTAAATCTACATTCAATATGAATAAGAAGCGATAGGTTATTTATTTATTTATTTGTTTATTCATTCATTTATGTTTAAAATAAGAACACACACATTCCTAACCTTGCTAAATCTACTGGCAAACCAAATTCAAAACAAGATATAAGAGTGCCAAATTCAAAACAAGAAATAAGAGTAAGACAACATTTCTTACCTGGAGAAGATATTTATTTATTTATTTAAATTATTAAATGAGGATTTGTAATTGCAGATAGAACCTAACCATAATATCGTACATGATTCCACTTAAAGGTATAGGGATCGAGACCCCCACCCTCAAGTTCAAAAAAAAAAAAAAAGGGTTTTTACGATTTTTGTTTCTAAATATTTCGAGCCCTACTGACAATTTAGTTCTTAATTTTTTGGTTGATGAGCCCCTAAATTTAATTCAATTTTTAAAAAATGATGAGAATATGACTCAGTCATATTCCAAAAAAAAAAAAAAAAAACACTGTCAATTTCATGATTAAATTAAGCACAAAACCATACAAGAATTAGTTAATTAAACTCAGGGAGTAATGATAAAAAAAAAAAGATTTAGAGACTAAACAATTACGAGACAAATAGTCATGTTGAAATATAGCCCCAAAAAAAAAATAGGAAAGTGGCGAGACAATGCATGCTCTTATATATATATATATATATTTTATTGGAGAAGAAAAAAAAAGTTGTAGAGATATAATCTAGCAGTAATATTATATATATATATAACTCTACAAAAAAGATATAAGTTTGAATCTCAAAGTCTTAAATTCAAATAAGAAAAGGAACAAAAAAGTTTTTAATCTTAATTTGTTCACAAGCATCAATACCAGCTAATCTAACCATGTCATTCGAAGTGGATTACTAAAACATGAATAAATGAAGTGCTTAAGAAAAGATTGAAAACAAAAGGAAAAAAGTTTAAAAAGAAAAAGCACAAGGAATATTGCAATATTAAAGCAACAATAATAATTAAAAAAAAAAAAAAAGGAAAGATTGCATCAATCTATTCATCGTTTTGCTTTACGCTGCAAAGAAGCAAGTAATATATTCTCCATAGTACTTGTGATTAGCCAGCTGCAAAGAAAAGAATTTCTAATTTCGGTCAGTTAAATATATTTTAATTAACACCTCAAGATCTGCAAGGAGAGGCACAAATGGCAGCAATATTCCAAGACAACAGTAGCGAACGAGTCGTCCTTAATTTCAACAGAAGCCGAGAAAATCCAGAATCTGCAAGAAGCACCACAAGCGAGCAACGAAACGTTAATCCGGTATTCGTGATCGAAACTTGGGTAAGTAGCTTACCAAAATTATGGTTATGCAATGCTTTTCAAATTAAAACAAAGTTGCTAACAATAAAATATTTCAAAACTATGTTCTGCGCAAGTTTAGATTACTATTTACCATTGTACAAAGCCGCATTGGAAGGCAACTGGGAAGTGGCGGAGCGATTTATTGACAATGACCCCAGCGCGGCAACGGCTAGTATCACACTCCTCTCGTTCACTGCGTTGCATGTGGCGGCAAGTGAGGGGCATACGGAGTTTGTCAAGAAGATGATGGGTTTGGTATCAGCGGAAGCCTTGGCTGCAGGCGACATAGAGGGAAAAACGGCCCTCCACCATGCCGCCATTAGTGGAAGCTTAGGGGTTGTTGTGGCTTTGGTACAGAAAAACCCTAGTTTGACGGGCGTTGTGGATATCAAGGGAGGACACACTCCGTTGGTCCTCGCCGCGAGGTATGCCGTGGGAAGTGAGTTGGTTTGGTATCTGACTTTGACGACTACGGATGAGGAGCCTGGTCGTCCTTTCACCGGACCACTTGCCGTCGACCTCATTCCCATGCTCATTGCCGGTGGTTATTTGGGTAAGAGTGATCTTTGGTGATCATACTTATTAGCATTACACTTTGTGTACAATATTAATTACTCGGGAGTTTCCTAACTCATTCATTAATTAAAGTCCTAATTGTTAATCTATTTCATTATTTCCCTCCACAGATGTTTTGTTATACCTGCTCCAACGCTATCCAAACTTAGCTACTATGGAGGGAGTATCTCCTCTTTCCGACTTGATCAAGACTTCTAATTGCAACTTCTTGAGTGACAGCAGACTTGGATTTTGGGAAAGATGCATTTACTCTTGTACGATTTTTGTGACAACATTATCTTTTCTTATATATATAGGCAAAGTCTCATGTCTGACGACTGTACGGTCCGATACATGTAACATCAAGACTAATAATTATATGAGCCTAAAAAAAAAAAAAAAAAAAGAACATCTGCCAGACTTGTACGGTTATTATATATGAGACTCATCCTATATATATGTTCGTAAAAATTTGTGTTTTGAATTTGTGCACGTGGTTTTGTAGGTATCCCAATTCAAAAAAACACCAGACCCCCACAATTCTTGAGAAGCCTTGTGGAGAATCTTCCGGAACATGGACAATGGCACAACTGTTCAAGTACAAAAATAGCATTAAATCATTATATTAGGATTTTTTTCCAACGTAATTTGCTCCTTTAAATTTTCACAAATCAACAAAATGGTTTCTAAACTTTTTATTTTAAAAATGTGATCTCCAGATTCACCAGCTAACAAAAAATCCACTCTAGGAAAATGCTAGTTATTTTCATGATTTTTTATTTTTAACACGAATTTCACTAATTGAGTTGTGCAAGTAGAAGAGCACGAGCAAGTGCTATGAATACGTGTACACTATTGTTGGAATGCTTAGAATGGATTTTTTAACAGTTAGTTTTTTTTAGCCCACGCCATCATTTACAAATGTTTTTGTAATGATAAAAATGACTGAATTTTTTTCATGAAAAGTCGATTTTAAATAACAATTTCAACGTAATCAAAGTATGATTTATTAATTATTTTATTTATCTGTTTTTCTGTAAATTTGTCTCATTATTTTTTCATTTATCCAATTGTCAAATCGGGTTTTACACTGCTCAAATTTTATCAAGCTCTCCATTAATTTTTATCAATACACCATGCGTAACTTAGTTGATATAATTCGTTCTTCTAATACGGAGCTCATCCGTTGGTTATGGAGAAATTACAGATTAATCTTCCCACACATAAGTACGTGTGTATATATAGAAGAATACTAACCCACTCTTTGTATTTTCTGATATTTGCTCATAATTTGCTGATTGACTAATTCCTTTGTCATATTTTCTGTTTCAATTTTGTGCTGTAGCACCAAATTGTATCAAGCGACTCCATGATGCAAAACTTAGACATCACTGTGCGGTTGAATTGTTTCGACAAGTTTGCTCAAAGATTCGCGAAACTCGCAGTTCTGATCTGACGGACTATTTTCTCGAAGAGGGAGAAATCTTATACCAAGTCGCATCACGCGGGATAGTTGAAATCTTAGCGATGATTCTTCAGTTTTGTCCAGATATCGCATTCGTTCGCATAGAAAATCAAACGCTGATGCACATAGCTATTCAACATCGGCAAGAGAAGATTTTCAGATTGTTGTTGGAGAAGAGTTTACAAAGACTAGATTACGGTCCCGAAACAAGATCAGGAGCCGTTGATATCTTGTGTTTAGCGGCGAAACTGTCACCGCTCCCCCAACTTTCGCGCATATCCGGTGCAGCTCTACAAATGCAAAGAGAGATATGGTGGTTTAAGGTGAGTTTGAAATTAACATATATTTTCCTAGAAACTGTTTTCATTTGGCAGTAATACAATTTTGTTAATAATCAGACAGTCGAGAAATTGGTGGACCCTTATTCTTCGATGTTGAAAAGCGAAGAAAAAAAAATTCCGCAAGAATTATTCATGAAGGAGCACGAAGAATTAGCCGAGGCTGCTGAAACGTGGATGAAAAGCACATCCAGTTCTTGCATGATTGTTTCGGCATTGATTGCGACGGTTATGTTTGCAGCCGCTTTTACCGTGCCTGGCGGAAACAATGACGCAGGAACTCCACATTTCTTGTGGAAAAATGCATTGTTGGTGTTTGCAATTTCGGACGCAGTCTCGTTATTTTCTTCTCTAACTTCCCTTTTGATGTTCCTTTCGATCTTAACCACAAGATATGCCGCGGAAGATTTCCTCAAGTCGTTACCGAAAAGTTTGGTAATAGGTCTGGCTTCACTCTTCTTTGCAACAACTACGATGATGGTAGCTTTAGCAGCCACACTTTTCATTGTGCTTGAGAAGAGAATGCATTGGATTTATATCCCAACAATTTTGATCACTTCTTTGCCGGTGACCATATTCGGTCTGCTACAGCTTCCTTTGTTTTTCAATATGGTCCAATCAACTTTTGGACATTTCACCTTTCGCCCGCAAACTCTTGGTTATTTATCATAGATGTAGAACAAAAAATAATCCTAATACTCCAGCTAGTCTTTCTTTTGCAATATGTGTAACATATATAAAAAAAAGATACGGAATTGACGCAGATGTGTTTCGTTGATTTATGATTCTGTTTGTCCACTGTTTCTTGCTTCTACTCCAATTCAACACCATTTTAAATCCGACTTGAAAAGCTCTCAGTCGACAACTTTTCGTTATAGAATGAAACCGTTAACTCTGTAAAATTATTATCGTAAATATTCACAACATATAGAACTTCACGAAATGGTGTTATTCCAAAACCGGAACATCTAAATGCAAAGGTTTCTGATGCGTCGTTAAGAAATCGAGTATCATGAAAAACATGTTAAAATAAAATTTGTAACAAAACCAGCCAACATAAATTTCGTTCAATATGTATTGTTTATGGTAAATCACCAAGGGCTTTGAGGGCGAAAGGTAAATCCAAACGTTGATCGAATCATTTGGATAAACAAAGGAAGCTCTAGCAAAATAAATATAGCAACCGGGACGGAAGATAGCAAAACAGTCGGGATAGAAATCCATTTTAGTCTCTCGTCAAGTACGATGGAAAGTGTCGCCCCGAAAGCAATCATCATTGCTGTTATAGCAAGGAAGAGAGAGGCAAGACCTATAATCAACCTTTTCGGCAAAGATTCCATAAAATCTTCTTCGGCATAACGTGCAGTTAGGATAGATAGGAACATCAAAACCGAAGTTAGCGACGACAAGAGTGCTAGCGCGTCGGAAATGGCAAACACAAGGAAAGCGTTAGTCTGCAAGAAAATTGGAACTCCGCTTTCGCTTTTGTTACCTCCAGGTACGGTGAAAGCAGCCGCGAACATAACCGTAGCAATTAGAGTTGAAACAATCGAACAGGAATTCGATGTGTCCTTCATCCACTTCTCTCCCGCCTCAGCTAACTCTTTGTGCTCCTCTGTGAATAACTCCCGCGCTGTTTTTCCTTCTTCATTTTGCGAAGTTCTATAATTAGGGTGAATTAATTTTTCCACCTCCTAACAAAAGAAAAAAAAAACTCTCTTAAAAAATTGAAAACTTCATAGGGGAAGTAAAACAAATATGTAAATATGTATATGTATATATGTAGGCCCAACACCTTGAACCACTTCAACTCTCTTTGCATTTGTAGAGCTGCACCGGACACAGACGACAGCTGCGGGAAAGGTGCCAATTTCGCTCCTAAGTGCCGATGGTCCCGGATCAGTAACCTGCCGGATTGCATCTTACCGCGAACATTCATTTCACAAAGAGATTAAAGATATTTTCTCGCCGATTCTCAGTAGCAACATGAATCAGAAACTTGTCCCTTCCGCCAAACCCATATCAGATCCGGACAGAGTTGGAGCACTATTCTTACTATCTCATTATGCCAAGAGCTGTGGCCTGCTCTAGTATTCTCCTCTGTTAAGAAAATACTGGTCAGATTACCTTGCGTGTCACAGATCTTTGCGCAAGCTTGTCTAAATAATTGACAGAGCAGTGATGTCTATGTTTCGCTTCTTGGAGTCGCTTGATGAACTTGGTGCTTCAAGTAAAAATCAGAGTGATGAAGAACGAAGAAACTAATTAATTACCAAATAAAAAATAAGAACATAAGAGAAGTTGTGTCTTTTTCTACACATACTTATCAGTCCGAAAGTGCCGAAGAATAAGCTCGTAACAGATGAAGAACTACAGAAAATCAAGTCAACTATTTAATCAACATTTATACTGACAAAAAATAATGTAACTAATTAACGATTATGGAGATTGTTTATTGCAGCTATTAATGCATCCACATGCCTTTGAAGATTTTAAATTCCCGGAGACAAAACGGTCATAACTAACCTTGATCTGCAAGTTGTATTGAAGGAGGACATGTTCCGGAGAGATGTTGAGAGCCTTCTTCATGAGCACCCTCCACGATACTTCTCACGGAGTTTGGGGGTTTGTAGCTCTTCCGAACAGGGATAACTTAAAACCGACGAAACATGAAGCAGAAAAAATAACACTTAATCCTTTAGAATACAAGAAACAATGAAAACTAAGCTCAAATGTACTAAATGATACTCAATCTTGTTGTTGTTGCAGGATTAGTCTAACAGTATATTTTGTTCAATATTAAGGAGTGTTAAATCCAAACTCCTCACATCTAACTTTAGGAAAGAAAAAAAAATTACCACATGTGGTTCACTAATTTAATAACCATATTATAATTTTGTTTTAGTGCAGACATAATTGAGTGGTCATAAAGTTGTCACGCCAAAAAGGAAAGAAGATCATCACGAACCCTAACGAATTGGTTAGTAGCATACCTGAGTAAATGCAACTCTCCCAAAATCCAAGCTTATTACCACTCAAGAAGTTTGATGGAGTGTCAGCCAAAAGAGAAAGAAGAGAAATGCCATCCGCGGTTGTAGCGTGGCTAAGTTAGGATAACGTTGAAGTAGATATAACAAATATCTGCATAGGAAGAAATATTAAGATCTAATTTCAGATGAAGATACAAAAAAAAAAAAAAAAAAAAAAAAAAAAAAAAAAAAAAAAAAAGCCAATAAGTACGGAGCACGACTCTTAACCTACCAACAGAACCTGACAGGACAAGCATAAGAACAAGGTCCATAGCAAGAGGACCGGTGAAGGGACGGCTTGGTTCCTCGTCCTTAGTCACCAAAGTAAGGTACCACAACAAGTCATAACTTCCATAAGCAAACCTCGAGGCAAGAGCAATGGAGTTGTCCCTTGAAATCCAAACCATTTGCCAAAGCGGGTTTTTTCTTAACCAACGCCTTAGCAGCCCTCATGCTTCCAGCTATAGCAGCATAGTGAAGGGCTGTGAATCCGACGTGGTCCCTCATTTCAAGTGCCTCCACAGGTAGGTATGACACCATCTTCTCCACAAACTCTGACTGCCCTTCACCTGCCGCCGCATGTAATGCCGTCATCGACACCCTGGTGAACGTAGCTGTTGCGGCTGTGGTGTCGTTATCCAAAAATCTCTTAGCGGCTTCCCAGTTGCCTTTGAGTGCAGCGAGATACAAGGGATGGTAGCGATCTGCGAGAAATTTCCATCATTGGAAAATGTATTCGCTGATACAATACATATAAGGATAAGTTTTTTTTTTTTTTGTTTTGGTTAGCTCCAGCTACTTACCCAGGTCTTGAGAAGTATACATTGCCCGGCTGTGCTGTAGTGCTGCTACTCACCGCAGATGAAGGGAGTGCCATGGATCGACTTTTCAGTAATGTCGGTTGCAGCGAACACGACAAAAAGAATTCACTATCTACCCAGAAGTTCGCTTCTAGCGACTAGCTTCGACTTCAGCTAGAGCTTGGACTTGCCTTTGCTCTCCCGACTATTTGGAAACAGAGAAGAATCGGAGGCCAAATTGCCGGAATAAGATCGGTCCCTAGTATCAATTGGCCGGATCTTAAACGTCCATACTAGAGATCTTCACCAACAGATCATAATAGAGTTGATATATAATAATGGAGTTACACATGATTTTTTCTTTTTCTTCTTCTTCTTCTTCTTTTTTTTTTTAATTTGCCTTTTTCAGTGTCTTTCATAGTCTTTAATTTATACGTACATTATTTTTCTTTTTCTTTTCCACCAACTCTTGACAAATGCATTAAACAAAAAGCGGAAACAGCACAAATGGTAAAAAGCACAAAAGAACACAAATCTTTAAAAGAGCGGTTTCTTTTTCTTTTGCTAAAATCTTACGTTTTTGCTTTAGATTCGATCTGTTCTCTTATGCCGACCTCACCAAGGGTTATCTAGTCACAGCATATGTATTTTTTTTTAAATATTTATGACTCACACTTATTATTAAAAAAAAAAATCACAAGTTTTAAACAATATGAGATATTCTATTGAACTCCTTATCTCTTACCTACTGAGTTAACCCCAATGAGATCCATTCACATATACACGTATATTATATATGTATTTATATGTTGTGAGTAGCCATATTGAGATTTCCTAAAAAATTATAGCCATATTGAGCAATGTTGACTAAAAAAAAAAAAAAAAGATAAAAACGGATAGAAAAATTTAGATTTGAACCTTGAAACCAAAGCACCTTGATATTACTGAAAACTCTACGTGATCCCGAAATATCGAGTCAACACTTTCTCCTAGAGTTCATACATTAATCCTATCTGTTGATTTAATTTGAAAATGAAAAAAAAAAAAAAACAATAATAAAGAATTAATAGATGATTTAATCAAAGACGAAATAAAATGAAACAAAATTAACTAACTGATAAAACTGTTTTCAAAGGAAAGAATCTGTTTACAAAATTAATATTCTTACAACCATAATTCATGAATTAAAAGATTTGGGATTTGGGGGCGGAAAGTGAATGCAAACATATGGATAAATAAAGGAAGTTGTAACAAAGCAAATAGTGTAACGGGCAAAGAAGTGATCAAAATTGTTGGAATAAAAATCCAATTTAGTCTCTTCTCAAGCACTGTGAAAAGTGTGGCTCCTAAAGCTACCATCATCGAGGTAATGGCGAAGAAGAGCGTGGCCAGACCTATTAGCAATCTTTTTGGCAACAACTTTAGGAAACGTTTGGCTGTGTGCTTGAGGTTAAGATTGAGAGGAACATCATAGAAGATAGAGAAGAAAACAAGGCGAGCGTATCTGAAATCATGAACACCAACAATGCCTTGGTCCACAAGAAAATTGGAATTCCCGCATCATTGTTTCCCCCCCGGTACCATAAATGCAGCTGTGAACATAACCGTCGTGACTAAGCCGAAACAATCATGCAAGAACTCGATGTGGTTTTCATCCAATTTTCACCTGCCTTAGCTAACTCCTTGTGCTCCATTTTAAATAATTCTTGTGCAATTGCCCTTTCTTCACTTCTTAAATCAAAGAATAAGGTCGACCAATTCTCCACCGTCTAAAGAAAATTGTACTGATTCAAATCTGTATTATTGATTACGAAATGAAAATATTTTCTAGGAAATTTTTCTGGGAAAATGGTATTGTGATCTCACCTTGAACCACCATATCTCTCTTTGCATTTGTAGAGCTGCGCCAGATAAGCAGAAAGTTGGGGGAACGGCGACAATTTTGCTGCTAAACAGATGATATCAATGGCTCCTAATCTATTTTCAGGACCATAATCTAGTCTTTGAAGTTCTTCTCCAACAAAAGTCTGAAAATCCTCTCTTGCCGATGTCGAATACTATATGCATAAGAGATTGATTCTGTCTATCGGACACATATGAGATCTGGACAAAAGTGAAGAATCATTGCTAAGATTTCAACTATGCCGGAAGAGGTAATCTTGTACAGTTGCCCTCCTTCATTGAGAAAATAATCCGTCAGTGAACTGCGAGTGTCACGGATATTTATGCAAACTCGTCTGAACAATTCAACGGCGCAGTAGTGTCAAAGTTTTGCACCTTGGAATCACTCGATTCAACTTGGTGCTACAAAGTAAATTTCATAACAAATTTTAAAGTAATTAAGCTAGCAAATGATTACAAAAACATATTTTTAACAAAAAAAATGTTTAACAAAAAAGTTAATTAAGTTATGTTGTAATACTCATTCGTCTGAAAAATCTGTACTGTGGTCTCCGTAACCAACGGACTAGCACTGATCAATAGAACATGAAGTGTCAACTAAGCATAAAAAGGTACAAATAATTATCAAAAAGGAAAACATTTATTTAATTTTTTTCAAGCAACTTAAATTCAAAAAAATATGTAACAAACACTTTAGTACTTTTCCCTTACCATGTCGAAAGTAGCCATATTCTTGAGAGCTGCCGAGAGCTCTCGAGAATCGTCCACAATGACGTCACAGAGTACGGCAGTGTGTTGCTCTTTCAAATAGGAAGAACTGCAAAACCGGATAGAACAAATTTGAACACATTTTTTCAGAAGACAAGAAAGTATACACGGTAAAATAAGAGAAATTTTGACACGAGAATCCCACGAGAGTGAATCAGACTTTCCCAAAATCCAAGCCTACTGCCACTCAAGAAGTTGAAGGAGTCTCAACCAAGTGGAAAGAACTGAACTTCCCTCCAGAGTGGCTAAGTTAGGAACTGCCGAGTAGATGTAACAAAACATCTGCATAAGGACAGATCGAAAAATAAAACCGGTTACGAAGATAACAAATATATATGATCGATAATGTGGGCGGAATGAACAAATTGCCTTTCACTCTTGGTACTGTATTATTTTTTTCTTGATAATTCGACTATTGAATAAAATTTTTAATTCCTGAATAAGGCCAAACAACTAAGTTAAATCAATTTATTTTCTTTTAAATGATCACTGTTAACAATTTAGGGTAGTTTTTTGAATTTAAAAGTAATTTTCGAATCGCCAAATTGTCGAGAAAAGAAAAGAAAAAAGTTACAAAAAAAAAAAGAAGAAATGTGTAGAACTTAGAAAGTGAATTCGTGCTCTAAGAACAATAAGGCAGGGTGCCTATTATCAGTCGCTGCCCATAGCCACAATAACTTCTCTTACCCAAATAACCTCCGGCGATGAGCATATGAACGAGATCAGCAGCGAGAGAACCGGTGAAGGGACGGTCAGGATTCCCATCTGCGGTCGTTAAAGTGAGGTGCCACACCAGCTCATTTCCAGAGATGTACCTAGCAGCGATGAGGAGCGGAGTGAGTCCCTTATTTTCCAAAACACCCGTCAAACTGGGGTCTCTCTTTACCAATGCTGCTGCCACCCTCAGGCTTCCGCCTATTGCAGTATGGTCGTTTGGCCCTAGCTATCGTGCTCTGCCACTGCTTCCGCCGGCATCACATTCGCCATCTTCTCCGCAAATTTGGCGTGCCCTTCACCGGCCGCCACATGCAGCGCCGTCATCGAGAGGAGTGTAATCCTGGCCGTTGCTGCGCCAGGATCGCTCTCTAGAAATCTTTTCGCCACTTCCCAGTTGCCTTCCAATGCGGCCATGTACAAGGGTAGGTAGTAATCTAATCTCATTTCCAGTACAGTTTTTGGTAGTCGTTAACAACATTTTTATGTAATTTTTTTTATGGCAAATAAATACCCTATTTGAAGCATTAGTAAAGTAACAAAGCTGCCTGCTTTCCCAAGTTTTGATGAACAATATTGTTGGACATATTGATGGGAACTCTTCTTTTCCCTTTTTTTTTTTTTTTTAAAGTTTATCACTCAAAGATTATTATTCTTTTATTATTTTTTATTTTTTTACAAAAGACCATCTTGCCAGCGAACGTCAAATTCGCGACTAGACATTTTGAGGTTTACAATTAGCCAACAAGTGGCTACTGATATTCCCTCAAAAGAGGAACAAAAAAAAGGGAAGGGCCTAATAATTTGGAGGGTTTTTAATTCATTCATTATTGCTTGCTAGCCACTTCTTCTTCCTTCTTGAGTTTATTAGTATTGTTATTAGTTTATAATTACCTGAACAATTTGCTTATTTTCTATTTTGGTTTGACTTTTGGAAGAGAAGACTTCACATCTATTTTCAATTTTCTTATTTAAAATTGAATGAGTTTTATTAAAATTATTTTATGGCAAAAAATATTGAATAGAATAAATGGCTTGAGCTAATTCTAGTATCTTTGTTTTCTAAATGATATGAGTAGTTAAGGTGGGTGTTCAAGGAGGCTGCAGGTAGCTACGCGTAGACTTCGTAGAAAATCGTACTTTAATTCTTTCTTCCGCGTCTCTTCCACGTCTCTTCCGCGTATGACTTCGTAGAAAATCGTACTTTTATTCTTTCTTCCGCTCTCTTCCATGTCTCTCTTCTGCTCCAAGCAAGATTTATATCAAAATTAGTTCTTCTTTAGATCAAGTAACCGACGAAGGGAATTCGCTCCACATCTGACCATCGTCTTCATTCCGAAGCAATGGAGAATCCTGGTGAATATGGTGGAATCGGCGGAATTTCATCTCCAACATCTAACCGCTATTTTCCCCAGAAACCACTTGGCCACCAAGCACAAGACTGTTCTCAGGGAAGCTTCGGAGCATTATCTCCGACAAGTAACAACTATTCGTCTCAACAATTTTCCGATGATCATCATCATCCTCATCCCGAAACAGTTGAAGATCGTCATGGAAGCGGATCAAGTTTATCATCTCATCCAAATGACATCGATGATTCAGTACACCCGCAATCATTTAATAAAGATGATGATGTTGATGATGATGATGATCAGGAAGCATTTGATCAGAATTCTCATGAAAGTACAAGATTTCCATCTCCACCAAATGACAATTTTTCGCCTGGCCAGCACCCATATGATGATCACGATCCTTATCGCCATTCGTTCGATCAGAATTCCCACGAAATTGCAGGAGGCTCTCCATCTCCACCTAACAGCAATATACCACAGGCGCCTTACGATGCGGACCATTTGAGTAAGCAGAAATAAGTACTACTACATGCTTATAGACATTGTTTGATTTAAAATCCTAAACCTAGGTATCTAACAAATTATACGTACATCTACATACATACAAGAGTTTTTCCAAACATTCTGCTATTACAGTAGTCATTAGCTATCAAATTATCGTAATCATGCTTAAAGCTGATCAAATAATAATAATACAAACGACAGTACAATATAGCATAGACCCCGCTAGGGCTAGCTCAGTAGATGGGGAGAGGGGGTTTGTGATCTTAGATCTCAGATTCGGAACCTGGGGGGGGGGGGGGGTGTTTTTTAACCCTCAAATTATTAACAAAGTGGGTTCTCATAGAGCCCTATATCAAAGAAAAAGAAAAGACAGTAATACAAAAAACATAGAAAACTTCATGCTGATCATGGTGGAATCTCTGTGAATAAAACTGAAACCATTGTTTCCCGTCTCGATCATCGTAAACTTGTGTATTAGGTCTAGTTTAATTAAAAAGTAAAAGAAAATCTAGACTGAAAGAGCATGCTGTCCTCTATTTGTATAGTTCGGCTCGGAGATAGAGAAATGCACATACTTATTTGCTCTTCTTTTTTAATCATGCAAAATTAGTAGATATAGATTGTTATTTTATCATAGTTTTCGAAAAAATTATCAGATGCCTAACTAACATTCATAATCCAAAAAATTTATTTTCTATGATTGCAAAATTATGGAAGATTACTACCGGCCCTTGTACTGTGCTGCACTCACTGGCGACTGGGAAGCTGCTAAAAGGTTTTTAAAGACTGACTCTAACGCGGTGACAGCTAGAATCACGCTTTTTTGGATGACGGTACTGCACGTTGCGGCTGGCGAAGGACACTCTAGATTTGTGGAAAACTTAGTAAGTATCATGACGGAAGAAGAGGTTGAGATGCGTGACATGAATGGATGCACAGCTCTTCACTATGCCGCTTCAGCGGGAAGCTTAAAGGCTGCTATGGCACTGGTTAAGAGAAACCGTCGGTTGACAAACATTGTCAATAGCGACGGATGGACTCCGCTCCTCAGCGCTGTTTTCCATGGTTTTGAGAATAAGGATTTGGTGTGGTACCTTTCGATGGTGACGACGAATGAGGAACCAGGCCGTCCCTTCACTGGTCCTAATGCTGGTCCCCTCACTTTTTGCCTTGCTTCAGCAGGTTATCAAGGTAAGAACAATGATGTTTCTAATCATACATTTACTATGATCAATAGTTCCAATATTTGCTTTCCTCAAGTATTAAACGGACTGTCTTTTCATAAAGATTCACTCTAATAGATGCCGGATTTTGACCATTTAAAACAATCAGCAATTAAACTATATATTTAGAGATAAATCAATTATTTACTTAGTAAATATACATTTTCTCCTTGTCATTTTAGTATGAATAATACTAGAGACACTTACTCTAATTCTAACTTTTGAGTATCAATTTAGACAATATGTGAGTTGATTATTTTTTTTAAAACCTATATAGGTATTTAAAAAATTCCAATATCAGTTAAAATTTAAAGATTGTATCTATCAATGAAAAGATTAATAACAACTTATTGTCATGTGTAATTAGAATTAAAATTGACTTTTACTTACACTACTATCTTAATATGGAAATAAAAAAAACAAAACAAAACAAAACAAAAATAACCTTGACGTTAATTCAAACTCAACCGCTAAGTTATTACCCGCAATCACAAGAAAGGAAAAATCAATTTTTGTTTTTGTAAAATATGTATCTTTTAATAACCATCATTTTGTGTGTGTATATATATATTTTAGGATTTTGTTTTTTTTTTTTTTTCAACTATAGCAATTATATATGGTTATTTCTCAAAACGGAGTTCTTAGTTTGGCCTGTTTTGTAAATCAACCGTGTATATATATATATATATGTTTAATTCATCTTTTGCAGATATCTTGTGGCATCTAATACAAGATTATCCTAAATTAGCTGTGGCTAAGACTATAGATGGGATTTCTCTTCTTCCAACATTGTCTGTGGCTCCTTCAAACTTCTTGAGTGGCAGTAAACTTGGATTTTGGGAAAGCTGCATTTATTCATGTAAACTCAAAATTTAACTTATCGTTATTTATGCTTGCATTTCTCCTTATAGATAATTTTTTCATTGATTTTGACACACACTTATGCGTGTGTAAATATATATATATATATATATATATATAATATTTGGATTTAGAGGAAAATGGCACTTTTTAGGATTTTTTTTTTCTAAAATATATATAAAAGTTTTTAAAAATAAGAAAAATGGACAATCATTGATTGATCATTTAATAAATGGTCAATTAATGATTAATTGATATTAATATGTGTTTTTATTGGATAATTATTGATTAATTATGGACAATTATTGATTGGTCAATTAACGTTTTATAAGTGTAAAAAAACTGTAGTCTCCCCTAATTTCTGATCTATATAACTTGCATATGATGTACATGGAAATATGTAGGTATACCAGTTCAGATGAATTTCGGACCACCAGAAGTTGTGGAAAGCATCCTGGAGGACAGTGAAGGCCTTCAACTGCCTCCCTTAAACGACCATGAGTATCGAGGTTGCAAATTATATTCTAGTTTTTGCTAATATTCCAAAAACAAATGCTTCCTTGGCCAACAGATTATTTTCATATATGTTTGTATATATATATATATATATATATTTTTTTTTTTTTGACTAGATACTTTGTATATACCTATTCTGGTTATCATGTTTTGTGTAATTCTCATTCGTCATTTTTTCAGCATCACCTCGTTGGATAAGAAGAATATTCCGTGGAGCTACTAGGCTAATGAGTATGGACCATTTAATTCTGCTGTATCCTACGAATCTCATTTTTTATTATTCAATTATTTCATTGGTCCCTTTTTTTTTCCTCCCTCTCTTTTTATATGCAGCTCCCAGTGTAATCAAGAGACTCCAAAATGAAAAACTCCGACATCATTGTGCCGTTGAGTTAGTAACGCATATTTGCAGACAAACCAGCGGCAGGCCAGGAGGTTCCTTGTTGCAAAATCAACTCGGAGAATTGAGCACTCTTAAAAATGCTGCAAGTTTTGGGATAATTGAGATTGTAAAGATTCTCTTACATTTCTGTCCCGATCTTAGGTGCATGCCCCTAGGCAACGATAGTCCATCTTTGCTCGTTGTGGCCATTCGACACAGGCAAGAAGCGATTTTCAATCTCTTTTGCAAGAAGAACGCACGCCATAGAGATGCAGCTTCCGAAATAAGAAACGAGACCATCCTACACGCCGTAGCAAAATTAGCCCCTTTTCCTCAACTCTCATCTATATCCGGTGCGGCGCTACAAATGCAAAAAGAGTTACAATGGTTCAAGGTAACTCGTAACTAGTGTTCATACAAATCGGGAGAAAGAAGCAAATAACTTTTTTGACGGTAAATAATTGAAGTAAATAATATGTATTTAAGACATTAAGATGTTTGGAATAAATAATAATATATAGTAAATTAACTGGATAAATAGTCTATTTACTAGAAGTAAATATGCTATTTATTTAGTAAAATTTTTATTTACTGCAAATGTTTCAAAATCTTATTATTTAATTTAACTTCATAAAAATTCTATTTACTACAATTTCTGTAATAATAATTCAACTTACATCCTAACCATCGATTATAGGGATTCGAGTTCCAAAGAATAAAACCATTATTTGACAACGATTGTTTTTTTTTTTTTTTGGTTAGGCAGTGGAGAAACTGGTTCATCCTAGTTTACTAGTCCTTCAAAATGAAGACGGAAAAAGTGCTCAAGAATTATTTACGGAGGAGCACGAAAAATTGGCGGAGGCCGGAGAGAAATGGATGAAGGACACATCAAATTCTTGTATGATTGTTTCAACTCTAATAGCTACATTTGTGTTCGCTGCTGCTTTCACCGTACCTGGAGGTAACAACGGCGATAATGGCGTTCCGATATTCTTATGGACCAACGCGTTCTTGGTGTTTGTGGTTTCAGATTCGCTAGCTCTATTTTCTTCAGTAACTTCCCTTTTGATGTTCTTTTCGATCCTAACCGCACGCTATGCCGAGGAAGATTTCCTTGAGTTGTTGCCAAAGAAATTGATATGGGGCCTCGCTTCTCTCTTCTTTTCCATAGCGACTTTGATGATAGCCTTTGGTGCAACAATTTACATTGTGCTTAACGAGAGACTAAATTGGGTCGCCATTCCAGTCTCTTTGCTTGCATCTTTTCCGGTGAGTATATTTGCATTGCTACAGTTTCCGTTGTTCATCAAGATGTTCCGGTCAACTTTCGGAAACAGAATCTCTAGCCCTCAAAGCCCTTGGTGATCATCATCATTGACCGTGGACAACGAAGCTTTGCCCCTAATTTATATATATATATATATATATATTTATATTTATATACACAAGTATATAAGCTTGTGTGTGTTAATTAGGCTTTCTCGGCAGGGAAAGTACTATTTGTCAATTGGATTTGGTTTCACTTTTGGCCTCAATGTCGTCACTTGCTTGTTCCTATTTTGTATGTCTCAGGTGTCAGCAAAGTTTAAAATTAAAACAAAATAAAAACGTTCAAAAATTTTGTAAAAATGACTTTAAGAAAGGCATTTAGTTGAAACATTACTTTTCAAAATTTTGTTTATAAAATAACTTCGACACGATTTTGGCAGAAGAGTCAGCCAGCTACCTAAAAAAATTGATTAAAGGCAATAAAAAATGTCTGTTACTTGGTGCTGGAATGACATGGTAACAATGTAAGCTACAATTGCAATGTATAAGCAAACGGTGTGTAATAGTAATCCATTTTATCTTTAACATCATGAATGTGAAATATAAAAAGGAAATATATATATATATATATATATTTCTTTTTGGTAGCAAAAAAAAGGGGATCCTGTAGTTTACTAGAACCACAAATGGGATGACAAGGATCAGGTCTCTAGGTCTTCAACAGCTAACAATCATTAGACTTCAAGAGCGATTACACATAGTCTTTTTACCCAGGTCTGGAGAAGTACTAGCATTGCCCGGCTGTGCTGTAGTGCTGCTACTCACCGCAGATGAAGGGAGTGCCATGGATCGACTTTTTCAGTAATGTCGGTTGCAGCGAACACGACAAAAAGAATTCACTATCTACCCAGAAGTTCGCTTCTAGCGACTAGCTTCGACTTCAGCTAGAGCTTGGACTTGCCTTTGCTCTCCCGACTATTTGGAAACAGAGAAGAATCGGAGGCCAAATTGCCGGAATAAGATCGGTCCCTAGTATCAATTGGCCGGATCTTAAACGTCCATACTAGAGATCTTCACTAACAGATCATAATAGAGTTGATATATAATAATGGAGTTACACATGATTTTTTTCTTTTTCTTCTTCTTCTTCTTTTTTTTTTTTTTTTTAATTTGCCTTTTTCAGTGTCTTTCATAGTCTTTAATTTATACGTACATTATTTTTCTTTTTCTTTTTCTTTTTCTTTTTCTTTTTCCACCGAACTCTTGACAAATGCATTAAACAAATACCGGAAACAGCACAAAAGGTAAAAAGCACCAAAAGAACACAAATCTTTAAAAGAGCGGTTTCTTTTTCTTTTGCTAAAATCTTACGTTTTTGCTTTAGATCCGATCCGATCTCTTATGCCCACCTCACCGAGGGTTATCCTAGTAAAAATGGGTAAAAAATAGTTAGTGATGAAGGGTAAAAAAGTCATTATACTGTAAAAAAGATAAAAATACTGTTCATTACTGTTCATTCACTGTAGAAAAAACACTGTTGAGCACTGTGCATCACTGTAACTAATGAAGCAAAATCAGAGAGAGAAAATGAAAATCACTGTGCATCACTGTAGAAGGAATAGCGAAAATGGGCTTTCCTTTAGTATATATAATAATAATAATATGGTCCCTAATTTAATATATAAGACACCTTGGACCTCAAATTACAACTTTCTCCTTCTACATATATCCATGTTTGGCTTTCAATTGGTATAACGAGAAACAGCTATTCTTTCGTCAGTTATATTTTAGTTATAAGCAAGCAATTTACAGATATCGATGGCGACCAAGAATTCTCAAGGAAGCAGCCAGGAAAATCTGTATTCTTCAACAGGTACGAACGTGCCACAGCATGGCAACAGTGGTCCTGCACTGGGGTTATTAAGCAAATTAAGTGTTTAATTAAAGTATAAATGTCTGTTTTTTCACTTAATATTGTTGTATTAAAAGCGCATATACATTTTTGTATACATATATGCTCGATTTCACCGTATCTATTAGAATCAAGAACTAAATTAATTAACATTGGCATTTTATTTTGTTTTTGCTCGAATTCAACACTGTCCTAACCTTCTAAAATTGAATTTGTGCTCATGAATCTTCTTAAAATTCCAGGAGATCCGTCATCTTCAAGTAGAACCAATGTAGCACAGCCTAACAATGCTATTGAAAACTTGGGTAAGCACATTATATATATATATATATATATATATATAATTATATGTACATATATATTGCGCTTATATATATAAGCTAAGAATGTTCATTTTCTTATCGGTCGATCATTTAACTAAATTAGCAGAGATTGATAATTTGTGAAAGCTTCAAACTACTGATTCTAGAAAGGAAACGGTCTATGCTCTTCATGTTTAAAGTAATAAGAGATCATGCAGTAATCTTTTTCCCTCTAATAAGTTTTTCCTTTTGCCTATTAGTAGAGGGTTTTAATGAGATTGCTCTTATTTGATTGAGAAAGTGGTTTCTTTTAATTCCGGATATTAGTGTTTTTGTTCTGATTTGTTATTCTTCTCGTTTATTTTTGCCTTCTACGACTGTTTCTATTATTTTTTCTGTTCTTTTTATGCTCTTTTGACCTCTTTTTTGAAGCTTTATTTATTTTTTATCTTGTAATTTTTCCTTTCTTTTTTTGTTATTAATTTGAGTGAAAAACTTCATGATGCACGATCGTAGGGTGTTGACTTCTATACTTAAGACATCATCTTTGTGTCCTTTGATATTTCATCTCTTTTCATGCTAAGTAGAAACATCTTTGATTATAGTAATTTGACTTGGTTAATTCCAGAACTAATTAAGCCAATTAAGGGGAAATTCTGACTGCAAATTATAAAAATTGTCAAAGTTTCTTACGGAAGCTACGTTGTAAAAGTGCTATCATTTATTCATTTGTTTGTTTCCGTAAAGATTTGGATCGTTACCAACCGTTGTATCGTGCTGCGCTCAAAGGAGACTGGGAAGAAGCCAAGAGGTTTTTGGACAATGATCTCAGTGCAGTCTCAGCTATCATCACAGACTCCTCAATGACCGCATTACAAGTTGCAGCGTTTGAAGGACATTCGGAATTTGTAGAGAACATAGTGAGATTAATGCAGGCACAAGATCTCGAATGGGGAGATATCTCCGGCCGCACAGCCCTCCACTATGCTGCTTTAACTGGGAGACTAGGCGCTGCTAGAGCCTTGGTCCAGAGAAACCCAGCTTTGACGAGTATTGTGGACAACAGGGAATGGACTCCGCTCCTCTATGCAGCTGTATATGGTTCTGAATGCAAGGACTTGGTGTGGTACCTTTCTTTGGTGACTACGGACGAGGACCCTGTTGGACCCTTCACCGGTCCTGAAGCAGCTCAGCTTGTTACTGCGCTTATTTCATCTGGTTGCCTTGGTAAGAGCTATTTAGTTTCTTTACCTTCAAATTAAGCTATGTATATGACTCGTGAATTATATTAATTTAGTAGCTTTCATGTCTTTCGTAAACATGTTATAGCACATCCGTCATTCCTTAAATAAAATTAGGACATAAACTTTTAAGTTTGTGTAACTTTAATATCTGATTTTTTTTTTTCATAACTGGAATATCTTTAAACTATTAAAATGTCACTACACTAGTTATTTTCATCTAAAAATTAATAGAAATGACTACAACTATGTTTTTAATAGTTTATAATCATTCCAGCTTAAAAGAAAGAGAGAGAGAGAGAAAAGTAATCAAAGTTACACAAACTTAAAAATTTTAGGACTCAACGTAACAATTTACCTAAAAAATTAGAAATAACAAGTGCGAACCACCCAAAACCCTCTCCTTGCCATCATGCGTTTTGTATTGATTTTCATATATTTTTTTGTCTTCTATTTTTCTCTCCTCAGATGTTTTGCTGAATTTACTCCACCGCCATCCTGGCATAATTGGTGCTGGAACTCTTCTTAATTCGATGGCCGATATTCCTACCAACTTCTTGAGTGGCGCTAGGCTTGGATTTTGGGAGAGTTGTGTTTACTCACGTGAGTTGTTTCCCCTCATCATAGACATACTAGTCTAAAGCATGTGCCACGTACATGTTAGATATATCTGAGAGAATTAATCTGAGTAAGGAGAAATTAAGTTCATAAGTTAAAAATAAAGCTAAAAAAAAAAAACAACAACAACAACGAAGTACCTGAAAATTAAAAAAAAAAATGAAAAGAATACCAAAAAGATAGAAGGACTAATATGTAAAAAATTTTTTTTTTGACTAATATAGAAAAAGGAGTACAATGAAAAAAATAAAAGATAAAAAGATAAAAGGAAAAAAAAGGAAAATTGAAGGGCTAAAAAAGGGACTAAAATGAAAAATAAAAAATAAAAAAATTGCACATTTCTATATAATTATAGATACATACATAATATATATATATATATATATATATATAAGATCACTTTTAAGCTTTTCTTCCTAAGAATGGTAAATTGTTTAACTCCATAAATGTGCCATATAGCAAATCTTCATTTTCCATAACATGGCAAGTGAGTCTTATCTACATATTTCTTGTTCCCTTAAAAAAAAAATGTGTATATTTCATCATTCTAACTGTGAAGGATATTGTTGAGATCAATAATTTAAAAAAAAATGGTAAACAACTTTTTTTTTTTTGGGTCAAGAACAAGTGTTCAATAGGACATTGGTTGAAATTTTAAGCCACCGAAGATTTTGCATGAGTGGAAGCTACCACTAACTAGAGGTTTTTGTTTTTGAGGAAAAATTGTTTAAAAGCAAGCATTTTTCAGTAACCACTAACCAGAAAAAGGTTAAACAATAAATTTCTTACCACGTTATCTAGTGAAAGTTTGGGATCAAACCACTTTATTACTAATTCAAACGGATAAAATAATTTATTAAAGTTTCAAAACTTAAGTGGCAACTTGCTAATATATATAACTTGATTGGAAGCAATTATATTTTATTATCAATATTCCAAGAAAAAAATGATAAATTTTGCTGATGGAATTAACTTGCACACTAAGCTTACAAGGACTAAATATTTACCGAGATTATTGAAGTGTAAAATCGAGTCTAATTTTTGGAGTAAACCAAATTAGTATATCTTCCTTACAGAATTATATATATATATATATATATATGTACTTTATAAGTTTATCCCGTACGTTGTTTAGTTATCCCTATTCAAAGGAGCATCGAAAGCATTGTGGATAATCCTAATCAAGGCTCACAAAACATCTCTGGAGTACCTTCAGCTCCAACTCAGCGTGCAGATTCAGGTTCCAAACAATATATATATATATATATATATATATATTTAGTTTGATTAATCCTTTATTGTATCATATGGATTTGAAACTTTTTACTGATCTTTCATCTTAAAAGTCAACCTGGAGTAAGCCAATATCTTATATGCATGTTATATTTTTACGATGTGAAACTTGTATTTCTTTTTACCTTGACATTGCATACTAATTCCTATTTTTAATGCCTCATGCAGTGCTTTGTTGCTTCCCATTCTTACAAAGATTATTGCTTAACGCCTTCCGACAAATAAGTACAAACACATATATCCTCCTTGAAACGGATTTTTTATTTTCTTTTTTTGTTTTTTATTTGGAACGTAAGCGTGAAGGATTCAACTTTACACCTTATGGTGTATCATATGGTGGAGTTGGGTGTGGCATATCGTGCCCCTTGAAATGAATTTTTTGGTTAAACTAATCACTTCACTTTCTGATTCCTTTATTTTTAACGTACTGTAGCACCCCGCTGTATCAAGCGACTCCAAGACGCTAAACTTAGACATCATTGTGCCGTCGAGATAGTAAAACGAGTTTGCGAAAAAGAAGTTGGCACAACCCACAACCCAGAAATCCTGATTCGTGCTGCAAAAAATGGGATAGTTGAAATGTTTCGGATATATTTCCAGTTCTGCCCAAATGTGATATGGCGTTCCCCAACGGAAAATTCTTTGCTCCTTGTTGCTATACTACATCGGCAAGAACAGATTTTTAATCTTTTCTGCGAGAAGAATGCACGCAATAAACTATGTTTCTCTCAACTCGTAGCTAATTCAGACACTATCTTGCATTTAGTTGCAAACATGGGACCATTTTATCAAATCTCATCTGTGTCTGGCGCAGCCCTACAAATGCAAAAAGAAATGCAGTGGTTCAAGGTTCCCTTTAAATAAAATAAAATAGAGGATTCTTTTTTTTTTCCCCCCTATAAAAAATAAATTATAGGTTATGTAATTTTTCAGTTAATTACTAGAGGGACAAAGTTCATTTCTAACAAAAATGTCATCTGACAAAGTTCAATATTCTGAATCTCTTTTTAGGCAGTGGAGAAATTGGTTCACCCTGGTTTGATGGAGCTCCCAAATGCAAATGGAGAAACGGCTCGAGAATTATTCACAAAGGAGCATAAAGCACTAGCCGAGGCCGGAGAGAAATGGATGAAGGACACGTCGAACTCCTGTATGATAGTTTCGACTCTAATTGCTACGTTTGTGTTCGCTGCTGCATTCACTGTGCCCGGCAGTACCAATAGCGATGGAACTCCAAATTTCTTATGGACCAAATCATTCATGGTGTTTGCCGTCTCAGATGCTCTGTCCTTATTTTCTTCTATAACTTCTCTTCTGATGTTTCTGTCGATCCTAACCTCACGTTTCGCTGAAGAAGACTTCCTCAAGTCATTGCCCAAAAAACTGATACTGGGTCTGGCTTGCCTCTTCTTTGCAATAGCCACGATGATGGCGGCATTCGGAGCAACCCTCTACATTATGCTTAGTAAGAGGCTCAAGTGGATTTCTGCTCCAATCACCTTATTCACTTGTTTCCCGGTCGCTATTTTTGTATTGCAACAACTTCCATTGTTCATAGGAATGTTCAGATCAATATTTGGGTTCAACTTTCGTCGTCAAAGCTTTTGGTGAGTCATCAAAATTTGCAGCACAAGAGTAATTCATCTTTTTTTTTTCTCCTCTAACTGTTGATGTTTAGCTCTCGAGAGCTATATCAATCACCCTCCCAAGTGGTTTTTAACTTTTTCAAACTCTTTGTAATGATTCTGTGTGTTTTTTTTCTTTTATGGTTAAGACTTAAAAGAGTACATTATGCATGTTTGGAATTCTGTCAAAATATAATAGATTTACTCATTTAAATTTAAAAAAAAAAAAAAAGGAAAAAAAAGGGCGAGCTTGAAATAAAATGGGCAGAAAATTACATAGAAAAAGTAGAATGGATACTTGTAAGTTGAAGTTTAGTAATTTAATATAGTAAGTGATTTACTATGTTCTGTATTAAAATGTATTATAGCCCCCGAAAATGAGGAGCGATCCTCTAATCACTTTTTTCCAATATACATTTCAGGATTTAATTTGAATTTTGGATTGCAAATCATTCTTTATTTATTTATTTATTTATTTATTTATTTTGCTGGAAACAACTACAATTTAGCATTACTTATGAAAAATTTTAAGTTCTATAATTTTTCGAAAGCAGTAAGACCTTTTAACAGTTTTTTATTTTTTGAAGTTGTTTAGATTTAAATGAATTTTTACATAAAATTTACATACTCAGTTAATTTTTAAAAATTTATTTTAAAAAGACCCCTTTCGAGAAGTTTTGCTTGAGGCCCCCCAAAATTGTTAGAGCCGGCCCTGGTCACTATGCCATTCTTTTTGTTTGCATCTTTTCCGGTGAGTGTATTTGCATTGCTACCATCCGTTAATTGTTTGTCAAGATGTTCCGGTCAACTTTTGGAACACAATCTCTAGCCCTCAAAGCCCTTGGTGATCATCATCGGCTCTAAGTACGACGGTCTGTGATCAACTACCTTCGATAATTTTCAGACAAAAAAACAACCTTTGATAATTAAGCTACAAGGCGGCATATGGTATATTACAATAACTCGGGGTTCGAGGTGGGAATTAGTGCTGGGAATTCGGGCGGCCTGGCCGGCCCGGCCCGAGCCCGCCCGGCCCTGCCCGAACCCGATGGGTTATTTCAAAAATTCGGGCCGGGTCGGGCCATTTAAAATGCATGCCGGGCCGGTCCGGTCCAAATTTTTAAAATATAAGCCCGGTCCGGCCCGCAGGCTTAGAGCGGGACGGGATCGGGCTGGGCCGGGTTTAGCCCAATTTTTTAAATTTTTATTTAATTTAATTTTTTATTTGTAATTTTTGAATAAATTTGTATATTTTTAATATTTTAATAATTTATCTTAATATTTTATCTTAGATAAAAAATAAAAAAATTTATACTTTGTTAAAAAAAATTTATTATACTATTTCTATTAATTTTTATATTTATATTTATATTATAATTGCTTAGTTAGTACTTAATAATTATAATATTAGTTAGTTAGTTAACTCAATATTATAATTAAACTTTTAATTTTAGTTGTTTAAGATTATAATTATTTATCAGTGTTTGCTTAATAGTTATTTTTGATTAAATATTACTAAATTGAAAAATAAATTAAGCACATAATAGAAATTATAAATTTTATTAAAAAATAAGGATACAAAAAAGAAAATTTAAAATTGAAATTTAAAATTTTATTGATGTCATGGTTGCCTTATTAAAAACTTTACTAAATAAAACCCATTGGGATAAACTTCAGTAAAGAAAAAAGAGTACAATCTTAATTCATATTTACAATTTTACAATGAAAAAAATATATCAATCAGCATCAGCAACTAGAAGGGGGAGCCGCAGGAGCATTGTCAATATCATCGTCATCGATTATTGTCATTTCGTTAACGTGTTGGAATATCTCTTGATCTTCTATTACATATTGCATCTTTTTATCTGCATGTTCCCAATCTTTTAGGCATGTAATGTTGGGATCTAAATGTGCCATAAGGATAGAAAATCAATGTTAGGGATTTTCTGTAAATATGACATTTTGATATTAATAAGAGGAGGTTATTCATGTTTAATAAGTTGTGTCCTATTTACTTTCATTTGTTGATTGTATGGTTGAGCAAACATAAAATACTCTTTGACTGTTGGTAGTATATCGGATTACCATATGTATACGGGTATACATAGAAGACATGGTAATTTGATGACAGTCAAAATAAATAGTCCGCAATCGATGGAATAAGATTTGGGGATCTTATTCATGATAAGATTGTACAGGTTGTCTACTTTCTTAGATGGATGGTTTGTCTTGATCATCGGATAGGTTCCGAGTGGAAACTTTAATGTATACCAGTATTGAGGTATGACATTGAACTGGACCTAAAGTGTTAATTGATTCGGTTTAATAATTCCGTTTATAAGAATCAATGACGCTTTGATTATCATCCTGTATTAATCTTAATCCTGAAATAATTACTTGAGTTCGTATCCATGACTTATGTACTTTAATATACTACAGGTGAGACACTATTAATTTATGGTCAATATACTTGTGTTTTGGGTGCATGACTTATGGATAGAGAAATCAAGATTCATAGATATGGAATCTATAACTATCTTAATGATAGTACATGTTATCTACTTAAAGGCATTATTCGGAGATTGAAAGATAGTATAACAAGATCTTGGCCATCGGTTTACTTTGTGTTCTCTGATGGTTTACCAATTGTATGGTTTTATAATTGGTGGTTCTTTCAATGGAGAATAATGAAACTTTAAGTTAAAATGATTGAAAAGGTAAAATGAAAAAAGTCCTTAATTCAATCATGGATAACATATGGGGATTAAGCAAGTGATGAATAAATCATGGAAGAAGCACTGCGTGAGAGAGCTTTCGTAATACGGTATATAAACATGAGTTCAGCTTCAAACTTTTAGTGGAATAGTTTTGAAGTTGATAATTGATGAAGAATTAATCTAGGATTAATTTTTCACAATTATAGGAGCCTCTTTACATATTTCCATCGGGTCCCTCTACTAGCTCATATAGTTCCATATAGCGTCTCGGGATTTGTTCCTAATGAGATCGGTAAATTCAAATGGAATTTTGTAATGTCTATTAAGACATGTACTCTCTAACATGCAATCCAGAAAAGGATTGGACATGTAGGATTGGTGTAGACAAATAATATGATTTGTCAACATGTGATTGGTTAATTTGAATTTTGAAAATAAGATTGTGTTTGAATTATTTAATTTTGGAAAACAAAGTTTTTCTCTCCTAATCTAAATATGGTGCACGGTTTTTAGATAGGTGGAGGGAAGAAAATTTTGTTTCAAAATTGTTCAAATATATTCCTAACATTAAATTATTAATTGATTTAAATAATGAAGATTATTTGATGAATTTTTTTCTTTAAATGTGGTGCACGGATTTTGAGAGGAAGAAAAAATTCAAATATTCCATTTATTTAAATTAATTAATATGGTTGATGTTTGTGGAAAATATTAATTCAAATGAGTGAATCTTATTTAAATTCAAAAAGGATTTAAAAGAAATTTGAATCTAGATAGGACTAGGATCTTTTCACTAGTCTAGATTCTTGATTTAAAATTTGAACCATCAATCTAGATTTATCCTATAGTGGCCGAAAATTTGGAGGAAATTTCCTCTTGGAAAAACGTTTCTAGGTTCAATGAATCTAGCCCTAAAGTTGTATGATCTTTTTGTTCAAAATTTATCCAGAAAAATAATTATTAATTATTTTTCAAGTAGGAATTAAATTTTGAAAAGGGTTAGACTTCTATATAAAGGCTAGGAATTCTTGAGAAACATTTTAATTTTTGGTAATTATTCTAGGAGAAAAACGTTTTTTGGGAGAGAAGAAAAAATAATTTGGGTTTCTTCTACTTTATAAAATTCAGCTATCTTGTGAGAAAGAAAAAGAGAGAAAATTCTATTGAATCAAAACTGTGAGGAAGGTTAAACTAAGTGATAATTTTCATAGGAGGTTAACCGGTTCCTATTTTGTAGTTTTGAAGAAAGAAGTTGAATCAAATTCTCAACGAGGAACATCGGAATTGAGAAGGAGGGATCTAGACTTCGGAAAGCATTACCGGTCGTTTGGATTCATAGAACGTGTGCCTACACACACTCTGAGACGTGGAGCTCGAGAATAGTAGAGAAGACACGTTGGTCAAACGCTCTAGTGATTCCGGAATCCGAGAAATAAGGTACGCTTGATCATGAATTTAATTTATTGTTATATGCATCATGAGATTCTTTTCGAAATGGCATAAAAAATTTTAAAACTTCCGTTGCGCCGTAACTCCGATATCGGATCCGTTTTTTCCAACATGTAAGCACCTCGACCATCTTATGTGTTAATGAGGTCCTCCGATCTTCAATTATCTTTCCAGTTGTGCTGAATGCTGATTCAGAAGAAACTGTCGAAACAGAAATATTTAAGATGTCACGTGCTAAACGGGAAAGCACTGGAAAATTTGTCGACTGCAACCTCCACCAATCTAAAATTTTGAAATCTTCAGTATTTGAAGTTGAGTCTAGCAGTGAAAAATTTATATCTAAGTATTTTGCGAGCTCCGAGTGTGTCGTACTCGTAGTAGTTGAACTTACTAAAAGTGGACGAGTAACACTCGAATTTAATAAAGAGCCTGATCTTGATGGAGCAGAGAAAAAACCCAAAACTTTTTTCTTTTTCCGATAACCAGCAGTTGGAAGAGTTTCTTCGGTTTCAATGTTAACTTGCTGTCCGAATTTATTCTGATAACTTACAAAAATCAACTTGCATTTAGTGTTAGTAAATGTTAAAGAATACATTGAAGCCAAATACATTCATATGCTCAGAAATATGAGTAAGACCATTTAATTTAACTTAGGATCTAAAACAATGGCAAGGCAATATAATAAATGCATGTTACTTTTTCTCCATTTTTTTTTACTATTAGTTTAAATAAATTATCATTCCTATATTTAGAAAACAATGAAGAAATAAGCATTAATTGGGTGAACATTAGTGGAGAAGTGAGATAATAAACACCAGACAATAAAATAGTAGCATCATAAAAAGTTTCTAAAAAATAAATCATTCTTTCAGCAATAAACCAATCAATATCAGATAATAAAATCATATTATGATTTGTATTATAAAACATAGAAATAACATTCTTATATTCTATTATATTTTTCAATATTAAATAAGTTGAGTTCCACCTTACCGGCATATCAGTCCCAAATTTTCGAGGTTTTAAACCTTCTGCTTTGAATACCTCTTAAATTCAGCAATATGAGGATTTGAATTAAGTATCCAAAGGAGAGCATTATGAATATTTTTTATGTTACTACTTACGAACTTCATATCTGAATTTACAATGAGGTTGATGATATGACATACACAACGTTGATATAATAAAATTCCACCAATATATTATGATAAGTTTTTCTCAAGAAAATGAATTACAGCAGTATTTGCCGAAGCATTATCTAGGATGATTGAAATAATACAATTGCTAATGTCAAATTCATTTAAAACACTTATAATATTATCAGTAATATTTAAAGCATTGTGAGAATGATCAATAAGTCTAAAGCCAATAATTCTTTTTTGTAATTGCCACTGGGGATCTAAATAATATGAAACTACACTAATATAATCTTGGTTTGACCTAGCAGCCCAAATATCAGATATCAAAGCAATACAAAATGTGTTTGTATTCATATAAGATATTAATGTAGTACGTTTTTTACTATAATAAGATATAATATCACTTGTAATAGTTTTTCTAGTAACGGCTTTAAATTATGGATAAAAAGATATTTGAATAAGCTTTTCATAAAAAGTATTTTCGCCAAAACTAATAGGTGAATCTATAGAGGCAATTAAACGAGTTAGAGATTCTTTAGCTACCATGGGATCATAAAAAAAAGTACCTACTGAGAAATCGGAGTTGAATTTTAGAGTGTTTTGTATCGGCTCCCTTCGCTTGTAATGTTTCTCAGCACATTTTTCACCATGGGCTCCTAAGTGACGGGTCCCACTTATAGAGTTAGTAGTCAAAATTTTTTAGCAATACTTACATTTTGCTAATCTTGTTTGTTTGTTTTTTTTTTTTTTTTTTTTTTTTGCCGTCGGGGCCGAAGTCCTCTTTCTACACAACATCGAAGAATTGCCAAGCACATGAAGTGGTTTTAGCAGTACTATTTCTTGTTAGTGCCAACATTGGACTTGATAATATTGGAGTATTGAAACTCCTATGTCTGATCTTAGGGACATTGTCACCAGCCTCCATACGGGAAATCTCCACTTCTTCGATGTCGCGGTCATCCATCCCGTAGTAATCATCATCAATATCAACAATTAGTTGTTGAACGTTTGAACTTGGATCTATTTTGATTTTTTTTTTTTTTTTTTTTTGTAGGAAAGTAAGTATT
The DNA here is from genome assembly GCA_025413025.1 of Ficus hispida. Classification (NCBI taxonomy): domain Eukaryota; kingdom Viridiplantae; phylum Streptophyta; class Magnoliopsida; order Rosales; family Moraceae; genus Ficus; species Ficus hispida. The sequence continues at coordinate 5,510,691 of CM046369.1, read as the reverse complement.
AGAAATTTAAAATTTAGAAATAATGAGAATGAGAATATGAGTTATTAAAAAGTAGAGAAAAAATGAGAATGTTGTTATATAGGTTATGATTTATAAAAGAATAGGGATTATAAAAATAATGAGAATATGAGTTATTGTAAATTTAGGAGATTAGACAAAAAAATTATAGAATATTAATTATTGAATAACGAGAATTGAGAAATTGGAAATGAGAGAATATAGAGAAAGAAATTAGAGAATAAGAGATTGAAAGGAGAGAAAATATGTGAAAAAATGAAAAAATAAAAGGGTATTTATAGAATGGGAATGAAATTTAAAAAAAATAAAAATAATAATTTTAAAGTTTTTAATAAAAAATTTATTATTATTATTATTAAAATAAAAAAAAAACATGTCCCAACGGTTACGGCTGTAATAGCCGTTGGTGACTTGGTGTCCAAAGGTATATATATAACCGTTGGTGTCCAATGGTTCTATATATAACCGTTAGAGACTTGGAGTTGGACCAACTGCTATTACAGCTGTTGGTCCCAGTTGCTTATATATATATACAATATAATATTATAATATTAATATTTACTATATATAATTTTTTTAATAAAAATAGTCGGGCCGGCCCATCAAGCTTAACTATTTGGGCCGGCCCGTCGGGCCTAAAAGGAAAGCCCAACCCGTCTCTTATTATAGGGCCGGGTTTTTACCGGGCTCATAAAATGCGGGCCAGCCCTGGCCACCAACCGGGTCAGTCCGTATGGCCCGGCCCAAATTCCCAGTACTAGTGGGAATAGGATGGTGAAATAAAATGTAAAATTAATTACTGTTAAATTGTCTGTAATCACTAATGTTAATGAAGTTTAAAATTAAAACAAAATAAAAACGTTGACTGTTTTACTGTGGAAAGAAATTTTGGTGATTCATCATGAGACAAATTTGATAGTTATAATCAACTTTTCAGCTACAATTTAACAGTTATTTAAGTTACTTATACGCGTTCTCTAGTGGCAGAGGGCTTTCTAAGAGTGGCTTTAAGAGAGATTTTTCTTTACAGTGGAGCTTCTCTCTAGTTTTATATCACAACTTCAAATACACATAACTTTAAACATACAAAAGCAAACCAAGTGATTCCAAAGCCTAAAATGAAGCTTATCCTCTGTAGAATCTTATTATATAATTTATTTTTCATAATTTATCCTCTGTATAATCTCTGAGATTACACGACCGTTTCCATAAACCGTCGTGTAATCTTCTGAAAATCACTCTAAAAATTTGAAATTTTATGTTTTGAAACTCGTGCATAAACCCTTAACTTAAATCCACTTTCCTCATCCTTTCTCATCATTTTGATCTTTCTCCCTCTTGACTACTCAAATATTTTCCTACCCATTATCTCCTTCGCTCGCCCATCGACAGCGTCGCTACCCTCCCCACTACTGCCATAACCTCTCTCTTATTCTCCTGGTGATGCCGCCGCTGCCATCCCCTCTTCCTCATTTGACTGCCGTGCGTAATGCCACCATTCCCTCCCCCTTATTATACCGTCACCTTCAACGCCGCCTTCCCTTCTCTTTCTTTTTTCGCCGCCGCAGTCATCACTTCTACTGTCACCCTGTCTTTCCATCAAGGTCATGACTATTTTTCATCAAAGAAAGGCAAGATGACTTCCATATTGCTCAATTTCTTGTTTTCCAACAAAAATACGAACACACAATTCTTTTCTAACTTGCTTGGAGTATAATTTGCGTATTTATTGTTGTTCAATTTTTTTATTGTTGCTCTTTATAGACGAATCTTTTGGGTAATTTTTTTGGCATTTAAGATCTACGAACACATAATATTCGATGCATTTTTTTTTCTGCCCATCACATGCTCGATGAAATGTCAAAGTGGAATTATGTTTGATTTAAACTTAGTGGTATGCATCTTAATTATTTTGAATTTTACAAACTTGCTAGGGCTCTAATGGATTGGAAGCTTATAGCTGGAAAATGGATTAAAAGGAAACGAGACTATAAAATAAAAATCTCGGATCGTCATTTTCCTCACCAAGAGGGAAGTGTTGAATGTGTTTATTTTGTTTTAGGTTTTATGAGGGATATAGTGTTGAATGGAATTGATGTACTTGAAATAAAAGAATTTTATACTTGGGATGATATGGATTTGATTATGGGAGAATGGACTAAATTTGTAATGCAATTCATTAATTATGATATGTAAACTGGTAATGTAATGGATGATTTTTTTACTTTGATACAATGTAACTAATATTTTGTCAATCATATCATGGGCCGTGTATTGGATAACATATGAGTTAGACCACTCGTGGGAAATCACCAAAAAAATTCTAAAATATTTTTTAATTCATGTTGGACTTTATACGACGGTTTTGAACAAAAACAGTCATTTAAAGACCATTTTACACGACGGTTTTGAATAAAAAACGTCGTGTAAAATTCTCACTTTAGCGAAATTAACTCCTTTTTTTCTCTATTCGACGACGGTGTGAATCGTCGTGGAATATTGAGATACCACAACGGTTTATTAACCATCATGGTATCTCAAAACATTCCACAATGGTTGTCTAACTGTAAACTTTATACGATGGTTAATAACCGTTGTCAAATTCAAAATTTTTACTAGTGGCCATTCGGAAGCCGGCTATTAATGTCAACAATTTCGAGATCAAGCCGGCAACTTTGCAGATGGTCCAAGCTATGTAGTTCTGTGGGTTGGCAAATGAATATCCCAATGCTCATGTCGAAAATTTCATTGAGATTTATGATACTTTCAAGTACAATGGTGTGAACGACAATGCTACTCGCCTTCGAATTTTCCCGCTCTCTCTAATGGATAAACCTAAGAACTGGTTGAACTCGTTACCTGCTAATTCGATTCTACTTGGGAGGAGTTAGCTCAGAAATTCCTTGCTAAGTTCTAACCACCATCCAAAACTGCGAAGATGCGCATTGAGATCAATAATTTCACATAGTATGAAGGTGAAATATTGTACGATGCTTGGGAAAGATACAAAGAGCTCTTGAGGAAGTGTCCACATCATTGGTTACCAAAGTGGATGCAAGTTCATAATTTCTACAATGGTTTGGGTGGTTCTACGAGGATGGTGATTGATATATTCAGCTGTAGGACGAGCGTTCATGAGTAAAATTTAAGATGCAGCTTCTGAGTTGTTGGAGGAATTGGCCATGAATGATTATCAATAGTCCAATAAGAGAATCATTCAAAAAAAGCCTGCTGGGATACATGAGGTCGATGCTATAACTGCTTTGAAGGCTCAGGTTGCTTTTCTCACTAGGCAACTTCAGAATAGTCAACTGGCCTGGTGTTAATTTTGTTCAAATTCCTCCATGGATTTGTGACTTCTGCTAAAGGAATCATCCTAATAAAGAGTGCATGTTAAACAATCCTTACTCTCAGCCTTCAACAGAACAAGCTCATTTTGTGGGGAATTATAACCAGCAGCAGAATAATTAGAACCCCAACTTCTTCAATCATGCATGGCGCAATCTTCCGAATTTCTCATGGAAGAATAATCAGAATGTTTTGCAGGCCACATCTGGACCTCCACAGCAAGTTAAGAAATTTGTGGGAAGGGGGACTAACTCGTTTCATAAATGCGACTGATACAAGGTTTAATAATCTGATCCTATTCTATGCTTGAATAAGTCCAGAAACGGAAAGTTTCCTAATTAAGCTTTATTTTCCTTTTGAGGATCCTCTAAAGCCTTATTAATTGATATATTTTTTGTAATAATTTTTTATTCTTCCGAGGACGGATTAGGCTTGTACCGAATTAATTGATGTCGTTTTGTAATAACGTTTGCCTTTACTACTAAGAATTTAATATTTTGAGGAAGGATTAAGCTTTTGGGAAAAAAGTGGACCCAGAAAAGAAAGTTCCAAATTGATCATTTTAATTATATATAAGGGCATATGTATATATATGCATTTTGTTTTGCTCATGCTCTATATGCTTCTACCCCAAGAGCATTTTGGTGGGGTTAGCAATTTAGTCAAAACTTACGCCTTGAAAAGGTCCTCTTTATTTTCTTTTTGAAGGCCAAGACATCTCTTATATCTCTACGTGCGTTTCTTTCTTTTACACTGTGTGTGTATATATACATATACCAATATATCCTACATTTTTAAGGGTGTAATGAAATATCAAAAAAGAAAATATTACATATAAAAAAAAATGTGCAAATACCATAAGTATAGTAAACCAAATGTAATACGTCAACGCAGTAATTGGCCAATAAAATAAACTTTATATCATTCAAGTAATTTGTCCATGTTAACTCTATGTGAGTATCTTTTCTCTTCTGTTATATTTTAACTTAGTTGTTTATGAGATTACACATGTGGAGTATATATATTCATGGTGATCTTAATTAAACAAACAATTAATGCAAAATACATTAACAGAGAAAGATATGTTTAGATAGAATTGAAAAGGTGACGTCATCAAACAAACAATCCAACTATCAAAAAAAATTTTATTTGAACGAGTGTATACAATAAACATGATGACGTGCTTTGTCAAATATACTGAATACTTTTCCTTTAACACCATTAAAAAAATATATATCTAACCTAGCTTGTTACCTTACGTGTAAAATTATATATACAGTGCATGTATATGATATCACATTATCTTTACTTTGAAGTTAGCGTGGATAATAGTTTTTGGCTTCTATTTCTAGAGGGAGATTTAGATAATTAAACAACATAATACAGAGGTACTAATAAAAGTAGACAATAATTTATCTGAAAAAATTTTAAGTTTAAGTTATGAACAGATTGTATTTTCACAAAAGATACGATAATTGGCAAATGGTCATTTTTATTCGATTTTTAAATAAACCATGAATTTATAATTTGTGCAATAAATACGTTGAGAACAACATAACCCAATAACTATCTATTAAGCAAAAATTAAAACATTAAGGGAGTACAATAATAATTAAATAATAACTTTTCTCTCCCTCTAATTTTCTCTCTCTATCATTTTTTCTCCCCCTCGTATTTTCTCCCTCCCTTATCAAAACTTAGTTTAAGGAATTGTAATAGTACATATTCAAACTGAAGATTAAGGGAATACAGATTTCATATCATATACTCGGCTATATAATATTTTAGTACCGATTTGTCAGTTTGAAGCTAGACATCAACCCAGAGACCTTCTCCAATGCACTTTTGAGCTCTAATTCTGTACTTTGTTCCCCTGAAAAGATCTTCTTCCTCACAACGAACGATCTTGTCTCCAACTTTGAGCCCTTTCTGGTTGACGAATTTGAGCCATTCTCGAGACTGAAAAACAGGCTTCTTGTAGCGCCCTGTCCTCCTAATGGCGCAGTAGAACGCCCAGCAGAAGCCACGCCCATCTATAGCCCTAACCACCACCTCGTGGCCTTCCCCAAACTCCGGTAGTATTCTTAGCCACTCCGCCGGGACCGAAAACTTTCTCCTTTCATCGTTCTCAGTCAAGTACTTCTCAAACAGCTCCATCGTTTGCTGTTTGATCGGCAGAACACTCTACGGTTTGGTTTTCTTTTATACTCACGTTTTATAATCCCCTTTCTTTCAACATCTTTAAAAATTAGCAAAAATAAATAAATAAATGGGCCTTTTCTTTTATTCTCACGTTTTATACTGCTTTTCAGCCTTCTCCTTTTTCTTCTCCTATTCAGCCATCTTTCTAGATTTCTAACTTTTTAGCTCCCACCCCTTTCCCATTACTTTGAGACTGAGAATATAACCCCCGGAATATATAATCCCCTGTTTATAATCCCCTTTCTTTCAATTTTTTCTCCGTGGGCCCCCTATGCCAGCATTGTGACTGTTTACAATCTCCTTTCATCATCTTTAAAGCAAAAATAAAAATAAAAATAAAAATTGTGGACCCTATTCAGTCGGAGTTAGCAAACGAGCAAACGAGCTTCTCTTCTCCAACTCCTCCTTTTTCTCCATGGGATATAATCCCCTTTCTTTCAATTTTTTCTCCATGGGGCCCTATCCTAGCATTGTGACTATTTACAATCTCCTTCATCATCTTTAAAGCAAAAAAAATAAAAAATAAAAATTGTGGGCCCCTATTCAGTCTGAGTTAGCAAACGAGCAAACGAGCACTTCTCTTCTCCGACTTCTCTTTTTTCTCCATGGGATATAATCTCCTTTCTTTCAATTTTTTCTCCATGGGGCCCTATCCCAGCATTGTGACTATTTACAATCTCCTTTCATCATCTTTAAAGCAAAAAAAAAATATAATATAAAAATTGTGGGCCCCTATTCCGTCCGAGTTAGCAAACGAACAAACGAGCAAACGAGCACTTCTCTTCTCCAACTCCTCCTTTTTCTCCATGGGATATAATCCCTTTTCTTTCAATTTTTTCTCCGTGGGGCCCTATCCCAGCATTGTGACTATTTACAATCTCCTTGCTTTCATCATCTTTAAAGCAAAAAAAAATAAAAAATAAAAATTATGGGCCCTATTCAGTCGGAGTTAACAAACGAGCAAACGAGCCCTTTTTTCTCTCAAACTCCTTTTTCTCCATGGGATATAATCTCCTTTCTTTTAATTTTTTCTCCGTGGGGCCCTCTATTCCAGCATTGTGACTGTTTACAATCTCCTTTCATCAATAAAAATTGTGGGCCCCATTGAGCTATTCTGTTGGAGTTACAAACGAACAAACGAACAAACGAACTCCTCTCTTCTCCAACTCCTCTTTCTCCATGGATATAATCCCCTTTCTTTCTCTCTCTCTTTCAATTTTTTCTTCATCATCTTTAAAGCAAAAAATAAAAAATAAAAATTGTGGGCCCCAAATTTTGAGCTATTCAGTCAAAGTTCTCATATTCAATTAGCAAACGAGCAAACGAAATGATCTCAGTTTCTATGTTTGAATTCCTTTGATCATCATTTTCTATTGCAGTCATAGGAACATAATCTCTTGTCTTCTCCAACTCGTCCTTTTTCTCCGCGGGAACAGAGGGCTTACACGTTAAATCACGATTTTGAATTCATTATTTCAAGAGCAATATTGAATACTGTTTGTGCTTATTTTATCTTTCTATATCTGTTTAATATTTCTATCAATCTTTTCATTTTTATAAAAAAAAAAAATTAAATTTATTAATTTTAAATTAATTTTATAAAAATAAAATATTAAATAAAAATTAATAAATTGAAATCAAATTTCAAAAATTAAATAGTATCTTACTTTTCTTCTTATTCGCGCTTTCTAACTTTGTAGCTCCCATCTATCGCTCCCCCTGAATATACCCCTATCCGGCCCACAATGGTTTATTTTTATTTTTGTAATTTGTGTTCCCATTTATAGCTCCCATCTATAGCTACCCCGGAATATCCTATCTATAAAGACAAATCTGAACACTCGTTTTCTTTTGTCTTTCTTTCATCATCTTTAAAAATTAGCAAAATATCTTTCATCTTTAAACTTGCCCAAAAATAGTCCATTGTTTGCTGTTGATTGCGAGCACTGTGCCGCACTGTGCCACCCCACGTGAATTAGCAAAATAATCTATTCACTTTTTTTTTATTTGTGCAAAAATTTTAATTAAAAATAAAATAAAATATACATTGTTTGCTATTTGTATCCCAACCATAGCTGAGGGCTGGCAATACGGGTCGTCACACGACGACATGATTCGAAAACGACACAAATTTCACGGGTTCGTGTTGGGAAAAATAAGGAGCGAGTCAAATTCGGGTGACCCGAAATTGATACGGGTAAAAACGGGTCGTATTCGGGTTGGATTCCTAGAACCCGAACACGACCCGTTTTATTCCCATGTCAATTTCGGGTCAAATATCGTATCAATTTTAAGTTAATTTTCGTGTCAATTTCGGGTGACCCGAACACAACCCGGGTCCGATCCAAAAAAGTTTTATATGCTTTTTAAAAAAACCTTAAATCCTTTTTACTTTGCCTTTTTATGAATTTGTGATATAATTTGCTTTAATTGAATTAGTTTTTGTGTCAAATTCAAATTAAATGCGGGTTCAATTTGGGTCCAATTCGAGTTGTGGGTTTAATTCGGATCAAATTCATGTCACGGGTTCAGTTCGTGTCATGGGTTCAGTACATGTCACGAGTTCAATTCGTGTCACGGGTGGTTCAGTTCATGTCGTGGGTCAATTTCATATCTCGGGTTAAGTTCGATTCTTATCGTGTCAACTCGATATGAGTTCGTATCCTGTTCGTGTCGCGGTTTGAAGTCATTTTCGTGCACAGGTCGTGTTCAAGTTGGGGAAGAAAAAAATCGACACGGCTCCAATCCGGCCCCGGAATATCCCATCTATACTACCATCTATACCACCTGGCCCCACCTTACATCACGCCACCTCCCAACAATAACTTTTTTTTATTTGTACAAAAAATTTTAATTAAAATAAATAAATAAATATCCTTGACTTTTTTGCACTTGAAACAAGTGTCCATTGTTTGCTGTTTGATCGGCAGACTCTCATTGATTAATTTTGTTCTTCTTTAAAAAAAAAAAACGAGAGAAGGAATGATTTAGAAAAAAAAAACAATTAGATTGTCGTTCTATTACAATTTTATAATCGCTCCGTAACAATTTTATGATCGTTCTTTCATTTTTTTGTGGTTGTTCTTCCGTTTTACACGTATTATCTAGTGTGAGTGTAAGCAACAAAATTGACGACCATGGATTTTACAAAAAGTGAAATTTGCAAAATGACTTTTTTTCATTGTTTTACTGAACGATTCACTTAGTCTCGCGGTGTAAAAGTAGGTCACTCATGGTTGCTCTGATGTCATTTTATTAATCAAAAATTTTGAAAAGTTATTTTACTAATATATTGCTTTCTATTGACCACAAATCAAAATGCTCATTAAACATAAAATTGATATCCCAGAAAATCTAGAGAGGAACAGAGAGTATAGCAGAAAAGCCATGGAAATGAGATAATTCGAAGGATCATGTGACTCAATTATGGAAACTTCAAGGCTTGGAGTTTGATTTCTCTTGGCAAATTTGTTTTAAATTAAATTTACATTTTCTAATTATGGGTCGTGCTTAAATATTTATGAGAAAGGTTCCATATTTTAATTCATACAAGCAAAAATCAATTACAAACTCAGGGGTTTGGGTTTGTTTGTTTGATCTCAGCTGACACTTGGCAGTACAACCATCCATATATTATCTCGGATATTGAGTTTAGATTTTTTTCCCCCCCTCAAGATTGCAAGAATTAAGTCAAATTTTTAAACTTCCCTTTTCTCTTTTTCTACATATTTGTACTTTCTTTTTCTTTCAAACGAATCAAGTTTGTAATTGATTTAATGAATTTACTTTAAAAGTATCTCTAACAAATTTATGAATTAATCATTAGTGTAGTTGATTACTTCTTACTTTGAGAATTTATAAAGATAAGTAAATTACCATTTAAAAAAAAAAAAACAACAAATAGTACTGCCATTAAAATGAGAGATTCGTTTGCAAATTAGATCCAGCAAATCACTGATAAAACATATATCAATGACAGCCACATATGACATCAATCAGCTAGTGATTGACTAGTCAATTATTGATATAGCACCAACTGGACAACAACTAATTGAACACTTAAAAAAACATCCATTTTTCTAACTTAACAAAAGTTGGGACATTTTATTTTGAAAATGCATTAAAAAAAAAATTCCCACGACCCTGAGAAGAAATATTAACTTAAAGGAAAGGTACAAGGTATAGAATCAAAATATTTAAAGAAAATTGTGAATATAATACTAATTTGAGGGATAATTAAAGTCTTAAAAATTTTCTGGGTGAATGAAAAAAACCCCTTCTAACGGAAGCAGCTGCCCATTGACTATTTTGCTGTCCTCAGAATAAGCAATGCATAATTTTTATGTAAGTCGAAAAACATTAAAGGCATGGAGTTCATTATATATGATTTCAAGAGGTTTTAAGTATCAGAAGAGAAACTTGAAAATTACACTATAACTTAGAAAGATATGAAAACAATGATTTTAAGATCTGGGATGAATTGGGCCGCGTTTAATAATTCCCAAAAAGATGTATAACCTTTGAAATTGGAAAGAAAATTGACTTACTTTTCACGCTCAAAGGTTTTAAGTTGAATAAATATAGTACTATAATATTTTATGGTTGCTTTTATTTGTCTTCTCTTTAGGGGTTTCTTGTTTTAGCTCTATTAGCTGGATTATATTCTAGCTTCTTTATCTTTGTATTTTCTTTTTGGGAGTTTTTTTTCACTCCATTTAAAAAATAAAAGTAAAAAAGTGCCTAATTTAGATCGTTTCAAGATTGTCTTCTTTCTTGGAAGCCGAATTCGTAGATTTAATGTCCGTTTGTTTCATAGATTTGAACGCTATTCAAAATTTCTTTGTTACAATGATTGAAACACTGTTCAAATCTATAAAACAAACGATGCAATTTAGCTTCGCATCTTAATGTCAGAGACGTGTTTGTCCGGAAGTGTTTACTGTTTTTGCTAATGGATTTTTAGTAAATTGATTCCTCGATATGCCTGATATAGTTTAGTATGTGTTCTTCTATTAGTGCACTATCTTGTCTCTTTTTCTCGTAGCACGGTTTTGCTCTCCATGGTGTCTCTAGTTTCTAGTACCATATATATGTCGTCTCTTGTTTCCCATCAATTTAATTTTTTCTCAATTTCTCGTTTGCATTAGCCTTTCTAATTTTAATTTATTTGTATGGTAATATTCATTTGTATTTATTTGCAATAGACATTAGCATTTGTCCAACTTCTGAGTGGTTTACTACGTGACGATGTAAACAAGACGGATAAATTAAAGATACATATCCGGTCAATGCGTTATACGATGTCAATAGATCTATTATGATTATTAGATCTATCTTCAGGTGAAATTGGGTCAAACTATTTTCATTTATATTGATGGATCCTAGAAATTTGTTTATAATGATGCTGATAGGTGACGGGATGACACCAATAATCTTCGTTTTTTATTAGCAAAAAAATAAAAAAACAAATAAGGAATGCGCGGATAGGGACTTCTTGCCCACCCACACAAAATATGTATGTAAATATATATATAAAAGGCAAACTCTCAAACTGTTTGTGATATGTCAAGTCCTATTGATGCTTGATACTTCCTTCACTCATTAGGGGGGGAAAAAGTTTTTCGTCAAATTACTTGCAAAGAAGTACTGTTAATTCTTCTCGTTCAATATTTTTATTTTCTGTACGCAACTCAGAGTTAGATCATGGCATCCCCAGACAATGATGATGATCAAGTTACATTACGAAAGCACCATAATTCTGCTCATCAGCCGAAGGAAAACCTGACAAATTCAAAATTCTTCAAATCGGATCCGAAGATCGACCATCTTCAACAAGCACCTTCGCCGCGCATCCTGATCATGTTGGTGATCAAGACCGGGGTATGTAGCTATTCATAATAATTACTGGAAATAAGTAAATAAATATAAACATGTTTTATTGCAATGCCAAGTTTTAACTTGTATTTTTAAGAATGCCATATTTTTCATTTCTTATGTTTTTAGTTTTAGATATTAAAAACCATGCCTTTGATATGATTTAGGCAATAATACGTACTTAGGTTCCAAATTAACAAATTAACTACGAATTAAGCTGATCAAATTGATCAAACACTCAAATTAATCACAATTTTATTTAGATCAATTGAATGTAACATTAATACAGTTCAATTCACATGCTCAATGAACTACTCAACATTCATTTTATCATATTACTCTACACACACACATCACGTGAGCCTCATGTGATTCGTTCCATCATTTAATTAACGCTTTTGTCACATAATGATCAATATATATTATTAGAACAGTTGATAAGTCCACATGTCAACAATGCAGCATTTTAAGGGGGTTTTTTTTTTTTTGGTGGGGGGAATAATACAACATATATTTCTAAGGGCTAAAATTAAATTTACTAAATCTATATAAATCTTGTCTACTCCATTACCTATTGGCTATGTTATTGTTAGAATATAAAACCATTTTGGCACATCTCCTAATATAATATCCCGACAGCAAACACTTATAATTCCATTATTTATTCAGGATTTGTTAATTATCATAAAGATTTGTCTCCATTAGAATTGAGTAGCCGTTAAGGAAAAAAAAAAATATACATCATATTTTGTAATATGGCAGTGCATCTGATCATTGCTACCAACCCTGATACCATGCGTGTAATATCCGAAAATTTACATGGACTCATGATTTCCTTATACATAAGAAATCTATGTTCATATTATGTGTTTTTGTGATGAAAATTGTGAATATCAATGCGAAATTCATAATTTTATCAGTAAATGTTTGAGTTTTCATTTAATTAGCTATGAGACTCAATAAGCAGTTTGCTTAGCCAAGCATGTGACCCTTGAGCAAAAAGGGAAGAAAAATCCTATGATTTCATGTTGGTCAAAGTTTGACCAAAAAAGTCAAAATTGACCGAAAAAGTCAAAGGTTGACCAGAGAGGTCAAATAGATGAAGGTACTGAGAGATGATAAGCAGTATAGAAAATATACTGCGAAAACCGTCTTTACAAATAGGATAGCATGAGAAAGATTTAAAACCGCCATAGAAAAATCAAGCACACCAAGTAGGAAATTAAGGGCAAGAAAGGTTTCAAGAAATAAGAAAAATTTTATACAGTTCATTTTTACACAGATAAATTTTGGGCTACAATACAGTATAAAATACTGTTATTAGTTAATAACAGTATTAGAAATATCTGTGTAGCATAAAAATGGACTGCATTTTAAAGGAAAGGCCAAACAAGGCCTTAAGGGTGACATCACCTTATCTTGGATTTATGACATCATTCTTCCTTAAAGAAAAATTGAAAAATCCTTTGGATGACACCTAGCATCTAATGGCCGGCCACTTGGAGGGTGTTTTTGCAAAATTTTGTGCAAATATTCTTGTTCCAAGGGTATTTTAGCAAATTTTAGATTAAAAATAAACCCAAAATTAAAATAAATTTCAGCTATAAATAGGCTTGAAGGGGGGGTCGGTTTTGGCTTCAAAAAATCAGAAAAATCAGCAAAACTATGCCAAAATTCTCTCTCAAAAACCGAACATAAGGAGGAAAGGAAAAGTGAGAAAAAAAAAATTGAAAACCAAAGGGAGAAAACTTAGGGAGAGGTCGGATTTTGAACTAGAAACAGCAAACAAGGTTCAACAAAATTTTTGGAACCCATTTGGAGGAGAGGGCCGGTTGTGGTGGTGCTAGGAACAAGGGGGAAAAAGTTGAGCAATCTCTTGAATTGAGTAAGGTAAGCCTCTTTGATCTTAGGCTTTTCAATTCAAGTTCCAATTTGGAGATTTAAGTGTATTTCAATGTTGGAATTGTAGAGCATAAGCTCAATTTAATTTTCTGCCCTAGTTTAGAAATTTTAGGGTTGTGCTTGATCATGATGCTTAGGTGGTTTTAAATTTCAAGATATGCATGCTTATGTGATTGGTTGCATGAAAATTGGGGTTATGGATGGTTGTATGTCCCCAAATTTGCCTAAGGATTTGAATGTGATTGTATGGAGGTATGATGATGGAATGAACATTAGAAAGCGCTGCATGACTGGTATAGGCTCTCGGTTGCGGCCGATTGAGGTAGTGTGCGCGTATTAGGACGTAAACCGAATCTAAGCATAAAAACTGCCAGTTCGGGTAAAACTTGCCAGTTTTCTGGAAATCTGATTTTGAGGCCTTTAGAGGCCGAATCTGGAAAAACTTAAAACATAAAAGTTGTAGAGAAGGATTTTTCCTAGTGGGTAACATGGACCGTTTTGCAAAATAAGGCTTCAACGGCCTCGGTTTTCACAAAAATCCGAGCCTGACCGTGCCCAGATTTCATGCACAGCCAGGTGGGTTCAACAAGAAATAAGAGTAGGATAAATTCCGAACTGGGTTTTGAGTAAAACATAAAAGTTGTAAGGTTTTTCAATATCTAAAACTTTCATGAAGAAAAATTTTTCGGATTCGACCCAGATTTTCAAATACAATTGGATTTCTAAAACAGTGCAGGAAATAGGAAACTCCTGCTCAGGATTTTCTAAAACAGTGCAGGAAAAGGACATTCCTGCACATACACTGATGGTTCGACTGTGGAAAGCTGTTCCAAGGGCAGTTTTCAACACTTAATAATTTTACAAATCCTACTTAAGAATTATAATTTTTCAAAAGTTGAACAAATGATTTTTGAATTAAAAAGGACCTAAATGTTAAGTTTTTTCAAAGAAAAGCCAAAGAAAATTTTGGGACCCAAGAAATGGAGACTGGATTGACCAACGGTAATCTGAAAGGATATCCAGGTTATAGGACTGGGCCAAAGCCTAGGGTTACCCAATGTAGCCCAACAAGATACCAAGTTTAAATATGGATTAAGACAAGAAAGATATCATATAGGGGGGGGGGGGACATATAACTATGGTTATGCATAAATGTTGGTTAGATCCCCAACATTTTTAGATCCTTACTTATGTCCTTTATTATAGCAGGAGATAACCTGCTGTTGTGTCCGGACTTGGAGCGAGACACTAGCGGACATAGTAGACGAGGTAAGTACAAACCTCACCTACAGTATGGAAAATAGTAATCTATTTTCAAGTATATGTCATGATATGCCAAGTTATGCTATGTCATGCTATGCTATGCCATGTTATATTATGCCATGTTATGTTATGCCATGTTATGTCATGCCATGTTATGCCATGTTGTGCCATGTTATGATACGATAAGTCATGTTAAGCCATGATTCATCAAGTTATGCCATGTCTAGTTCATGTGCATTATGACTATTAAGATCACATGTAAAGATTCTTAGTCTTGGAAATTAAACAAGACTAAGACTAAACCAAGACAAGTAAGGTGTCGTACCAACCTCCCGTTGATGCGGGAGGATCATGTATGTTTCAAGTTTATGATTATCAACCTTCCGTTGATACGTGAAGGGTCATGTTCATGTTTTCCAGAATGGTTAAGGGCCTTGCAAACCCTGATGTTCTGAGGCTTGCGCGCTTTTGGTACGTACACTAGGGGCCCACATGTTAAACAAGATAATAAGTTCAAGTCAATAATTGGTTATAAAAGACTCATAATTGATTCATGCATGAGTTGCACGACATTTGTTACATTTTGTGAGATTATGTTTGTACTTGCTGAGCGAAAGCTCATCAGTATATTTCATACTGTAGGTAAGAGGCCTGCAGCTTAATTGGCGGGCCAGGTGGACGATGCGGCGGGTGAAGGGCGGTGTGGGATACCACTACGCAAAAATCTTCCGCAAAGTTATGTTAAGCTTAATTTTATATATATTTTAAAGACAGTTACGTTGTATAAAAATTATGAGGATTTAAAGACTCGAACAAGTTATAAGAAATATGTATATATGTTTTTAGCTCAGTATGTATGTATGATAAATTTCTATACAAGCAACCCTATGTTTATATAAGCTTGAAAAAAAAAATTTATTCTTAATTTTTCAAGAAGGTTTAAGTAGTTATATAAGTTCATGTATGTACGGTAACGGCCCTACGTAGGTTGGGGCGTTACAATGCGGCACTGAGAGGTGATTGAGAAGCTGATCAAAAAATTTTGGAGGCGAACCCTAACACGGCGATGGCCAAGATCACTCGTTTCTCAAGAACAGCATCACATGTAGCTGCTTGTGAAGGACATTCAGATTTTGTGGAGAAACTAGTACAACTCATGCCCGTCGAAGCACTTAAAATGGTCGATGAATTCGGCCAGACAGCCCTCCATTATGCTGCTTTTTCTCGAATTCTTAAAGCGGCTATTGCACTGGTTAAGAAAAACCCTAAGTTAATAAGTGTTGTGGATAAACAAGGATGGACACCACTCCTCCGAGCTTATGTTTTAGGGTTTACAATTAATAAGGACTTGATTGGTACCTCTTTTTGGTGACTTAAAGAAGATAAACCTGGTCGTCCCTACACCGGTTCTTTTTCTCTTTACCTCATTGAAATGCTGGTTGGATCTGGTCATCTTGGTAAGCTTATGTGAAATTTATAGTACATCCTAAAATCTTGAGCTATATCATGCAGCCCGAATCTCAATCATTCGATGATGGAAGAAAACGATCGTCTTCTTCGAGGAAAAAAAATATATTTCAACGACTTTATCATTTCCCTTTTTTTTAATCCAGTTATTGAGATTGGGCTGCATGGTACCCCTTGAAATTGAAATGTTAGTATAGCCCCCGACGTGGTGTAAATCCATCTCAAATTGGATTGCCTATAGACCCCAACCACCCAGCAGTTTCAATTCGAGTCCACAACTTCTTTGCATGGAGACAAGTGGGCTTCTCACCGTGCTTATAAGTTCTTGGTGGTGAATTGTTCAGCTTAAGTTTTCATCTTTCCATATATACTCTCTCAATTTTCTCCTCACCGTTCATGCTCTACTATCTATATACTATTCCCCGCTACGCAGATATTCTACAGTATCTGCTCGAGCATTATCCTGTCTTAGTTATCCTAGTGAATTGACAAGTTGCTTCTTAAAATTTTAATTTAACAAACTACATTCTAAATTTAATGGGTTGCATAATGCCTAAAAATTGATTATGACAATACAATTGGGAATTCTGACTGAAAATGATCGACGATTAAAAACGACAAATGTGGTCGTTATAAACCCTGCATACATCGATGATGAAAGTTCAAGGGATAATTACTAATAACTAGTTCGAAGAATATTCTAGCACTACTACAATATATAGATTACACGATAAAGATTACACAACCGTTTTTAAAAACCGTCATGTAAGATACTAAAAAAAAATATCATACAAAACTGCTTTTCCGAAAATAGTTGTGAAAACTGGAGATTCCACAGCCATTTTTGGAAACGGTTAAAAACCGTTGTGAAATCCACTTTTTGTATTAATGTAGATAAAGATGCCAAATAACATCCTTTTAATTGATTGTATCTATCGAACATTATAATTGTGTTAAGAGTAACTTAATATTAAATTCATCAACAGTAGGTATTGTTAATTAGATTAATTGTGTTTTAATTCAGTTTAAATTGTTTTTCAGATGACTGGCCTCTTTTATTAACAAGTAGTCCTTAGACTATCCGGCAAGTGAGTAAGTGGAAGAAATTAATCCTCTTATTAGTCCTAATAAACATGTAATTTCACCAGCTTATAGAGAATGTGGTGATTTAATTTTTTTAGAAAATCATAAATGCCTTCTTTGCAGTACCAAGTACCATCAAGCAACTTAAAGATGCAAAAATTACGCATCATTGTGCGGTTGAGTTAGTAAGATTTGCCTGCAAACAAATTGGCCAATTGCATGGATCTTCGTCGTTGGATCGTTTTGGCGAATCACTGATTCTTGAAAGTGCTGCTCGTAAAGGAATAACCGAGATTATAAAGATACTGTTTCAATTTTGTCCGGATTTATTATGGACTACCAAAGGCGATCGGTTAGTCATACTCCATGTTGCCATTGAACATCGTCAAGAAGATATTTTCAATCTTCTCTGCAAGACGTACGGACACCTTAAATTCACCAGCAGAGATACTACGCTGTTGCATCGAGTTGCAAAAATGGTTCCTGATCCCCAACTCGCATGTCTAATCCAGGACTACAAATGCAAAGAGAACTTCAGTGGTTCAAGGTAATCAGTGCCTAATTTCTATGTCGCACAAACACTTGCACAAAATGTAATATTTGGTGTCGTTGCAAGCATTGCCTACTGATAATTCCACACCTGACTTTACCTCAAGGTTTAGAGTTCGATTGACCCCATCCCCAAGCTGAAAAATCCTATATTTGGTGTTTTTCATGTACTAGTAAGTTGCTAATTTCCTTTTTCTTTGGTTATTTTCCCCTCCTTAGGCAGTGGAGAAATTGATTAACCCAACTTTGACAAATTTAGAAGATAAAAATGGGAGAAATCCTGGAGAAGTATTTACAAAGGAGCACCAAGCATTAACCGAGGCCGGAGAAAAATGGATGAAGGATACATCAAAAACTTGTATGATTGTTTCAACTCTAATTGTTTTATTCGTCTTTGCTGTTGCTTTCAACGCTCCCGGAGGCTATGACTACAGAGTTCCAAACTTAGCGTGGAACACACCATTTATGGTATTCGTTATCTCAGATGCTTTGGCTTTCTTTTCTTCCATCACCTCTCTATTGATGTTCATCTCAATTCTAACTGTGCACTACGCTGAAGAAGATTTCCATATTTTATTGCCGAAGAAGTTGATCATTGGACTCGCTTCTCTCTTCCTCTCCATAGCAACCATGATGGTCACCTTTGGTCCAACATTTTACATTTTGCTCGACGGAAGACTAGATTTGGTAATTGCTATTCCGATGTTTCTTCTCGCCCCTGTTCCAGTTCGTGTATTCGTGTTGTTCCGATCGATTTCCATTTTTCATAGAAATGTGCCGCTCAACGTTTGGAAACCGCATTTTTCATACTCAAAGCATTTGGTGATCATTCGTCGTGCGCATACAAAAGTTGCTTGTGATTTTGGGGGGTAAAGTACAAGCGAAAGTTTCTCGCATGTAAAACGAAGTCGACAAAATCTAAGTAGTTCATCATGGGATTGTTGTTTTGTGTGTTAAATTGTTGTTTCGCTCGGATTTTTGTATGTGGCGTGCAGTCGTTTGTTAAAGTGCAATCTTTTTCACCCAATCCTTCTCATTAATATTTATTGTTCTCTTTCTACATTGTCTGGTATTGCTGTGTATCCGCAAGTTCGATTTTGTATGTGTTACTAAGTGTCATTGTTCACGCGTTTCTGTTTCTATCTTGGTTTCTCTTTTGCTTTTTGGGAAATTTTCAATGAAATAAAGGACGGGATTTATTTTTTTTTATTTTACTTGATTTTAGTTAATTGTCTGACCTAATCTTAATCTTTTTCAGAAGAGTTGGGATTTGGTCCTCAACCATTTTTCTTTTTCCCTAACTAAAAGTCTCTAGACTCTCTAAAAGGGTGCAATTTGGTCTTTTTTGCTAACAAAGAATAAAAAATGAATGGAATGATACATGTAAATTGAATAGGTCACTATTTTAAAGAGTTAGGGACCGCTTCACCACATAAATATCACACTGCAACTTAAAAAAAAAAAAAAATTAAGGACCAATTTGCGATTTACCTAGATTATTACTCTCTTGCAAACAATACTTACACCAAATTTAGATAAAATATTAGAACATGGAGAAATTGGTCGTTATAATCCAGAAAACATATTGGTCCTTTTATCGAGTTCTATATCTCCAAATTAAAGATAAAAAACTAACCCCTGCTTGGATCATAAATCAAAATCCACAATTCAAATAGTAAATTGAAATTTTTGTGACAGAAAACAAAATGAATTTAAACTGAGTGCCGAAGGAGCCAAGTTCTCTAACCGTCACATCATCTTTGACGATGATTTTTTTCACTCATGGCTAGAAATGAAACACGTTGATAATGGCACTACGTTAAGAAGTTCAATCAAAAGGGGATTTCCCGTCGTGAATACTAATGTCTTTGAAGCATAAATACAAGACATTCCAATTTCCATCTACAACAGTCTTGTTCAAATTGAATTGAACAAATTGAATAAGGGCAATGTAAAATTTTCGCTAAAATGATCTTTTTTTTTTTATTATTTAATTTTTCTTTGTTTCTTACAGGAAGTGTTATAAGATTTCATCTTACCAACCTTGGGTTGCTTCTGAACAAGTAATGTACAATGTGCCTTTAGAACCAATAAAGGAATTTGAGCTGAGTGAGCTTTCACGTCTTCAAACAAAGCAAGAACGTTTGCTCCTCTAACAACTGAGAGCTCGCCATTTCGACTATCTGATAAGAGAGTAAAGTCCACATCAGATACTTTTATATTAGACGTGACACTACTAGTACTAAGCACCATAATTAATTAAAACTGAGCCATTTATGTGGGTCTCATGTTGTAGGACTCTCTTTCAATTAGTGCACGGTGTTGAGACGCCTCCTAGCATCACTCTATATAAACAATGTTACCTCAAACCCCATCTTCCGATAAAGCTCCCGAGCAGCTCTGTTGTGTCTATGGACATGCACATATACCTGTTCAACACCTGTAGCATGAAAATTTTAATTTATTTTTGAAAAATGTTCCCAATAAGCTCCTGTCTAATGCATCTCTTTTATTTTTCCTGGCTTTTTGGATGATCCAGAAAAAAACAAGACAGGAATTCTAGCTTAACTTCCATCTTACCATCTGATGTAGCAGATTTAACAGCCAAATGCAACATATTACTAGCAATCCCCTGGCGACGTGCTGATTTGGCGACACACAAGTTCGCAACATAACCGTATCTATTGTGGGATGTTCTGTTGATGCTGCAGAAGAGTGGAGCTTTCACCCGTTCCTGAATGAGGAATTTCGTTACAAGTGGGGCAAAGAACAGAGTAAAAATAACAGGTTGACAAGGAGTTTCATAGCATTGTACCCCTGGAAAAGTCTCTCCATGCAACAAGTACCGGATGCTCAAATCAAGAGTTCCAACGACACTTTTCAGTACTGTGCGTTTCACGTTCTTTGTTTCCTTTCTTACCTGATAGATTTGATACCGAGACACTGAGTGAAAACTTCAGCGGAACACACACATGCAAGTCCTCACCATCACAATAACAATACAACATGAACTTAAAACTATTGACTTCTTGAAACCAAGAACAAATTTCAATCAGGATTTAAGAAAAGACCAAAACTGTCATTAAGAACAGTCATACCGTGACCATGCACATGCATTTTTGCGCATTTATCAATTTGCTTCGCTTTTTAATGGCATTGAACTCCTATAGAACAGACAAGTAATATCATGAATAATGTACAGACAAACATTGGACCTAAATAAACAGAACAAAGGAACGGGAATGTGGTGATTCCTACCTGCTCTGCAAATTTCCTTTTGTGATTATCAGCGTATCTGTGTTAATAAAGCATAAGCTAAAATTAGCTTTGCCAGCCCTCCACTTAATGCCTAAATACATTTAGTTAAGCCACTAGATGTATCCCTTTTTTTCTTTTTTCCTTTTCTTTCTTCGGCTTGATTTCTTAGCTTTTCTAATCAACTGAAAGGTTATTTCCGCTCCAAGCATGCATCGTTAAGTGGTAAAAAAAGTATTTTAGACGGGCCTACCTGTGACAGTAATCTCTACGCTCCTCATTTATTTTCAGTATTCAAATTAAAAAAAAGGCCAGATACACACAGATAGAGACAAACGGTCACAAACGTAGATTTCAATGTTCTAATGGAATATACACACACCTTTCATTTAATCGATCCTCCCAGTGACTTTCTGCACGAAGCCACGCTGCCGTCTACCACAAATTTAAAAAAACACACCAAGCACCACAAGTTAATTGGCGAACACAAATAACTTACACCCAAAAAATCCATGTTCAAGATTTTGATACCCTACCCAGTATTCTTCATCAAGCATGGCCTCTCGTGCAATAAATTGTCCAAATTCAAGTTTCTTGTCTTGGACTAAATCCTGTTCTGAGGGTTGTAGCCGGTCAAATTTCAGATCAGGCTCCCTAAATGGTGATTCACGCCGAGGAACAGGTGATGATATGGATGGATTCTGCACCGAAAATTCTTCTACTTTCCTTTTTTCAGAAGATTTCGAATCCATTGTCCTGTTAAAATGCAAATTCCACAAATCAGGCCCAGGATCTGATTCTCATCTTAAACAGAAATTAAAATAGTAATCCCGATAAGAAAGAACACAAAACTGGAAACTCACATGGTCCATGCCGCATAAGTTCTTTGAAATCCTCTACGTGATTTGACTCCACCGTAAGGAAGGCACAAGAACTCAAGTCTGTGAAGCGAAATCGTCGACATTGGGACCAAATTCTTCCTCCAGAATCTCTCCCAGAGGAAGAATTCTTCTAGAAAGCTATTCCCCTAATCTAAAAATGATGGTGTGAGTAACGCCCAGCATGTGAAATCTCCTTTGATCCCTGCTGACAGGCCGAGCTGGCCGTTAGAACAACAATGAAGAAAGAAAAAAGAAATTTAACATATAGATAACAACTCAGACATATAGATATAACAGCAGTTATAACGGCCTCATTGACAGATTGTGGACCATGGAAATAGGACAAGACAAGCAACACATGTACGCTTATAGTTAAAACAATCCCCCTTTAGAGTATCTGAACCACACCACTCTTGGGCCTTGCTTTGATTTTCCACCATGTCATGCGGGCCCCACAACGAGGTGATGACGTGGCAAAATCTAAGCCGCATCGTGTTTTCTTTCTGGATATCCATAATTGAAAAAGAGTTGAGACTCAAAGTCTAATAAAAAAAGAATTAAAAAAAAGAATAATAATAATAAATAAATAATAAAAAAGAAGAATTAAAAAAAAAAGAGTTGAGACTCAAAGTCTTTTTTATTAAAAAAAAAGAATTAAAAAGAGTTGAGACTCAAAAAAAAAAAAAAAAGGAATTAAAAAAAAGGTTCAATGGTTTTTAATTCTTTTTTTATTATTCATTGAAAAAGAGTTGAGACTCAAAATCTAATATCATCCTGATTGCAAATCATTTACCCTAAATTGTTGACAGCCAAGCAGGTTCAATGGTTTTGTCTTGATTGGTTTTTTTTTTAATTCTTCTTTTTTTATTATTATTATTCTTTTTTTTTTTTTTTTTTTTTTGTGAAAATGAGTTTGTCTTGATGTGTTGATTGGTGGGTAGAGTGACCAACCGGCGAAGCAAACATGTGGTGTAACCTGTAAGGATCTATATTTATATTTATATTTATATTTATATACATATATATATCAGCTAATTTTCCTCCTTTCTTTTACCATTAACTAATAAGGTTAGGAAATTATGACCAAATTAAAAATTACATTTCCTTTTTCTAAATTATTTTTGCCTCCTTCTGTTGATTATCTGCATCTATATTCAAAGGATAACTTTTCTACATAAGAAAGTGTTTTATGAATAATATTGATTGATTTTTAGCTTCAAAATTACTTAAATAATGACATTTCTTTTTTCTAAATTATTTTTGCTTCCTTTGGTTGATTATCTACATCTATATCCGAATAAGGTTAATTTTTCTACATAAGTATTTGATCGATAATATTGATTGATTTTAGCTTAAAAAAAAGATTTTAATTAATTTCCTTTTGATAACTCTCATATTAGTAACTAACCAATCATTATAAGTCTTTACTCTAATTATCAATACTATCATGAAATGCATAATAACAATTTAAAATGATTTCTATAAGTACTTAATATTACACTTTTTTAAGTGTTATATACACATAAAATTTGACCATCTCATTTCAAAAAATAAAAATAAAAATTTTTGACCATGTCCGAAACAGACATCAGAACTGATTTTTTCTTTCCCCAAATAAAAATATTGAGGAAAAAAAAAAAGAAAATAGACAAGAGAAACGAAAAATAGATTTTTTTCCCCCCCTATATACGGAGTCAAAGGACAGAGCGAACTCGGCCGAGTTAACACAGAATTCGTTCATTTTCGCAACTAATCGACACAGGGATAAAAAAATCGCAGGTTTTTCAGCTGTCTAATCCACTTGTAAGCGGACAAAAAAAATTTTAAATTGAAATTCAATTTCAGACAAACACACGAAAAAGGAAAAAAAAAAAAAGAAAAGAAAATTACCGAACTTTCTGGTCGAAGAAACCAAGCTCATGGGTATCCTTGTAAAGCCTTCTATGGCGATCACAGAAAAACGACAACTTTTGATGATTTGGGGTTGAAATTGTTACTCTCTCTCTCTCTCTCTCTCTCTCTCTCTCTCTCTCAATCGCTGTGAAGATGTTTTGGATATGGAAGGAACTGTAAATTAACCCTCCTGAGCTCTCAAAGGTTGTTATTTTCTGGCGCGTTTGGTTTCGGTTTATAAACAGAGAAATAATTAAGGAATGGTTTCTTTTTTTTTTTTTTTTTTTTTCGAGTGTCTAATTACGGAATAACTTGGACAATGGTTTTACTTTTTTTTCTTTTCTTTTCTTTTTGGATAAAGTGGTTTTTTTTTTTTTTTTTTTTGCCCCTTCTTATATTGGGATTTTACCGAAAAGGGAAGGGATCGTGTGACTGCCGGTACACCGTTAGCATTGATATGCCTTAGCAACAGGGTTTTTCTAAAATTCGTTTTGAATTTTAATTTAACATGTTACATTATCTCAAAATTTATTATTATTAAAAAACAACCCCTATCTCTGTATTCCACGTGAGCTTTAATTAAAGTTAAAATTATAATTAAATATTTTTTAAAAGAAAATTATACCTTTAAAATAGTTTTATGATGCTATACATCTTTAATTAAAGAATAATTTACACTATATTCGTTTGTTTCCAAAATGCCTAAAACTTGAAAAATGCAAGGTATATCTTCTAAATAAAAGTTAAATATAGGATATAAAAATGTAAATAACCCTTTGTATTTTTAATTATTTCAGGAGAAGTTTTTTTATTGATTGTACAAATATAATGAATGTTTTGAATATTTATATAGTAAAAGATGCAAAAGTGATAATTAGACTCAAATACAAGTGTTTCGAATATTTTCATAAAGTTAATACTAAAAATGTATCATGAGAAATGAAGGGGAAAAAGAGAGAGAGACAGAGAGAGAGAATGTGAAATAAAAATAAAATAAAATAAAATAAGAAGGCATCTATATTAATGTAATGCTTGCGACAACAAATATATGACAGTAATGTTCACTTTATTTATCTTTTAATTAAATATTTAAGTCCTAATAATCCATTTGAATATATGGCTCGCCCATAGTTTTGTAAGAACAAGTGTACATTCATAATAACAGGTCATTCTTCTCTATCCGTTTTTCATTAAAGCTTTGTATATTCTATTTATAAGCACATGTAATCACACATCACATAAGATAATATGATGCTTTTGTTAAAGCGCATGCCATTACCGATCACGTAAGATAATATAATGCTTTTATATCTTTTATTATTGTGTGTATATAGACGACCAAAAAGATTGAACATATTATTTTATACATTTTTCGCATCCAAAGCTTCATATGAATTTTTGTGCCCTAATAAATTTATGACTTTGTCACTATATATTATGAGGATCTGTGATTACTATTGTGTTGATTGAAATAATTTGACATAACAGTGATTAGAGAATTAAAAAAAAAAATCTACTAATGCTATGAGATTACTTTTCTTCTCTTTCTTTTTTTTTTTTTAATTAGTGTAAAAAGAGAATTTAAAACTTACGGTACTTATGAGATGACTTTTCTCTTTTATTGTTGTCATATTAAAAATAGTAGCCCTTATATTATATCCCGTTGTATGTAATCAGGAGTGAAAACGAAGATCATGATGTTCAATGTGGCGTCTTCAATAGCCCCACACCCACCTAATCTCGATCTCATCCAAATTTTTCTTTCTTTGACTAGTTCAAAATAAAAATAAATAAATAAATATTAAAAAAATATTAAAAAAAAAACCAACAATAACAACAACAACCCGCCAGGCCGCCAACAACAACATCAACAACACCAACACCACCAACACCACCACCATCAATAACAATTTGGGTAATAGGGATTGTTTACTTTTCGTGAAAGAGAAAGAGAAATTGAGTAGTCATTCCTTTTCCCACCTAATCTTATGTTTATTTATAAAATGAATGATATTTTAGTGGTTCTCACACAATAATAGGGAATAAAAAATGGGAATGTCAATCCTTATATCCCCTTAATATTGATTTTTTACCAAAGGGAATACATAATAAATTTACTCATATACTCTTAATAAATTTCTACATACTAATGTCTTTTTTATTATGTATAAGGATATTTTGGTAATTATATTAATAAAATTAACATTAGTAAGGTTATTAAACATTACTAAAGATGTCAAATCGGGCCTGGCCTATTTATTTTTTAGTACATTAGTGCTTCGTGCCATGTTTATGCCGGCTCATTTAATAAAACGTGTTATGTCGTGCCATGCTCATAAAAAATTTATAGCGTCAAGTCCGATCCGCAACCCATTTATAAACGTGTCATGCTCTTAACGTGCTTCGTGTAATAATCGTGCCCAACAACAAAAATTTTAGATAAATAAAAAAAATTAAGTTTTGAATACCATAGAAAAAATTGATTTCTAAAAATTAAAAAAAAAACAAAAACAAAGCATATTATTAAAAAGAAACTATAATAATGATAACTTTACCCAGTAAAAACTCAAAATAAATGAAGTTTTCCTAATAAAATACAAAAAAAAACACCATAAATCTTATATGAAAATTAGTAAAAATATTATAAAAAAGAGTAATATTATCATGTCATTTCCGTACATCTTGTCGTGATCGTGTCCATGCTCGTGATGTGTCCTTAATGTGCCCATGCCCTTATCATGCTTCGTGCTTAAAAATTACGTCAAGCACGACCCATTTAAGTAAACGTGTCAAGTTTGGCCTATATAATAATAGTGTTGTGTCGTGTCGTGCCCACTTTTTAATGTGTTATATTCATACCAGACCACTAAGTCCAGCCTATTTTGACATCTCTAAACACTACAAAGAGAATGAAATTGTTCTTTCCTACTCTATTACTTTACTTTCTAAACACATTACCTTTTTTATTACATTTCTTTATGATTTAGTAAACGCATCTTAAGAGTACAGAGCTCGAAAATCCGAAGTTTGATTAAAAATAATAACAGCTTGGATAAAGGCGAGAATATAAATAAAACATCTATATAAATACATATACACATACATAAAATGAAACATTGGATGAAACCAATTATAGCTATTACAAAAACAAGTGGACACAAGCAAAGTGACCAAAACACAACAAACAAGAATGAACCGAATTGAAAAAGGGACACAAAATTAACCAAAGAAATCAAATAGTTCAAAAGGGGTCTTTTCCACATTAGCCTTCAAAGTCCGTTTTAACCCACTGAACATTCCCATACTTGCTCTTCATCTTCTCGTCCAACTCCTTAGCCTTAACCTCCTTAATCTTCTCCGCATTGGCCAAGGACTCCTCCTGGACCATGGCGATGCGGCGGCTCCTCTTCCTCGCCGCAGCCTCTCTCTCCGCCTCGAGCCCCTCGTACTCCCTCACCCAACAGCTCTGCACGGCGCAGCTCAACACAAACACCACAACTTGGAGCAAAAGCATTGCCATCAGCACCCCACACTCCAATCTAGCCAAGAGCTTGGCCTCTCTGGGGTCCCGGGTCGGCTTGATCGACGAGAGGGTCGAATTCTCTTTGGTGAACAAGGCCACTATGCCGAGCAATTGCCCGACTAGGGAGGCGAGGAGGAGGGAGACGTGTGTTAGGAAGCAGAAGTGAGTGAGCTGAGAGTAGAAGCCGACGAAAGAGGAGAGAAGCGAGATGGCGGAGACCATGAGGAAGGCCATTCCCATTGACGTCGGCGTGGCCCGGAGGAGGATCACCGGGGCGACCGAGGCGGCGGAGAGGATAAAAAGGGTGAAATTGAGGCAGGAGAGCACGAGGTTTGGGAAGGAGAATGAGCTTCTGAGGTTGGATTTGGAGGAAGCCATAATTTTGGATTTTTTTTTTTTTTTTTTGGTTTGCTTGACTGAATGAATTTGTGGGATTTTTGAGATTTTTTATACTCAGGTCAGTGTGTGTGATTTAAATTTTGCCGTTGCTAGGATGTAACGGCTACGTGGGAAAAGGCCCCACTTTTTTTTTTTGGGTCATTATAGCCTCGAATGGATTAATATTCCCTCCTCAGAGTTTTCAAATTCTGAGGCCTGCAACACTGCAGCCATTCCTTCGGTTACCCTGTATTTTTTGACAGAAAAAGCACATTCCGTTAAATTTTAATCATTATCAGAAACGCTTGTTACTCAAAGAAAAATGCTTCGGAGCACATCAATGCTAAACACCGTGGAGCCCACCTTTTATCATACAAGAAATCAAAAGGTTTCACTGTGGCTTCATTTGACGTCACTTTTTAAGATGATATTTTGAAGGTTAAAGATCACTTGAATTTTGAAAATATACATTTGATAAAAATAAACTGTTTGTAATAAAAAAATGTAAAAAATTAAAATATAATTGAAAAAAAATTAGCAATATGAATCTTGTTTTATTCGTTTTAAAATTTTATATAATTTGAAAAAAATAAATAATTTCAATTTGACTTAAAATGATAAAATCATAAACTTTTAAAGTTTGTGTTTTTTTTTTTTAAATATCTAGAAAAGTTAATACTAAAATTTGAGGAAAATAACAAAAAAAAAAAACACTTTTGGACCAAAAGTGGGTCCAAATAGGCCTTAAACTAAAAACATCTCTAATACAACGCTAAATTAATGTTCTAATAGTAAACTTTGGTATTTAAGTGGAAAAAATACTCTTAAATGAAACATTATTTTTAATGTCAAATTTATCATATACTAAAGGCTAGTTTAGTAATGTTTTTGAAGACCCCAAAAGTCGTCTACACAAACTACTATGTAAATATTGTGTTTGATAAAAATGCTCAAAAGTCATTTCCACAAACACCAATGCATTTTAATAGTTATTTGAAGAAGTTAAGATTTGTAACTTTTACTTGTAGCTTCTACTTCTCCCTTTACTAGAAAAAAAAAAAGTAAAAATTCTATTAAAAGCACAACAACACTAACCTAACCCTCAATTTGGTGACAAATTTGCTACAATATATAACTAATATTAAATTTAACGTTTGATTCTTATTAATGGGTATCTTTATTTTTTTTTATGTATTCAAGATAATATTTTTATTTATAAATTTTTTGTTGTTGAAATACAAAATGTTCACTTTTACGAGTTTTCAAGCATAATAATTGTGACATTAAGTAAATATATCATTATAATTAACATTACATACATTGAGATATAAAATAAGATAAGATTTTTTTTCACACTTTCGTATTTCTCTTATAACAAAATAGATTTGGCATTGATATATACATTGGAGAAGATCAAAAGATGGTTAATTTATTGTCTCTTTACATCATCGGCCACAACTGACAGGAGGTGAGTTCCATTATGAGACTCGTGTTGTGAGATTCACATTTTATTTGGTATTTGAGAAATTAAAAAATTTAACCAAAGCTAAGATAACATCAAAAGAGGATTAGTCTGTGGTCTATTTACACCAAATTTTTTTATATTCGAGCCCACAGCTGTCTTGAAAGTCGTCGCTGCTAAGCTAAAATCTGTCTCTTTACACTCAAATTGAGAATTCAAAATTTGAAAACAAAAGGCAACACCTGTTAATACAGTTCATGAAATCCCATTATAAAGATTGGCCAAAACTCATTGTTTATTGGGAGTTAACAATCCGAAAATTCAAGAAGATAAAAGAGTGTAAAGCAACAGAAAGTCGGGTAAATCAAACAGAAGAGGGAAGAAGAAAATATTGAAAAGCCAAAATGAAAATACTTGGCAATTAGTTCTTCCATTTACACTGGTCCTCCCAAACTGGTATAAAGCATTTCTCCAGGAACTCTAATGAAGCTAGTTACATGCAAGATTTTGGTTTATGTTCAAGGAAATCTTCGTTCAAATAGGGGACAACAACACAGCACGTCTACTTCTGCTTTACACAGCGTCCTCGTTGGCCGGAATTTGATCCCATACCGAACGAATATTTTGCTAGAGAGAAATAGCATCCCATTGCTGATGAATGTACTTGCACTCCGAGGAATGATATGTATTTCCGTTCCTTAGTAATCACATTGTCTTCCCTCTTCTGCAATATGAAGTGAAATATTCACGTAACCAATGGATTTTTTATTTTTCTTTTTTTTTTTTTCCTGAAACAAATAAATTCAAAACCTTTTTAGCAACAATTTGGAGTCGTAGAAATTTGGTCTCGGTTTTTTGTAAGAGTCAACCTGCAATTCTTACCAAAGTTTTTATAGGCATACCGGTCTACTTACCTGTACAAATCACTCTGCGTCCGAATGGGTTAGAATAGCCTCAACCCTATCTAGCGACGCTTGGAACTTTCCAGATTGCAAGTTAAACAATGGCTCCCCAGTGCCTAGAGCCCTATAAGTTCAAGAGTTCCAACCACGAGCTATTCTTGGTAAGGTGACGGAATAGAGAGACAAACAAAAATAAACGTTGACACCAGGAGGCATAAACACTTCTGTGAGTAAACTCATGTATGATTAACTACTTGCCCGGTAATTTCTGGAAGGACGTAATCAGCCCTCCACCCAAACCGAAAATCCACACCAGGGCACAATCCAAGTGTTGTTTTATTCCGGATTCGGGATATACCATCTCCACCAAAACATGTAGTAAGCTTCCATTTCCAACCAGTTGCATGCATGCGAAAATTATGGCCTATTCCGACCTGTAAATAATGCACGAAGTGATTAAAAAATTACCGAATCTTATACTATTAACTATTAAGATAGAATTTAGGACCTTTAAGTTTTGGTTAATGAGATGGTCAGAAAAAGAAATAGGTTAGAAAAAAGCATACCTGGACATTTAAATATTTGGTTACAGGAATTTTTTTAGAAATAATGCGAACATCATGTTGGGTCGGCTCATAAATGAACTTCCACCGTTTATCAGGGGACAATGGCTTCAACACAAGCTTTGCTTGGTACTCGTTGCACGGAGCGTTATAGAACTGAACAAAACAGACCACTTTTTCAACAAATTGTGACTTAGCCAGCTTTAAACATATGTAATATGTTGATATAAATGAGCTGTAAGCAGTGATTAGAAGCTGACTTCAATAGCTAAAGAACATAAAATATACGCAAATGGCATCACATCAGAGCCTGTATTCAAAAGTGTGTGTGTGTGTGTATTCTAGTTTCGATGAAGGTGTCTTAGACCTTAAGGAGTCGAATTAATCGAAACTCCAGATCTAAGAGAAAGGACAGACCTGAACGGCTCAATAGCAGATTGGCAATAGCATTTTATCCCCAACAAAAAATGTAGAAATGAACTACTCTGCTCCAATCAAAACATGTAACATGGACTAGAGAATTGCCCATCTTCCTTTTCTCAGGCCAAACTTTTTCATTAAATTACCGTCTCATGAAATTTTACTATCATTGATAATGAATTCTTAGAACACAGTAATGACCAAAAAAAAAAAAACAGAGAGACCACCAAAATCCAGAAACATCTTACCACTACTTTAGCCAAAAGAAGAAAAAAATGTTATAGATTAAAACACCCTAATCATCACTAACGAGAGAAACAATATAAAAGAAAAGGTTAGCAAGCATGCACAACAAAAGTTCGCTCTAAATGAAAGAGCTACGCATACTTTCAGCCGTTGCAGGTTTTCACCGCAACAAAGAAGAAGATTACAAGTGAACCGCACACCTCGCGGCTCAGACCTCTCAGGCTCACTATATAGTTCTATCTCCTCCCATTCCCAAGACTGCACCTGCGACCACAAGAACTTCAACCCTATGTCGACCTAACCGGCAAGGGTCGATCAGCGTGTTAACTCTAATTAGGACGATAGTTGGGCTCCACACCCTCAACAAAAGGGATAACTTTCTTACTGATTAATGGACCTTAGCATAAAACTTGAATGGAAAAACCTTCTGACCATATGGCTAAATGACTAAAAATGAACTTTGTACAGAATCGATTAAGACATGAACACTAAACGGTAAAAGGATTCAACAAAAAGAAAAAGTACCTCCAAATTGACACCAAGTCGCATCCCCTGTATTTCTTTTCGAAACTTGAGAAACAACTCCGACGGCATTAAATTAATGTTGTAAAGCTCTTCCCATGATGTGGGTTCTTCACCATTTGAGCCAGAGTCCATCTTTCAACCAAATATATATATGTGTGTGTGTGTGTGTGTGACCAAAGAGGAAAAAAAAAAATTTTTTGTCAAATCCCAGGTAACAGAATTCAAAGCCAGAAACCCACCATAATTCAAACCACTATTTCACTATATTAAAAAAAAAAAAAAAAAAACCCAAGAATAGATTTTTGCACCTTGAAGACTAGGAAATGGATTTATAGGATTTCAAATTTAAAACTTTTTCACATGAGCATTCTAGGGGGGGTAAAAAAAAACAAACAAACAAACAAAGCAAGTATTTGAAGGCACGGCAGAGAAAGTACCTTTAAACGCCGTCGTATGAGTGACGGGGCTCTGGAGTTTCAGTCACTGCTGTCTGGTCTAGAAGGAGCGAGGGAAGGAAAGGGCACAGAAAGACAATTCGGAAAAGAGAGAGATTTTGGGGGGTGAAGTTTATTTACCAACATGCCCTTAAATATCTGTAGACTGACAATTTTGTCCTTTCAGGGTGCTATGGTGGTGGTCCACGAGTCTATCATTGTCGACGGAATCTAAGGCTCACAATTGGGAAGTGGCCCACTAAAAATCCTCAGAATTTGGTTTGGCAACCTAGAGGTTAATTTCCTCTGACCAAAATTGCGTTTTTTTTATTATTATTTTGGTTATTATCTTTGTGTTGCGTGTTACAAAATTTTAATGTGTATTCTCATCGAAGTTTCTAATAGTAGTGGGAAATGAGGGTTTTTACAGTAGAAATTTTTTAAAAAGAAAATATTGCCACCAAGAAAACTAAGTATAATCCAAATTTGAGTCTCTAAATGCGGTTAGAATACATTTTCTTCTCTTACTTTTAAAATAGGTTCAACATTATATTTTAGAGCTCACTTTAAAGTTCATTTCCGGTTAATAAACTGTGCGGCAATTGGGTCTGGTGAGGGTGAAATTTAGTCCCTCATTTGATCAGATCATGTCTTTTCTGTTGGTTTTGGAAACCGATTTTTTAAAAAAATAACATAAGCATGATATGGATCAAATCATACACATAAAAATTTTTCTCAAAAATTTTATCCCATGACAATATTTATATTGATTTAATGAAATAATAACGGAAGAATATTTAAAGATTGACCGTTGTCTGATTAGGTCGAAATTCTTGAACTCCTTCGAGAATCTTTTTGAGAACTCCAAATCCTTCGGAAACACCAATGATTCTTTCTCAGCGTTTTCCAAATTATGATGAACAGGAAATGAGTTGGCATTTTTGATTTTGGGTTTGATCACACGTCTGAATTTTGATTTACTTTACATTCTCAACTCATGAGACAAAGTAAAGGAAGAGAGAAGAAGAAACTCTCTGAAAAAAAATATACGTATTTTTTTCTCTATAAAAAGGAATCGGTATTCTTGTGTATCTTAGATACATCACATGTAACCCTTTTTAATATTACACAGAAATCATTGATACCATTTTTTAAATTTAATTAATTATTTATTTATTTCACTACCCACTTAGTGGAAACGTCAGATGACCACTGCCTTTGGAAGTTGGCGTTTTTGGTAGATATGGATTATCCACTAATTAGTTCCTTTTTTATTTAATTTTTTTTTAAACAACTAATCTTTTCCTTTTCCACATGTGTCAAAATTTAAATTTCACATGCACTTTGTCTGTGAATAAAACGTGAACCATCATGTGGTGTACAACTACATATAGTCCTTACTATACTGTATAATTTTTAATTTAAAATTATTTTAAATTTATTTTAAATAATCATATTATTTAAAATATAAATTAATCTAATTAATTTATTGTATGAATATTAATTTATAATTCTCAATTTTAAATTAATAAATTTAACCCAACATAAAATAATATTCACATGATTCAATGGAACTGTTGAGAGGAACTATGGAGATTATAATTTTATGCTCGAATGTCCATTGATATAGTCACTATATATAAATCAATACTCCAAAAATAGTTCATAATTAAAGTTAGGTATTTTCCATTAGCCTCGTTAATTATATATTTCTTCTTAAGTAATATTGATTCTCTAATGAATAATATATTTATGATCTAATCATAAATTGGGCGTTTTTATTAATCAAGCTCCAATTTAATACTTATGGGAACCGTCCATCTGACTTTTTTACGAAGAAATGCATTTCATCTTATATGTTAAGATTTCTGACTATTTTATTATATTATATTTTCAATATACCAAAAATTTGATACTATTCATTTGTGTCATTACTCGGTATGTAAAAAAATACAATACAATAAATAGGAGTCCATTAATTAATCAAAATTAAGATCGATTCATATATAACAATCATTGATTAATTTGGAATGCTCTATATGACAATATAAATTATTAGAGATTCATAATTAATCGTGTTCCAGTCCTATATAATCAAATTATATAAAGCGTTTTCATTCCAATGATCTCATTATTAACAATCTGGATAAGATCGTTTCATTCAGAATGTAATAAACCATGTCAGTAATTCTAAATTAAAGATCCCAATTTTAATTTATAATTACAGACAGTTTCAGATTATTTCACTTTAAATATTATTCTCTGTATATAACACTTATATATAATATTTAAAGTCACATTAAAATACTCTAGAGTTTTGGATATTTATAAAGCATCAACCATCCATGCAAAATTAACATTGAAAAAATTTCTCAAATTAAATCAGTAAAATAATATATCTCATTTATTTATGGACACATATCTCAACATCTTTTTTTTTTTAATTAGTGATTTTTTTATGAGATGTATGAATTTTATGTGCTTCTGTAAAAAGTAATAACTAATCAATTATCAGTTAACACGTTTCACAAATTTCATATCAACTAACATATTTCAAACTTCATTCCGTGTAAAAATATATATATATATATATATATATATATCACAAATATGATAGACAACTAATCTAGATTAATCATTATCATATATGCAGCAAGTTTTAACTAAATCAGTATATATATGATTGTACACGTTTCAAATTTTCTTTTATTTATTTATTTATTTAATCTAGATTAATCATTATCATATATGCAGCAAGTTTTAACTAAATCAGTATATATATGATTGTACACGTTTCAAATTTTCTTTTATTTATTTATTTTTATTTTAAGGAACACGTTTCAAAATTTCACAGGCATAAAAGATAAATAAATCTAATAGTTTACAGCCAACCATATGTCATGATCAATTATCAAGCTCTATATATAAGGCGTAAAAAAATCAATACATCTGATAGTTTACAAGTAATCATTTATCAGCCGTAGACATTTTAAAATTTAACCAAGCACAAAAGTTTAATGAATCTAACAATGCTTATTACCCAAAATCTATCGTATTTAGTTCCTCAAAATTTCATTGTTAGTAACGCACGCAATATATAGCTCTTATAAATTTCCATTTCAAATTAGGCTTATTATTTTGTTCGTATGTAAACATTAAGAAAAAAATAAAAA
This sequence comes from Ficus hispida, assembly GCA_025413025.1. Classification (NCBI taxonomy): domain Eukaryota; kingdom Viridiplantae; phylum Streptophyta; class Magnoliopsida; order Rosales; family Moraceae; genus Ficus; species Ficus hispida. Next base: position 5,475,330 of record CM046369.1, on the reverse strand, counting down.
ATAAAAATCTTTCCAGCTCTGCCTTCTTAGTAATGATAAACACGTCCTTTATATTTCGATATTCAATCCTCAATGAAGCTAACATTTATTCCAAACATAACCCCAACAACCCTACACTACTAAACCAACAGTCCACTAATCAATAATCATATTAATTAGACCAAGGCTAGTTTTTATAAATGCCTTAATAATAAGATAGATTGGTAGAAGGCTTTTTATATATATATTAGCCTAAACAACAATATAAATTTGTCGATTTTTACACGTTGTGAAACTTCATATGCTACAGTTTAAATTTGTCGATTGTACATGTTGTAGAACTTCATAGGACATAGAAATTCGACAAACTTGATAGCTTATAACTAACCATTTACGGATTGTTCATGTTGTACATCTTCATTTACAAAGTAGGAAATCAATAAAATTTGATAGTTCACTATTCATCGCGCAACGGTTATAACCGTTTCAAAATCAATAACTTTCACAGTTTGTAACTAACCATTTGTCGATTGTACACATTATGAAACTCATACAGCATAGAAAATCAATAAACTTGGCAGTTTACAGCTAATCACTAATCGATTGTGCATATTGTGAAACTTCATAAGAGCATAGAAAATCATTAAATTGACATTTTACCACTAGTCATTTGTCGAACGTTGTAGAACTTTATATGGCATCGAAAAAAAAAAAAAAAACTTAACAGCTTATATAACTAATCATTTGTCGATTAAACAAGATGTGAAACTTCACATGCCATAGAAAATTGATAAATTTGACAGTTTACAGCTGATCATTTATCGATTATACACATAGTAGGACTTAATATGACTAATCATTTGCTAATTACACATGTTGTACAACTTCATATAAAATAGGAAATCAATAAATCTGATAGTCTACAATTCATCACTTAATGGTTTTAAATGTTTCAAAATTTCATGTATCCCGATAATTAGATCCCATAAATTATTATTGGTTATGCTTGTGGCTAGAGACGAAGCCAATGAAGGTCTACGGGGCTTAAGCCCCCCAACTTTTTATTTTTATTTTTTAATTTTTTTTTAATTTTTAGGCTATATATTTTTGAATAAATTTTCATATAGTCCCCTCCAAGCCCCCCTCAAACTTTTTTTTTCTTTTTATATTTCTGTATAAATTTAGATTTAGCTTCCCTTTATAATAATTTCTGGCTTCATCACTGCTAGCAAATAGCTCTTAAAAATTCTCATTTCAAACCAGGTTGATTGTCTTGTTAGTATGCAAACATAAGGCAACATCTTGCAAGCACTCCCTTCTCTTAGTGGTGAACTAAAACTTCCATTAAATTTCTAATGAAGTCACATTTTTTCCAAACAGAAGAACAACAAAAAACAAAAAAAAAAAAAAAACAAAACAAAACAAAACAAAAAAAACAACCTAGTCCCATTGCTAATCAAACAAGGAATCCGGCAAATTCGGGAGCTGCTGAGCTTGCAGCGCCATGGATTTGGAGCGTTTCGGGACGAATTTCCGCATCCAAACATGTTTGCCATTGATGGTGAACTTGGCCTTGGTGACCCCATTGAGAATCCAATCAATGGTGGAAGCCATGTGGAAGACAATGCGGGCAAACAGAGACTGCTCGTTTGGCTGCACATCCTGCATGTGAAGAGACTCAATACAATTCCCATAAGTCTCAGTAAAGAACTCCCTCACTTCCCACTCGAAAACCGGGTATCCCTTCGAGAACGTCACGAACATTGTTCGGTCATCTGGGTGCACCCCTTTATCCGGTTTCGAATTGCTCGAATTGCCAGCATTAGTAGAAGTACTAGAACCGATCCACTTCTGCTGAATCTGACCGGGACCGGGACCGGGACCGAGGTTGAGACCGAGACCGAGACCGAGACCGGGGGAGTGATGAAACGGCTCCGCTGCGGTAGGGGGCATGACCAAGTCTTGAACTCGATTGGCTTGCTGCATTATGTCACTCAAGGCTCTAACGCATACCTCCTCCATGATCTTGTCGATTTCTCGGCCCGCCCATAGCCGGTTGTCCCGGAAGTACTGGAAGCTGATCTCCTTCTCCATCAGAGACTGTATCAGCGGGATTTCGCCGTTGGTCTCGTGCGAGGGAGGCGTCTCTGGGGCGGTGATGAAGCTGAGGCACGCGACGGCCTCGTCGGCCAGCTCGTTGATCAGAAAGTGGGGCAAGGACAGCATCTTCTTGACCATGTTGTGAAATCCCTTGCTCTCGAGCCAGAGCCACAGGGCCATGATCTGCATCGCCTCCAACGGGTCTCGGTGGAGGCTGATCACCAAAGCGGCGTATAGTTCCCGGTCTATTGCATGAAACCCCATGAATTCCTCTTGGGAGACGAACACAGAAGTCGAAAGAGAATCCATTCTTTTTTTTTTTAATTATTCCTCCTAGTGTTCTTGGTGTTGAAAACTCGGAATACGTGTATTTTACTATTTCTTCACCAAAATGTGTCAAACCTGGAAATGACAAAAAGTTCAGCTCAAAATCAGTAGAAAAAATGGAACAAAAATATGAGAAAATAAACCAAACCCAAGTAAAGTTTTTACCGAAGTTTTCTACAAGCGGAAGAAATGGCTCCGAGAAGCAGCACAAACAAGAACAGGTTTTAGTAACGGTGAATTTTGTGTATGGAGACAAATTTTTACATGGTGAATTAATGTTGTTCCTATCACTTAAAAAGGTTTTTTATTTTTTATTTTTTTATTTTTTTGTGTTTGGATTTTATAATCCCCTTTAAGAAACAAATCCATGTTTATCTTAAAATCGCATGTATAGCCAAAAAAAAGTTTTTTGGGGTCATTAAAAGTGTCTACATTATTCTGAGAGTGAGGAGTCAAATTTTCGGAAATGAGAAAATTAATTACCAAAGCCAGACCAGTCAAATTGCACACTAACAAAATCTGGTTTAATTAATTAATTAGGATGCAACTTTGAATTTACTTGCTTACCCAGTTAACCATTAGCACACGGGCTTCCTTCCTCTTTGCCGTTCCAACTTCTTATTTCAGGAGAAACTATCAAGCATTCTTAATTTCATATGGGTATCGGGTAAAAATCTAGAAGTTAAAAATTATTTAAAAAAAAAAAAAAAAAGGAATACTTACTTTTTCTTAGCTGGAGTGAATACGTTTTCACATGTATGGTAAGTTAATTAATGAGTGAAAACAAAAAGGTTTTTAGGCAGTTATGGATTTTACATTTTCTATTGTGTAATTTATTCATGTTCATGCATGAATGCCACGTTATGTGTAATGGACTTTTTTTTTAATTTTGCTTACCGTATATGGGTAACTAAACATAATTTCAAAAAAAAAAAAAAAAAGGAAAAAGAAAATTGAAAAGAATGGTGTGTGTGTGTGTATAATTTTGGTGTATTTTCCAAATTGACCAAATGGCCCTGCAGGAAAAATATATATAATATGCTCTCTTTTCAGGAATTAAAAGTAAAAAATATTTATCCGGTGAAAAGAGGGGGATTTGGATAGTTTTATTTTTAATACAAAATAATAAACTTTTGAGGAAATAAATAAAAATTAAATAGGGAAAACCGGTACTGGAAAACTATCCTGTGATATAACTTTCTCATTACATAAAAATTAATTAATATTCTATTATTGTTCCGCATCAAAAATATCGCCTTTAATAAACTAAAATTTGTTTACATTTAGTCATATTTCATCAACTAAATTTAACAACTATCCTTTATCATGTTATTTGAAAAATCAAAATAAATAAATAACTAAACACATCGGTGTCTCGGATATTTTTCTGTTATTGTTTATTTTATGACTTTTCTATGCAAGATCCTTTAAGTGGGTAATGAAAAACTATCCTGAATATAATTTGCTAATTAATTAAAAATAATTGATATTCTATTGTTGTTCTGCATCAAAATATTTTTTAAATAAAAGAAAATTTATTTACAAGAAGTCATATTTTATCAACGAATTTTTTT